>VYZX01023516.1:11102-70885 GCA_013401335.1 Brachypteracias leptosomus
TTTCCTTGTTGTTTCGATTACAGAGGTGATAGGGTTTTTTTCCTTGGATATTGTTAAAGAGGCTTGCCAGCACTGTAAAGAATGTGCTGCGTTCTTCAGATGAAATAAGGCCAATCAGTGGAATAATGAGGAAAGTAATATCTCCCTAGAGAGTCTGATTGGGTTTTCATCAAATCAGCCAACCTTTTCCAGTCATTTACACCAACGTTCACTCCATGCAGAGTGTTATGCTGTCTCAGATTCTCTCCTCCTTTTAAATCCCTTGTGATTATTACTGATAACTAAATAATTGGGATGAGGCAAATTTATGTATATTGTATATGTTCTCCTTTTTAAAATTAATTATTTTGCTCTTATTTTTTCCCATATATTTTAAATGACTCTCATACCCTGGAAGCCATTCCAAAGAGCAGGATATGCAAGAGCTGGAAGATTTATTCCTTTGTGACACTGAATGTCCTTTTATTTTTAATATGTGGGATAGTCTCCCCTGAATGGAAGGTTACCTACTGCTAAGACTACAATCCCATGACATGATGCCCAATTCTTGTTGTTAATTAGAGCTTGACACATTTATTTTTATTTATTCATTAATTTGCCTTTCTGAGATAAACCTCTGAAATGAGCCATTTAATTTATTGAGGAGTGAGGAGAACAATAGTTACCATGATCTTTCCTTAGTTCGTGTTCTTTTCTCTGTCAAGAGCACAGCATTAAATGCACGAGGAACATCTAACTACTGGAACAGAAACACACTCTCTTTCTCTTTCACTCACAGAATTCAAACTAAGAAAATGGTCATTCCAGGTTTGCACATAGCTTATGCAGGTGGTTTCTCACTGTATTTATTTATACCAATAATCTGTTCTGAAAAAATTAAGGATTACAGTGTTGGGCCAGATCCTTCCGTGGTGCAAACCAGCTTGGTTCTGCTGACACCAGTAGCTGTGCTGACTTAGGCTTTCTGAGCATTTTGCCCAGCATGAGTCCCTTCAGGTATACAGAAACACATGGCAAATTATTGGCTCACTAACTAGCCTTTTCCTGTGAATCTAGGACCTTTTGGTCATCTAATGAGAAATAAGCAGAAGCCCAAACAATGCAGGATACTGCAGAGCTGCGCTATAAAAGCATTTGCAGACTAAATGTTGCAGCCAGCCTATGACTGGCAGCTGCATACATGGCTACGCAGTACCTAAAATAAAGGGGATTTTTGTTTTCCTTCTGTATTGGGTAGTGCTCTGTTCCAGAGAACAGACTAAAAGAAAGCTGGTATCCTGTCCAAGTTATCTTCCTTCTATGGCTGGGAAATTCAGAGACAGTGTAGCTTCGTTATACACAAACACATTTATGGCATCTTTGACAAGGTCCTGGACCACATCAGGCATGATCTGATTACATCACTAAAATTAATGTGGTCTTTGGATGTTTTACACAGCAATCTGGGAGGCATTTATTTCCTGCAGTTGCGGGGGGGGACATGTTTAGCATGTGAAAGTTTTCAAAATTAACTGAGTTCCATTCACACCAGTCCTCCCACACTGCTCAGCAAATGATTCAAAGCCTTCAGCGTGATTTCATCTGTGCAGACTCTAATCCACTTACTTAATGAAATACATAATTAACATATTATAATTGCAGTAAAGATGGTTTTGACAGAAATCATTTCCCGTATCTAATACCGTGGTAATTTAATCTGTTCCCCACTCCCTAACACGACCCTCCGTGATTAAGTTTCATAAGAATTTTTTTGATTGATTGATTCATCTGACGTGCCTGGGCCCTGCTAAAGGAGTGTCTGTCAGTTTACAGAGCCACGTGATGTTGTGGCAGATGGTTGTGGAGAGGCTCTTTGCGCTGTCTCCCTGTGTGGTCTNTTTTTTTCCCCCCTTAAATACCCTGATAATCCAAATACAGCAACCCTGATCCACTAAATCGCTGCACATTTTTATATGCTGTCTTTTAGTTGTGTGTATAGTTATTAAACTGGGGAAGGCAGGATGTGTTAAACTAGGAGGTCTAAATCCTAATGCTGTCATTCACTTCCACAATAAAACAACCCACACAGATACTTTTTATTTGATTTTTCTTTCTGTTTGTTTTCAACACAATCTCTCTTGTCTGTCATTCACTCTCAGGTAGTTACTTGAGTTAAAAGGGCCAGGAAGTGAAGTTATACAGACCTGCTCAGCTAAATATCACTTGGTACCTGCAGGAATATATGGGGAACATTATCAACCACTGGCTTTTCAAGTCAGACTCAAACGGCTGCTCTCTTGATATGGGTCATGACTCATGAGATAATATCCAGCAAAAGGTCTGTAGCAAGTGATTACTTCCTTTTCATAGACTGAAACCCCATAATTTTTTTTAATGCTATCAGTCTCTGCGAAACTGTGTCCTCGTGACATTGTGAAAAAAACGAATCCTGAAGTGGAGGTATGGTTGGATATCTTCCACTGAGACAAACCAAACCATTTGCCAACATAAAGCACCCTCCTCTCACCTTCATTCCTGCCCCTTACATCCCCCTGTGCTCCAATGTACTTTTTTCCTTCTCATGTTTGATTCTTTTATGGTAGGAGTTCAAACAATAGTGCTCATCCCTGTCCTGCATTTTCCTCCTTGTCAGTGCCTTGCATGCAGCCAGCTATTTCTCCAGCAGCTCTGGTGAAAAGCAAGTAGCTCTCTGTGTTTGGGACAGAAAAACAAAGACTTGCCACTGTCAAGGCAGCCAGTCATTGTCAGAGCTGAGATTAGAGGCATTTGCTCTAATTAGGCGCTCAACTTGCTAAAGCAGACCATCTTGTTGCAGGTTTGGGCATTGGTGCCTGCAAATTTTGTTATTTGCAGCTAGGAGGTTCCCTGGCAGCCTGAGCATGGTCAGTGCCAACATTTGCTCTTTGCGGCTTGCTTTTGTTTACAAAATGGTCTGCACAATAAGGTAACACTGTACCTGAGAGGGTGTGGGGCTGCAATGTAGCTGTTTGGGCCTTCACGTGAGGCTAGGCAGGAGAAGGGCAGACAGGTTGATCTGTGTGAGCTGGTTCGCCCCGGGACTAGGTAGGCACGGACTTTTCAGAGTTTATATTTTGAAAGAAGGCAGATTAGGAGTGTGCAAACCCTTTTAAGTACCTTGGTTATCCAGGCTTTTAAAAGTCTGTCTCATGAGGTGAGACAACACCGCAGTGAGATAATGGTAGCAGAAACTTCAGATCCATAGAGCAAGATGCACCAGCACTGCCATTGGAGCGGTGGGGTGATCCCTTAGGGTCACATTTTGCTTTAGAGTTGTGCCAGTTTGTGACACCAATTGGTGCCAGGCAGTGTGGCACTAGGAGCAGTATTGCAGGCCAATTCCCAGTCTGGTGGTGTGGGATGCCAACGTTAGTGGTTTATGACTTTTAAGAGCTGAAGTATACTGGCAGGCACAGAGACCACAGTCAGCTTCTGTGTGCTGTTATGTCCCAGCTCCTGGAAATGTTTTGAGCAGCAATCCCTTGGTTCTGTTGGTCAAAAGGTGGATGAAGGTGGTGAAGTTGTGAACAGTGAGCATATTTCTTCTTCCTGCCAGCCTCAGTCTTAATTTTTTTCTTTCCCCTAACTGCAAATAGTCTCAAAGGGTCTGCTGGGCACTGTTGCCTATGTGCTCCAGGGCAGAGACCTTGGTCTTAAAGCAATTGCTGGATACAATTGCAAATTGCAGCTTTTCTTCTGTTTTACACCTGGCATGTCCAAGTGGGTGAATTCACTGACAAGGAGAGTAGAGATAGTAGGAAATAACAGAAGATAATTTACTGCCTATCTTTGCTTTGTTTTGTTATTGCACTTGATAGTGAGTTAAAGGTGACTCAGACTTCAGCCTCTGTGATGGTTGTAATGCACCAAAGGGACTGGAGGTAGAGCTGGCCTGTCTGTCCCGCTGCCCTATGTCCTTCTGAACATTAGATCTTGGGAAAGTGCTTCTGACAGAAACCTCCATTCATGGAAGGCTGTCTCCTTCCTAGTAGGAGGATACATGAATCATTTTTGATGATGTGAAGCTGCATTTAATTGCATCGTCTTTCATAAACTGAGGGAGTGCCAGTGCTTGACAACATACTACGTTTGTGGTGGTTTTGTTAGATGATACAAAATGCAATGTATTCTTTCATTTCAGCTGTGTTTTTAACACTAACAGTGATTTAGGTGCCTAATTTCTTTTGATGAGCTGATGCATTAGTTGCAGTTTATTTGCTTACCAGTTCTCACTGACCTATATGCTACTGGTGCGTTTGCTAAAAACTTATGCCAAGATTATCATACAGTAAGCAAAGGCTTTCTGTGGTGCATCTAAATCTGCCTTCCCTCCCAGTGACAGATTGCAAGTGCATTGATCAACAAAAGCTCTGCTTTTTCCATTGAATTGTGAAATACTTACCTGGGAACAGCTTGAGCACAGAATGCAAGACGAATTAAGAGGCATTTATTTAAAAGGAGGAGGACAGAGATTTTTTTTGGAAAAAAAAAGCAAATGGTCACTTTATAAATACACTGGCACAGAACCACAAGTGTGGACAATATACGCACCTGCCCCAAACCCACAGCCAAACACATACCAAGTTCAAGGAGGCCACACAAAATGATGCACACCAGCTCCTACATCCCAGTCAGTGAACTCATTGAACTTGACTGAAATTCCTGTTGGAGCATTTTCTTTTTCCTGTGAGTGTGAAGGGAGGGGGAGGCTCCTTTGTGAGTGGCAAGTGTACATGAACACCACCACATCAACTGCCAATATGTTATGAGGCCTTGGTAACAATCTGGAGTCTCTGGGGAGCTCTGCTGCAGTTCAAGTGAGTATCAGACAGAGAGAAAACAATTTCTGGTGCCAATAATGCAGCACAGATGAAAAATGTTTTAATATTTGAAGCTGCTTTATGGCAGAAGCAATGACAGTGATGGAGTCAATGTCAGCTTTTTTCCTTTAAATGTCATCTTTCGTCTATGAGTTTTTTCTGCTCTGGAGGCATGCAAGCCTGATGCTGACTGTTTGCAACCATTGATCATTGATTTTATTCTAAATGGAAAGCTTGCCAGAAGACTAGAAATTCTGGAATTTATTAGGATTTCTTTAAGAGGCACTTTAGCTCAACAGTTCTCATTACTGTCTTTACAATGTTACTTATTTTTCTTTTTATGTCATATGATTTGTAAAGGGTTAGTACTCAGAGAACAATATACGATTAAACCATTGTGTATGCTGGAGTTGCAAGCTTAGAGGGGAAAAAAGGATACTAAGGAAGGCTAAGCACATATCTGAGTGTTAAACAACAACTAATGTCTCTTTAGAACCAAAAGCTCTATTTTAAAATCTGTGGATGTGATTTTTATTAAACAGCAGCTTTGATTAAATAAGGTCACTCTTAATAACTCCTAAATACATAAATAAAAGGGCTAAACCATCTTTATATTCTGACATTTAGTGCATAAACAACGTACTGTACATACCAAATGCGAGAATATAATGAAAGTTTGTCCTATTAAACTAATGCTACTGATGGGCAAAAATGTCTTGCATTCTAATAGCTCTTGAATGTATGTATTTACAGTGACATTATTCTGAACATGCCAACTAGGTGTGGTTTAAAGCTTTATTACATATTAACATTTAACATATTTGTATGCTTATGTATAAGTGATTTTTCTTCGTTTGGTTAAAAAGAATCCATTTACAATTATACAGTAGGCTAAATGTTTCCAGTTTGTGATATGTTTCCATTGGCACAAGACTAGTTGAACCAGGTACGTTAGCTCTTGGCTGACATGCCTGACATTCAAGCTTTATTACAGAGCAGTGTACCCAGGGAATGTGAATTATAGTGAGTATCAGCCTTGGCCTGCTAAGAGCATCATTCAGCCTAGTTGATTATGGAATTTACTCTGGAGTTTGGGTCTGAAGATCCATCTACTGAACTGATGCTGTTTATTTGTTTAGTCACGAATATGTTGCAGACCAGACAAAGGGAAAATCATAGTGGAAAACAGACTGGCTGAACAGCAATGACCAGGGAAAAGCAAAATCTTACAGGGTAAATAGCCAGTAGTAAAGTTCATTGCCACTGTTTAGATAAAACTAATTTTGGCAAACTCTTTAATAAACCATCAAGTGTAGCACTTGAAATATAAAAGAAAACTTTCCGGAAAATAAAATTCTCATCTGCAGTGTTACCTTAGATGCTGTAAATGGGGGTTTCTGGTGAAGTGGGGTCTATTGTACCCTATTGATCAAGTTGCTTTTAATGTTTATAACTAATGACCTGTCCTAATCTGCAATGCCACATACAATACAACAGTTGTATTTTAACCCAGGTAGAGGAACAGCAGAATAGTATCTGCTTGCCCCAATGCTGTCTATTCTGCACAGGCCATATTCCTGCATGCTCATTCTCCTCCTTGTTATTAGGTGTGTTTCTGTGTCTGCAGCAGTGAAGCTCAGGTAATAGAAATGGCATATTTTCTCTTTATTGTTGGATAAGCTATGTTTCCTTCTGCATAGTTTGCCAACAAAAGGGCTTGTTTAGAGTTGTTCTATACCAAATGATCTGTTATCTGTGGCAGGGTTTTAAACATTCTCTGATGAAATTGGACTCTGGCTAAGTGCAGACATATGGAACACTACCTAGCAGCCATTTTTTGAGAGCACTGTTTAGAAGTCTCTGCTAGTAGGAATATCTATATCTGTAAAGTGCAACACCATTTGCATGAACCATTTGTACACTTTTGGAAGGTGAATCTTCAGAGATGTTCCATCAAGCACCCTTACAGCTTAAAATCCTAATGAATGTTTGCAAAATAACTATGAACTTGCCCTGATGGGAACAGCAACTTTGGTATCTGTTTGTAAACAAATATTTAAATAGGAAGTGGTGGCAGTGTCCTATGCTCCCATGGCATAGAGATCCTCCTTATCATTATAAATTTGTGTTGTAGCAGAATCTAGAGGCTGCAGTGGCCCGTTGTGTTAGTGCTGCACATATACATTACAGGTATTTCTTGGTTTCAAAAGAATGAGAACATGGGCAGAAATGGGAAATGAATATGCTAGTGATACTCAAGAGCATATGATTTGGGAGTGGAACTGAGATTCAGTGGGTTTTAATTTAGTGTCTGGCTTAATAAATTCATATCCTTCAAGGACTCCATATTTTTTTGCATAGCAATCGCTGTTACGGTCTTCTGCTTGGACAAATTATTGGTTGTTTACAGGTGTCCCCTTCCATCAGGAAAGGATTGGCAAAGGAAGGCCCCACAAAAAGTGATCTTTAAAAAACCCAATCAAGTCAAATTAATACACAAAGAAAAAAAACAGATATTTGTTCTTTGTTTGGGAAAAGGATTTTAAGGAAAAGCAAACCTAACTTTTCCACTCCTAAGTGACAACAAAGGACTACAGAGATGGTGTCAATTGTGTTGAGAACAGTGCTATTAACAAAGGAATTTTGGGGGGAACCCTGAAATTTTCTAGAGAAAATAATTTCAGCTGAAAATCATTGAGTAGCTCTAGAAAGGTCTTACCCTTTTATACTGGGAATCATTTACTTTAGTGTTCCTGTGCTCAGCAATCCACAGCTTTGTGTATTTATGTTCTTTACATATATTCAGCAAACATCAGTGAAAAGAGAGTTCCTTCACCATGAGGACCTTAGCCTTGCAAGAAACCTCCTCCTGCTAACCAATGTTCAGAGAAGCCCTGAGGCAGCAATCAAGACTATTCTGAGAGTAAATTACTCACCCAGGAAAGGATTACAGGATCCTGGCCCTGCTCAAGATCCCTGGCTAGAACAACACATGTCAGTGTTTGACAAAGGTTTATTCTGAGAGTATGTTTAGTGTGCTGATGTCCCCAGGACTATTCCTGGGAGACCTCTGAGTTGAGACACTGAAAAGCAGATTTTGGTGTAAGAGAACGCAACAGTCACTGGTGACTTCCAGTAGGGTAGCATCAAGCCACCAACACCCTTTTGAGGGCCCACATTAGCAGAACAAGGGGCAGTAGGTAAGGACATCCTGTGGTGCTTTACACTACTGTGACTTCTGCAGTTTCTATTCTGACAAGGGAAGGGATGAAACTGCAAGGCAGCCTTCTCACTCCTGTGAAGAAAGTATAAGCTGCAATAGCTGACCTCAGTTCAGCCAGGCTGCTCCAGGGTACGGGAACACGTTTTCTCCATGGGGTCAGTCCGAATGCTGGTACTGTGCCCCACATCATCCTTCTCATCTTCCAGATGATGGAGAGATGGAGAAGTCACACAGTGTTTCACTCCTGATGCCACCAGGCTGGGGCACAGCTGTGGCCACCCTGTCACAATATGCACTTATGTGACTAAAAAAGAAAAGTTCAGCTGCCAAAATATTCAATCTAGAAGTCCTCATTAAAAACAACAAAAAAAAGCTATTAGATGTTATGTCTTTAATAAATGGCTTATATATTATGACATAGTTTAATTTAGTGCTCAGAGTGTATTATGGCCACCATAACAGTTTTACATTTATAGATTTCATAGTTTTGCTTCTATAAAACAACTACAATCTGTATCCCTTCTAGCTAATTACAATAAAATGCTTCCATTCACATTTACAATGTAAACTAATGATAGAGGCAGGTGAATCCTGACTCAGGTTTATAGCTTCACAAGCTGCTGAGGTTGCCTAGGTTTAGAAACGTCTGACTAAGGTGCCTTCTGGGGTCAGGTCCTGGGGGAGACCTGCCAGGCAGGGACCGTGCCCGTTGCTAGGAAATCTTAGGGGTTACTGCTGAGGAGGCGTGTTTGTGGGAATGGTTGAAAATGAAAGAAGTTGAGAGTAGATATTCATTTAGGTTGACCTGGAAAAAGGAGAGTACCAGACCTGAGTATGACAGGACTCAATGGAAAGAGGAGAGGAAATCAGGTGTAGGAGATGCAGATTGAGTGAGCAGGATGCAGTGAAATGAAACTTTGGAACTTAAATGACAGGTTCAAAAAACATGTGTGTATCTGAGAAAATGCAAAACAAGGTGAGAGAACAACAGCTGTGTTATAATGAAACGAATTTTCCTATCATGGTGTAATGTATTTATTCAAGAGCTGTTTGCTAAATGCAACGCTTACTTTATTTTTTTTTTAATTAATACATATAATCAAAGACTGTGGATAAAGTTAACAAAATCCTTTATTTTGAAATATGCAAACTTAAAATAACCTTGTGTCAAGAAAAGCAGTAATTTCCCAGTTAACAAAAATACATGATACTTAATGGACTTTATCTCTTTATTAATTAACAAATAGATTTCCCATATCTGCACAAATCAGTTACAAATGAACTACCATCTACCGTTGATACCCTATTTGTTTAAACTTTACCCAACTTGTTTATAAACTCGTATTGTAAGAGTCTTTAAGAAGGAGAGGCCAACAGCAAGGACTTCTGTTCCTGGTGAAATCCTTACTCTGGAACCCATGTTCCTGTTGAGTACACTGGAGAGTACTCATTCCCAATTTTCAGTCATGCCCAGGAGCAATAAATGGAAATGTTTCTTAAGCTTGTACTCCTCCTTACACCGTAATAAAAAATGCAGTGAAGAGCTCAAATTGTTTCTAGGGTGCAGCTCGGTCAATTATTTTTATGATCCCTTCCTAAATTTTCTGATTTATGTGAGGATCTCTCTTTTGAAGAGAGAAAGTACTACATTTACATGGATCAGAGGTGACCAGCGTTTGTAGCAGCAAACACCACTGCTGCTACAATTCCAATGAGGCAAATGTACATGTGAGTTTCTATTTGCACATACAATAAAAATATGTCTGATTCCACACAGCAGCCCAAGTACATTTGACAATCCAATTTTTGACGATTTACAATGTGGCCCCAGGTATAATAACCTTCTTCTGCAGATGCTGGTTTTGTATGTTTTTAATCACGAATCATTCCTTATCTATTAACCAATCATATTTGCTAACTGGATTGCTTGTGAAGACCTCTTATTGTAATTAGCATGCTTCAGTTGAAGAGTAAACAAATATTCTAACAAACTACTACGACATAAGTTGATTTTCTGTTACTCAATCACTACCATTGTGGATACAGCAAATTTTGAATTAAACATCTCTCCAAGATGTAATGATCTCAGTCAAGAACATTTTAATTAAATTAAGGGGTTGAAACTTTTATTTTTGACAGAGAATGAATAAATCAGCAAGAGGTGAATCTTGTTCAATGAAAAACTTGATCCGGAGAAATAGTCTGGGAAATAATTAAAATTGTGTTGACCAACTGTGCTTAAAAGGAAGAGTAAATATTTTGTTAAGAGATGCTAAAACATAGTGTACTACATCAAATTCAAAATATTGTTATAGGAAGATGGGCATTTGCCTACGTAGCAATAACCCTTTCACAAGGAAGTGACGTCTTCCACCAACACCAGCCCTTTGTTCTGTCATCATTGTGTTTGAGTTAACAGATATGAATATTGGGGTATTTCATGAACTATATTAGCAACATTTTGGGATGTCTAAATATAGTGATATGACTGGTGTGCTGAGTTTGTGGTCTGCAGTTTCCTAGCTCTCCTACTGGTTACTTGTCCACAATTACTGAAGCTGCAATATACTAAATTTACTATCACCTTTTGTTTTATACTGGCAGAATAAATAGAACTGGACATCAATCTAGAGCAACAGATTTGTGTATATAAAAATTGTATGACTAACATAGATCAACCCAATAGCATCTATCTGGCTTCTTTATTTTAAGTTTATGCCATATTTTGAAACACATGTACATGAACACGTGCCTCTGGATATTTAATCAGTCAAATTACTAGGGAAGTAGATTTTCTTCTAGTAAATATATTATAAGCTACCAAGAAATATAAATTTACTGAAAATATCTGACATGGACCTGTTGGAGAGGGTCCAGAGGAGGACTACAAAGATGATCAGGGGGCTGGAACACTTCCCCTGTGAAGACAGGCTGAGAGAATTGGGGTTGTTCAGCCTGGAGAAGAGAAGGCTCAGGGGAGACCTTATTATGGCCTTCCAGTATCTGAAGAGGGCTACAAGAAGCCTGGAGAGGAACTTTTCACAAAGGCCTGGAGTGATAGGACGAGGGGTAATGAGTTCAAACTGGAAGAGGGTAGATTTAGACTGGAAATTAGAAGGAAATTCTTTACACTGAGGGTGATGAGACACTGGAACAGGTTACCCAGGAAGGTTGTGGATGCTCCATCCCTGGAGGTGTTCAAGACAAGGTTGGATGGGGCCTTGAGCAACCAGATTCTATGATCTGTAAAAAAAGAGTCAAGGTTAAAGTGACTCAAGAATCCAATCTGTGGAAGCTTACTCACACACTTGACAATTTCTCTTTTCATATTCTTTAAGTCACCGCATACAACTCTCCTAAACTTAATAGTACTCTGGAGAATGTGGAATGGTCAAAACATGGAACAGAATAAAACAAATATACAGAAAACTGTTGCTTTTGCATTGCAAAGCATTAGCTTGGGTTTGAAAATAATGGAATGACAGTTTGCCCTCTAAACAATGTCCAACCTCCTTAACTTTTAAGTGTCATCTGTCTAGGCAGGCCTCGATGCTTGTTTTTGCAGATGAAAATAGGACCCATGGGGCTTAGGATAGATCAGATAACTGGACACTATTAACAACGGGGCTCGTTCCTAAAATAGGAGATAAATGAAACCCAGAGCAAAATAGAAGAGGTCTGATTTAAAAATGGATTTGGCTGCGCTAAAACCTGCAGGACAGGGGAAAGGAGAGAAAAAAGAGCGTGACCTGGGGGAGGGAACAGAAGGCTAATAAAGACACCCACTTCCCTGAAGCATGCTATGGAAATCTTTCCTTGGTCATGTGCTGGTGGCAGTAAAGAAAATGCGAAATGGGAGAGTGTTGTTCCAAACATGATTCTTGTTCATCTTAGCTCTGTGCAGATCAACAGTTAGACCTCCTGTAGAATATGTGAGAACTTGCATATGTCCTTGTCTTTTCCTGGCCTGCCTTGTCTCCCCCCAGGCAAGCAGCCAGCTATGTGATAATACTTTGTGGACATCCAACTTTCACATTGAATGCAGCATGAGAAGAGCAGAATTCTTAATTTTTCCTGAGTTTACTAAGAGGAATTTTTTTTTTCTGGTTCTCCTTACTATAATTCTACTTAGAGGCCAGATCTAGTTTCTGATGCTTATTGTCTCAAACTTTTTTCAGTTCAAGGTTTTCTTTCTAGTCCTTGCATCTAAATCTCTGCCAGGGCATCACAGTCTCATGTCACAAGTACTGCAAGCTCCTCTGTAGCCTGTTTAACCCACTTCACCCTCCAGGAAATCAAATGACACCAAAAGCAAGGTCTAAACAGGGGTTTCAAGATGTTGTGTCAGAAAAAGTGGCAATTTTAGTCTGTAAAATGACACTATAGTGAAAGAAGAGGTTGTTCTTAGGATATTTGTCCAGATTTGTTGAAATGCTCAGCATTGCCCATGGAAGTATTTTTGTGTCTTCATGGTGGAAAGATGTCTTTGTTCTCTTGATAAGATTTGTGAACGCTAATGAAAGATTTGACTTTCTCTCCCAGAACTGGTTTAACTGGCTTTGCCTTTCCTCATCATAGGATGGAGGGCAAAATACAGGAGGAAACAGGGATAATAATATTAAGTGTGCAAAGGAAAAAATGCTATAAATATTTTGGTTGAAACAGCAGAGACATTAAAAATAAAAGTTAAATGGAAATAAAGGCAGTCAGATGGTTATTATATGTTGCTATAAAATTCAAGAGCTGTTAGAAAAGGTAGATCAGGATTTGCTTTTAAAAAATGATAGGCCTGTAAGAAAGCAATATTTTTGATTGATAGAGATTTTAATTGCTCTGATATTTATTGGAATGACAGCTATTAGGATTTGAAGCAGTGATAAGGGATTCTCTGAAGCTTGAGGGTATTTGGATAAACACCTAGAATTTGAATGCCTATCAGGAGCTTATTAAATTTATTAAAACCTTGAATTTTTCATTTGGGCTAAAAGTCTGTGAAAAGAGGTTTGCTTGGAGAATTTATCATGAAATGATGTAGATTCTATTAGTGACAACTTTTTCCTTCTCTCCTATTGAAAAGTATGTGCAAGGTAGAATAGGCAGGAACTACTGACATGTATATCTGCAGAGACTATAGTGTTAAAGACAAAATTCATGTAGGTAAAACATGTTCCAGAAAATGTATAGTATTGGAATTAACAAATGCTGGTACTTCCCCTGGCAATTCAGGTTTTCTTTTTAAGAAATATAATCTGCATATGTGCTATTTTCTACCTATGGCAACTCTAGATTTTTAGAAAGTTATTTACTTGCTTTGGATGTGTAATTGAAAACTTTAATCCTGTATTATTAACAGTTCTGTTCTGGATTTCTGACTTTTCTGTGATCCATGATGATATTCAAAACCGTTGAGGATCCACAAGCTGAATCAAAGAAAGGATGAGGCTGTCATTATTTCAGAGACTGGGGGATGTAAAAGCATCAGGTGTGGTCATCACATCATGTCTTTGCTGATCTATGTGTCTTTTATTATCCTACCAAGATGAAACATGAATGGCAAAGTTAATAAAATGGCCATTCATTATCTTTCATCCATATTTCCTCTTTTTTTAATGTTTTATTTAGTCATTTCCACATTAAAAAGTAAGAGGGTAGAACTCTAGTACTATTTAACCTTGTGACACTGGTCATATGAAGGCAGGATTTTCTTTTTCATTCTTTCCTCCTGCAGATGCCATCCCAGTTACATGATAGTCATGACCATTCATTATCATTAGCTAAACCAGTTCCCTGGGAGATGTGCTAATAAAGCGTCTAAATTATACATTGATTAAGTGCATATGTTATATATTGATGGTTAGATATAAAGTCTAAGTAAGTGTATGTTTGGCAAGAAACATTTATAGGGGTACTTTGAATTTCTGGGATGGTGTATAATTGTAACAACTTGAATTGTGTTTCCCAGAGTATTGGAAAAGGATGATAAGAGGAAGCTGTCACTGTCTTTGGAATGGTACAGTCTAGGATGGTCGGATCAGACCACAGTGCAACAGTATGTGTGCCATAAACTGTTACAGGAAAAAAAAAAAGAATGTGTGAATCAAGGAAGTAGTACAGGCAGCTGGTGCATGAGTTTTGGAAGGAAATGGTGAGCAAAGGGAGATTTGGGGAGAAAGGAAGTGATGCCAAATATCCTAGGGGTAGATAGAAACACAAGAGAATTAGCTGAGAGTTAGACTGAAAAAGTTAGCATTGACAAAAAGGAAGACTTGGTCCAGAGAGTTTCAAATCCACATATATACTTTGGAGGCATTATTTGCAACATGCTTCAACTTTCACACATGGTTTTCTCTTTGTCAGTTCTTATCCAGTCAGTTCTCTTGTCTGCTCTACCCCTTTGTATCTTTTCCTACTTCTCAATCTTTTTCTCTTGCTATTCTCTTCCATTTATTTCCTCACTGTGGCACTCAATTCATTAATGCTTGCAGTGAAATGTTTCTGAAATGCTGCACTAGAAGAAGGGCAGAGTATGTCTACTAAAGGCATGCAACAGCTTTCCACTGCTTGTGTAACAGAGCAGATTTCACTCAATGTATTGCATATATATTGTACTATTTCAGTCTCCTGGATATTTGGGAAATTTTGCTATTTGAATTTTATTGCTAAACTCAGAACTGTAGCTTTGAGTGGATTTTACTCTTCCATACACCAGAAGGATATATCAGCCAATAATGAAGAATGTGAAAAACAAGCTGCAGTGAAGAGTCAATAATCCAAATACTTGTGTATATTACAGATCCTCCAGATTGTTAGCAAATTTCTTTTTGAAAACAACATGTTTTCTTTCACACTGGCAAAATGACATGACATAACCCTTAGCATTTGAGAACAACGTGGTTTTTTTCAGATGGATTAGTTCAGGTAAGCAGATCTGATTCAAATAGTTAACAGATTGTCCATAAATCTGACATTCATGGGAAGTTGTTAATTCTGAAGTGATCATAAACGCTTCACAAATGCAGAGACTTCAGTTAGCACATAACTCACTGAAGACTAGAAACCGAGATGGTTGCTTCTGATAAATCTTTCATTGATGTGTGTGTCTAACCATCAAAAGATGAACAAAGAGTCAGCATGTTTCATAATACTCTCTTATTTATTTTAATTCTTCTGTAAAAGTATTTGACATCTTTTTAGATTATTTCTTGGATTTACTTTTTGTTGCAATCAATCTTAATTCAACAAAAAGTTCTTACCAAAACATTTTTAATTATGAAACAACTATGGCAGTAAATTTACATAACCAATGAGTTCTTTTATTGTTTCTTTTTACTACAGTATTATTCTTCTTTTCCTTATTTCAGAGTAGTGTCTGCTAGTTGATGTGGACCAAAGAAAACAGTTTGAGTTTCTTCATTAAGGCTTAAAGTTAGAACAGATTATTGGGTAATTCTTTATAATTGCAGTGACTCTATAGTTCTGAGTTAAAGCTGGGGGCAGCAGCAGTGCTGTAGCTAAAAGGTTTCAGCAAAAGTTCCACACCAGCTCTGGAGAAGTAAAGGCTGAGCTGTCTGCACAATAATTGTTACTTCTGCCTCCCACAAATGTGGTGCGACCCTTAATTTTTCCTACCCACATGACTGTCCTTAAAGTAATAGTGGGCACTTAGTGCTAAATGTCTGTAAGGACCTGCAAGGTAATTCTTGCTATGTCCAACAGGATACACCTGCTCGCTAGTGGAGTAAATCAAGGACCAACACAAAGACAAGCTATATTTTGTTCTGAGATTTAACTGCAGAGAATGGGGCATGGGTAGCATCCCTGCCTGCCTGCCCGTGCATCAGGCTGGACCAGAAGCAGGCTGACAGGTGCCACAAACTTCTGCAGTGCTGGAGGGGTGCTCTCACCAATGCCCACCTCTGGGGCTGTGGCACAGACTACCCACTGTGCTGCACGAGGGCTTGTGTCTGAAACACTTTGCACCTCAGTCCATGCCAAGTAGCCTCCACGACTCTTGTGGAGGTGTACAGAGCACTGTGTTGGGCCATGTAAACATGACCTCCAATGAAGGCTTAAATAAGGCCACCGTGGTGAATGGGTGGACCTTCAGCTGTAAGCTCCCTCCTGATGGACAAATTCACTCACTTTGATACTGCTTTTCTGCACTGTTTGGGGACCTAACCTCTTCTAGACTCATTCTATCTCTTTCCAAAGTAAGTGGCGCTTACTTATGATGCCAGCTGCATCTTCTGATTAAACAAGTCTTGCAGCAAACTGTGTGTTCACAAGTGCTAGATTCGGAGATGTTCAGCAGCTTTCCCAGCTTCTATTTCAAATGTACTAAATAGTCACAGTAAATTTTCCTCCAATTTTCCCATCTTTATTTGAATCAGGGGACCTGAAAGAAGGCTGGTTGTGCACAGGCTATGGGCTGCCCCACATATTTTGCAGCAGGCATATGAGGATAAATTCCTGCTCCTGTTCTTTTAAGTAGTTTTGACTCTGGTTCTTCTGCCAAAGTGACTATCAGCTTCCTCCATATTGTCCAAAATAGTGGCATTTTGAAATAATCCAGATATGTGGGTGCAACTAATGAGGAGAGTAAAACAGGAGAAGCAAACTTCAGAGCAAGATTGAAAATATACTATGGAAATAACCTGTCAAGGTTTTGACAGATGAAATTTGAAGACAAATGATTTGTCTTTTGAGGAAAGGCATTTTAAAAGAAAATTTAAATATATGCATGAGGAAGAGTTGTGCAGATCTGAAAAGGAGGACTAACTGACATGATCTTGATTGTAGGGTCATTATACTGCTACCTTGGAAAAAAATAAAGTTAACAGGGGGTCAGGGCAGTGGCTTTTAGCGGCTTAGCCCATGGGGGAAAAAAAATGTAACATACAGAGCTGCAGAATGTAGGAATTGCCTGATTGTGGGAGATTTATGGGCTTTGTGGGGAAGAGAGGGCCATGTTGCTTTTCTACCACGGTCCTGCTGTCCACAGGCCTGGGGGAGGGAGAGCAGCCAGAAACAGCCTTTCCCAGCCAGAATGTTTCCTGAAACGAGGGCCGCAGTGAAAACTATCTGGGTCTCTGGTTTGACTTGCAATCAGGTCGTGCTGGAGCTGTGATATTCCAGTCACTTCTGCAGCAAAAAATCTTTGTACAGAGGAAAAAAAAAAGAAGTGTTTCTAGATTGATAAAATGTGCTCATCACATAATCTTGTAGCGCTGCTCCGACAGAAAAATGTATAACAATATGTGCAATTTATTGATAAATGTCAGCCTAAATAGTCTGCGAGAGAAGGGGGGGGAGAAGGAAGCTATACATTTCCCACAAGCACCCCCTCAGGCAACAGCTTGAGCAAATACAATACATGCGATGCAATAAACTAAGATTATGGGACTTCACCACAGACAAGTGTGGCCTTCACCGTAGGCTAAGTAGGCAGTCACCTCAGCACTATATTTAAAGGGGCGCTGGAATAACACAGATAACATGGTCATTCTCCAATACTCAGTTCAGACCAACTCTTCTACAACTCTTTCAATAACACTTGTCTTTCTGTCTGATAGGATCTTTCTGTCATTTTTATGTAGAACCTCAGGACTTGCACATCTTCACCATTGCTCATGTGCATGATTTTCATCAATGCAAGGGCAAGCATTAGTGTGGACTTGATTTAGAGCTTGGAAGTGCTTGCTCCAGTTTCAAGCCATTTCAGGCTGTGACTGCCTGCTTGGGACTCTCCACACAGGGACTGACCCTGTACAGGCACAGAGCTGGTGGCAATTTTGTGTACCTAAACCCAAGGTGTGTACATGGGCTCACGGAGAGCTCTACAGAAGAACATTTGTAACAGTAAATTTTCCCTTAATTTTCCCATCTTTATTTGAATCAGGGGACCTGAAAGAAGGCTGGTTGTGCACAGGGTATGGCAGATCAGAGAAATTCACTGCGGGGAATGGAGCACTAAGAAATGTTACAGTCTTTCAGCAAAGTATAACAGAAGATGGGTTGAGGGATTTTTCAGACAGAGAAAACATCTGCAGTCTAAGGGTACAAATACTGTTTTCATGATGGGTATGATGGGGTTTATGGCATTTTCTTGGTCCAGTTCAATTCCTTCTTGTTGGAAGCTGCATTTCAGTAAGTAACACAAAGTGACTGCAATCAGACTCTACCTTGCTGCAGGAAAACAAAATTTTAAGGTGAGAAACCAACAACATATGGCTTAACAATTTGAAGAAGATACTCTAAGCTTATGTTGTCAGATCTCTAGTGCAATACAGACTTTCTCACCAGTGGCACAGGTAAGCAACAGAATACTAAAGAAATATATTTTTTGTGTGTTCATGAGAACTTTTGTCTTCTAAGTGAAAGACTCTTCCAAAACCTGTATGAAACTGAGGCACCTCAGAGAGTTGAAAAGGCACAGGGTTGCACACAGCTATTGGTATTTCTAAAGCAGCTCACATTTGGAAATGTGAACATTTCAATCTTCATTACTCTTAACATTTTGTTTTCAAATAAATACTAATGCCTGTGCATGTGAGATTTGGGGTGCTTTATAAGAAGACATCAACAAATTCCTAAAATAATAATAATAAAAAAATATAAGTAGGTTGTTCTCCTGTTCTACCAGAACCTAAGGAGAATTTGTCCATGTAGGCCTGCTAAAAAATACATATAAGCTGAGGTACTTCTTTTTGATACTAAGCTGAGTACACAGAGAAGCATAAATCACTTTTTTCCTCTTTACTGCTGTTTTCCTCAGTTAGTTTTCCCATAATGCCTCTGCAGAAGCTGACAGTTGGATGCGGCACAAGACCCTGCTGGACAACTGTCAGGTTTGTTGAAGGATATTAAAGAGAACTTGATCATGTGTCAGCTCTCTTCAAAATACACTCACATTGGAAAAGTGATATATCTGTCAAAGCAAGGACTTCAGCGTTTGGCAGAACAGGCCATTTTCACAAACAAAACTGTCCAATTACATTAGGGGGCATGAACTTCAGGTGTGTATGCCAGGGACAGAAAGATCTGCAGCCGCACATCACAGAGACTGTCTCCTTAAGCCATATGGTTGGATGTGGGCTGCATCTCAAGCATAGTTTCTTTATGCTTCATAGATTAGGAATTAATTTAAAATTATCAGAAACATAAATTGCTGCTTTGAACTTCTACATGAACCCTTTTTTTATTTCACTGAAGGCTGCCAAGAATTCATTTTAGGGGAGAGAGAGAAAGAGTGGAAAATTTATCAAGTTTGATTAGATGATTAAGAACTAAGCTATGGAACAGAAATGCTTCTTGTTTTGTTTTTTTTTTTTAAATGCTTTTAGGAAGACTAGTGTGAGTTTTGATTAAATAGTATCATTGGTTAGGAAACAAATTGTGCCTGAGAGAATAACAGCAAAGACTTTTTCTTGGAAATATGTTATAGTTGAGTTTAGGTCTTTCTTGGCTCACACAAAAATGCAGACATTTGGTGGGAGTGAGCTTTCAAGTTAAAACTGCTTATATCACACACAATATCCTGTGTGTGGGGAACTGTTATATCTAAGTTCAAGAAAACCATCAAGATTCAGTGATGAGGATGGAAACTGTCTTGATCACGTTGTTTATGCCAAAATGCTCATTTTTGTGTACAAGAAATTCTAGACTTCATCTGCGTGTGGAGGTAGAACACTGCACTGTAGTGAAAAGTCATATAGAGTCTTTGACAGGCACAATTTACAAAGGATGAGCTCAGTTTTGGGAGTAGTGCTAGGAGATCCTAAGGTGAATTTAACTTTTTCAGGTTGCTTACAATTTATTAAACAACTGTAAACATTTATGCAGCCTTTTTATATAAATTACATCAAGCTTTCAGAATGGAAATGCGAAATACACAGCATTAAGACAAATTTTCTTATTCCAACTAAACATCTGGGCTAAATTTTATGCTAACTTTTACCGTGTGCAATCCCACCAAAGGCTGTTCATTAAAATGACAGCTCTCAGTATTATTTTTTTTCGTTTACTTTCCCGATTTACAGAAGCAAAATCCCACTTTGATTAGCAAACTGATTTATTTTGAATAAGAATAGTAATTCTTTCTCTTCCTCCAAGACAGAGAATTCCAAAAGCGTTCTCAGTTCCAGGAGAACAAAGTACCTCTTCTTTGTCTCCTTGTCTGCCTGTGCTTCCTTAGCCAAGTCCCCACTCAGAAGCAGGAAAACTAACAGATAATTATAGTCCTT
This sequence comes from Brachypteracias leptosomus, assembly GCA_013401335.1. Taxonomy (NCBI): domain Eukaryota; kingdom Metazoa; phylum Chordata; class Aves; order Coraciiformes; family Brachypteraciidae; genus Brachypteracias; species Brachypteracias leptosomus. The sequence goes on from VYZX01023516.1 coordinate 31,406, forward strand.
CATGTTGTCAAATAAGAAAATACATGCATACATATATAGGCGTGCATGCACACACACATGTACACATATTCTTCCACCTTGCTTCAGTTTTCTTGCAGGTAGGTCTTCATGCTTTCTCCATTGGAAAAATGCCCTTTTCCTTTGCTTTGTCTTCATTTACAAAAAACCCCTGTATTTTTGTAGCCATATAAGATACAAATATGAAGCTATCTGTCTTTAAGTCTTCATGGAGACAAATCTCAGGCAGATTTTCCATGAAGCGTTTGGGCAAGACTGACAACATGCCTACTACAGCTACCTTGTAGTAAGCACTAGAGATTGTGAATTAGCTATATTGTGTGTTTAGGGTGTATTAGCCACTACAGTTTTTGATATCTTGGTCCATGCACACTGGAGTAGATGAATAGCTCTATACCTTCTTTTTGAAGCTCTCTGCAAACTCAGAAAGACTTTTTCTGTAATTGCAGTACTAATTTTATGTTTTAAATATTGTTTAGCTAGATTTGTCTTTTTTTTTTTCTTGTGTGATCTCTGGAAACAATAGAAGGAACCCTCCCTTGTCTCCAACTAGTCATTTGTGTCATTGCCCTGATGGATGTAACCCACTTTTTGAGAAATAGGCACTATTTTGTGTTATTACATTTGTTTCAAAATCCTCATCTAAAAGTAGCTTAATTTCTGTAGAGCTGACATTATGATTGATAGGAATTTCTACATCACAGTCAGTAATCCTTAAGAAACTAAATACCTAAGTGGAAACAGTTGTAGTGAGGGCTTTTAACTGTATGTCCATGATAGCTGCACAGTAATGTGGTGACATGTCACCATGACAATGATGTGACATGTCACCTCACACAATGACATGTGACAGCCACAGAGTAACTCTGGCACTACAGGATAAGTCACAGTTTGTGCCTAACTGTGATCAGCTCCCTGGCTACTGACGCAATTCTGGTACAGATACAGCATTTTGACTTTTAATTAGCTCCAGAACTCACTGTTTCAAATCACCTGACCAACTCATAGCTGGGCAGATGATGATGTTAAGAGCAGATATCAGTGTGGGCTTGGTTATGGGCTTTTCTGCTAGCCTGCAACAGGGCATGAGAGAACTCATGATGCGCTGCAGGTAACAGATGCCTATGGGGACCTACTCTGTTAACTCCTGCCCCTGTTCAGGCAGGCTAGAGGGGCTGTAAATGGACCAATCTCCTCTGCCTTCCCAGTTCTCCAGCAGGACAGATGAACTAGTGTGGATATGACAGCAAAGGGCCACAGGCAGCTCAGTTGCTGGCTGAGGAGCAGGTGTAGGAGGCATGGTTTAGTCCCTGCCCTGCAAGGAGCACAGGTACCCTGAGCTTTGGTGGGACCAGGAAGCTGGGCTTCTTCCCAGCCTCACCTCTTTGCATCTCAGATGTCCCTCTGGTGGTATCCAAATGAAGCAGCCTTTCCTACTTGTTTGAAAACATCCTGTTTCTCATCTGAACATGTCATTGCTGTGAGGGCTGCGTGACAGGAAGTCCTGAAGCAGCAGGTCTGAGATTTCACAAACTACCACTTTTCAACTTTTTTTTTAACTATCCTTAAAAAATCCCAACCCTTTCATCTGTCCCAACCCATGGTAGGTCCTTCCCAACCCCATGGTGCTTATAGTCCTGGAAGATAACTTTTGTGAGAGACTTTCAAAATTTTTAGTCTTATGAATGTGACAACTGATTTAAAATTTTTTTCTTATTCATAATCATCTAGTCCCATTCAAGGACTGGGTAGCTGGAGTCACATAAGAACAAGTTTCTACAGAAGTTGCTAAGAGCTTGATCTGCAGGAGATGTAGGTGCTATAATATTGACCACTGCAAAGCCTGGCACACAAAGGGTCTCTCACTGTGGACCTGACACCTCCTGCACACAGCCTCCCAGCTCAGAGCTGCGAGGAGTTAGGAATGATCTCCATGGACAGACACAAACAGTTGTGTTCAGCTGTAAGCCAGAATTACAGCAGGATTTATTACAGTGCGTTCAGTGTCCAAGCTAACACACTGTGAGTCTCAGCTGCAAGCGTGGGCATAGCAATGGGCTAATTCAGCTTTATAAATTGTAGAGAGACATTGGCTTTTGCCTGCCTGGCTTGTAGAGTGGATGCAGCCATTGTATGAATTTTAGTGCTTGTCTCTGTAGTAACCTAGAGTTTCAGAAAACTAGGTTTAAAGGCTGCCATCAGCCTGTTGAAGCTAGCCCACTATAGGAAAGTGATTTTGCTCATCAAGAGCTGGAAAGCTAGCCTTAATGTGCCATTGTAGCCCACATCTGAGATTAAAAAAGAGGACAATATAAAAAAAAAACCAGCCCTAAAGTTGTATACTTTTCTGCATCATGAAATCTCTTCAGTGTACTTCTGCTGTGAAATCTCTACAATGTTAGCATAAGGTTGTCTATGGGGAAACACAGGACTGGGATTTCTTCCTCTGGGTGTGGCTGCATTTTAAAACAGAGCACCCCCATTGCTCCTCCCATCAGGCCCAGTGTTTTGGTCACATGTGGGATGTGCTCTGAAAGCAACATCTCAGAAGCAGGGAAATGCTGTCTCCAACCTGAACCAGGTTCCTATGTGGGGTAGATGCTGAGTTCTGCATCACTGCCAAGGCACACACAGTTCTGCCTGTATGCACACACATGCACACGCAGAGGTTTTTGGTATCCAAAGGAACTTGAAAGTCCAAAAGTAAAGAGTACCTGAAAAGTGAATTCAGCAGTATGCATAAATTCTATCTGAATTATTTTTCCTCCAAATTTTCCACTATAACACTTTAAAATCCTTTCTTTAAAATAGTTGTTAATATACTGTATGTGTGAATAACCCCATGAAGTTCTGGTATGTATATTCTATTGGCATTTGTGAGTTTTACTCTTTGCCATTCACAAATAACAGAACATATCCAAACGTGAGCTGATAAACTTTTATACCCCTTTCTCCTCCTCATCTTTTTATCTGTATAGGAGTCATGACAATAGAGAATTCCACTGCCAGTACAACTTCAGCTTCTCAGTAACCTCAGTTGACATAACAATTTGAGATATTCACGGTTATGGATATGTAAGGCTCTTCACAAGCTTCAGTTAGTGGAATAACTCCTCCAATTGACAGATGACTTGCTGGAAAATGCAAGAGGATCTTAAATTTTAGTTCTCACTCTGCTTTGTTCCATAATTTTATCTCTTAATTGGTATGCAGAGTATGTCCCCTTAATGAGCTGTGTGGTGACCTACACTGGATTTTAGTGAAGATCTTGATGCATGTGATGCTCAGCTTCCAGTCAGCACTAAAGGCTCACCATGTGAAAGCTCAACAAGTGCTGAGAGAAGGTGAGAGAAGAATGAAAAAAATGAAGATTCAAAGCAGTAAGACTGCACCAAACTTGAGGTTTAAGACTTGTTCTTTTAGTAATGTGAAAAGCCTTAAAGGCCTTAGATTTACCTGGATATACACTAACCAGTGTGGTGTGAGGGGACAAGCTGGTCCATCAGCTGCAGAAACTGAAAGTTCGAGTCTTTCAATTCTGCTTACACCACATTCTGGGATTGCTTCCTGATATAACTGGTACCTGATGACTCTTTGCTTCAGACAAGTATTTCCACCAGAAGCGAACTTTTATTTTTAAAGCAATTGTCAGAACATGGGGGTCGTTTTGGCCTCCTGATTGGAAATTATCCAGTGGGTTCAAAGCTGGAGGAAGGGGTAGTTTACAGACAGGCTATAATGGCCCATGCTGAGGTGAAAAAGGCTTTCATACCTTATGCTGTGAGGCTGCTTGGCAAGCAGGAAAGCCCTGGTGGGCTCAGAGAAGCCCCTGTGGAGCACCCAGCAGGTCAGTGAGCTGCTGCAGAGCCGGGGCACTGGGCACCGTGTCCTGGTCCAGGCAGCGCTGGCACCGTGGCAGCTGTAGGGTCTTGGGAGTGGTTGTCTTTGGGAAAGGGAGGGAGGCAAACAGGGGAGCCTGGCAGGGACTTTTACAGCTTTTTTGCATTGCTCTGGCTCTCTCTAGGCACAAGAAGTTCCAACAAGGATGTGAAGACTGTTGAGCTCCATGTTATATGTGCAAAATCTGTGCTTGAAGCAAAGGGATAACACAAAGTTTTAGATGTGAGCCTGTAAAGCTGGGAAATAGTTACCTCCTAAAATGTAGATAATGATCATTGCTATGAAAGCTGAGAAAAATCTGCTTGGTAAGCAAGCACTCTGAAAAAGCCAAAGCATTAAAATGGTTTAATTGGCTTAATTTACTTCCTGTTACTTTAAAATATGCCTGTTTGAGCCTTGACATTACAGCGCTTCAAGATGCTCCCTCTCTGATGCTGCATCAAAGCAGTGTAGAAGCAAGAGGGGCTGTAGTTTAAAGTGGCAGCTCTAAAAATTACGGTTCTCCTCTTGCCCTCCTTAACTCCCAGAAGCTAAATCCCAGCCCGATTAGCAGACTGATTTATTTTACATAAAAATAGTAATCTCCCATTTTGCTCATCTCCTCCCAGTTGGTGAATTCCATTCCTGACATCTGCAATTTCATCTGGATACTGTTCTACTTTTTCTCCACACCCCACCTTCAATGCGTACTGAACTGCTGGGTGCTGGGAAGTATCTGCTATATTTCACTGCAGAAGTGGGTGCATTAGAATGACAAATTAAATATTTCCTATATATGAATAATCTTCAATATCCTGCCTATGTCCTTTGAGGTGAAACACATTATGGGTCACGTTTTAAAACTGTTTAGGTGCTTTGCTCAAATCAAGCATTTAAATAACTTTAAAAATCTTTCATTTTGATATTGACTTTCATTTATTATTATGTTGTTACAGCTTCTAATTAAATTAATTTATTTTATACAGCAGTAAAGGAGAAAGATAAAGACACAGCTAGTATGAAGCCTTCCACCCCTCACTACACCCAAGATGAAGACCATCTCAGATGTGTGTTGGCATGGCCATGGAAGTGTAGAGCCAGACCTGATGGCAGCAGCCAGAAGAACAGCATATTGTGGAATATCAATGAAATGGTAGGAGGGCAGTATGGTGGTGGATCTGCAGGGACAGAGGTCTACCATCCCACAGGGGTGGGCAAGGAGAGGACAGGGACAAGACAACCCCTGGTTGTGTGCTAGGTGCTGCTAAAGGCTGAGGTCTGAGAGTGTCCTATGAAGAGGCCATTAGTTTTCCAGGATGATGTTTTCTTGCACTTCTCTCATAAAGTCCCAGTAATTTACCAACTTTGTTTATATTAAATCGTAGTTGGACCTTAGACTAAAGCAAGAGTAAAACCATTTTTTCTTGTCCTGGTTTCTAATAAGCTCAGGTGAACTTGTGAAAAGCTCCTTTGAAGACCCTATTGACTGGAAGAGCATCACATTTCATGTTTGCTGAAAAACTCTGTCATCCCCTTGCGATCAAAATGACATTGAAGTTATGAATGGGGTCATCCAACTTGTCAAATATTTTGGAAGAGAGAGCAAAAAAGCCTTTTCTTTTCAGAGGATACTTAGAGGTGAAAAGGTAGAGAGCAGCAACTCCTGGAATCACTTCAGTGTGGAGGTGGTGTTTCAGGAACACAGGGTAAGGGATCTGGAGCTGGAGTAGGACTAGCTGAAATGCTTTGTGCATCCCCAGAGAAAGGAGGGGAAAGAGGGAGCGAGAGAAGATGGGCAGAGGCATTATATCAAAACCAGCTGATCTTTGTCTAGTATTGAGCTGAAAGTTTTGCTCAGCATTAATCATGCTAGAAACCAATTTTCATCCTCCTGTATTACTGATTTCAGGAAGAAGGGCATTTGGAAGGAAGAAAAATGCAACGAAACTTGACTGCAGTATTTAATACTGTGAGTATGTAGTGAAAACTGATCAGTTCTTCCTCTTCATGTTAAATCCTAATACAGCAACAACCTGTCATTCACTAAAATTAATGGCAGATACATTTAGAACAAATGAGAAGATAGCTTTCTTCACTCGGTATGTCCCCAGCCTCTAAAATTTGCTACCACAGCAGGTCTTGAGGACCATTATTGTAGCTGGAAAAGGTACAGAAGTTTTTATACAAATACCATCTCTTGCTAAAATAAGAGTGATATAACCACATCTTCTGTTTAGAGTCTACAGTGATGTCCAAACTAACTGGGAAAAAATTTTGTCCTGTAGGTGCTCCAAGATGGCAGACAGTTTTACTGTTTTCAGATGATCCCATAGTTTTGTTTTTGTTGTGGCTTGTTGAGTTTCATTTTGTACATCTTTTCCTTTTATAAACCATTGGGTTTTTTAAAAAGATGACTGAGATTTGCTGCTAAACTTCCATTTGCCAAAAAGTTTTTTGCTCTATGCTGTAAATAGCTACATGAAAATAGAATGTAAGATACTAAAGATCGATGGGCAAAACTGATTGCTGTTCTAAATGAGAATGCCAAGCACCAAGACACTGGGAAATCAAATTGATGACCTGTAAAAAATAAGTTCCAATTAAGAAATATCAGGTTGAGAGAAATTCCAGAAAGCAAGGAGACAAGGTAAGATGAAATACTTATGAGAGTGAATGATGAAGTTGTTGGTTATAGGTAATTGTTAATTCCCTTTACAATCTGCTACAGCACATCAGATCTGTGGCTGAACAGAAAAAAACTTGTATGGTGGCCAGTGCTCAGGTGCTTACTAAAAATGTGTCTCTGCTCTTCTGCATAGACATGTACTGGACATCTATGTATTCTCCTTCCACAACTGCACCTCCAGCAAAGGAATATTTTTGAACATGCGCAGAAATCATTTTACATGTGGGTTTTTTTGGTTTGGTTGGTTGGTTTTGTTTTTTTTTCCCCACCTCAACATCAGGAAAAAAATTCTTTCCCATGAGGGTGATGGAGCACTGGAACAGGCTGCCCAGAGAGGTTGCGGATTCTCCTTCTCTGGAGACTTTCAAAACTCATCTGGACGCATTCCTGCATGGCCTGCCCTAGGTGAACCTGCTTTGACAATGGGGTTGGACTAGATGATCTTTTGTGATTCTTGTAGAATCATTTTGTGATTCTATGATTCTTATAGAAAAAGTTACATTGTTATCTTCTTTGATAGTAGAATTGTTTATCTTGGACATCTGATTGGGAGACTGTACAATTAAGAGTATTGTTTTATACAGGCTCTCTGAGGGGAGGTTATGGAAGTGTTGTGGTGCCTGGTTTCAAGAACCTGACCCTGCAGACACATGTTGGCATGAATCTTAAGTGTATGAGTAGAGCCATTAAGGTCAACAGGAGTTTGTGCATGACTGAGGCTCAAGTAAGAAATTATTTGCAGGGCTGAGCTCTCAGCTTGTTAACTCTTTGGTAGACAAGATTCATATCTCTTCTTTATCCTAGGTGTACTGTGGGCCCTCTAGAAGCCAGACCATGATCCACATTTTCAAAAACAGGGGCTATGTCAGTGCACGTTCAAGACTTGGTCTCTTCGTGTGTTTATGATAATTGCAGGAGCAAAAACCCCAAGGACTGTAGCAAGGTAAGTGAGCAAACTTGGATTTTCTTTGGTGCCCCTTTGTAATTTTACTTGCCTTTGCTTCTAGTGCACTCCTTGTCCCTCCAGCTGTACCACCACAGCAGAAAGACAGTGCTAAATCAGGCCTTGATGACTTCGGGGGAAGGCATCTACATTTTGGTCTCAGTAATAGCTTAAGAGGAATACAAATTAAAGATCAGTTTCTTTATTCTGATATGGATTTTCATTTGATTTTTACTGTATGTTTTCAAAAAGAACTGTCAGTGTGTTTGTTCAACTGAGTATATATGATGTTATAATTGTTTTGTTTAGTACTGTAAATATTATGTGTGATTAATCTTGTTCATGCTGGAAAGGTATTTGAGTTTCTTACCAGACAGTATATATTTAAGGCTTGCTTTATTTATGTGGAGAAAATTACAAATACTGTAGCTGAGGGAACAGAAAAATTGAGAGCAATACACCAAAAAAATGTAGGTTGGAAACTGGGGAACAGTGCTGTTCTGCTGTGCTCTGGATTGGGGTGACACTGCGTCGTGGAGGGTCAGAGCTAAAGATTGCTGGCAACTGTCACATCCAACCTATGATAACAGAGAAACTAGAAGGAGCCAGATGAGCAGGATGTGACCCTAAAGGCTAAGGAGAATAAGCCAGAGAGCCTGGAGGAGGCGTCTTCCCCAGAGTTTAAATCTTTTGTAAATAGCTTGTTCCATCTCAAGTACTGATATCATGACCCTGAGCTATTGAAGTTGCTGCTTTCAATAGATCCTGGAGGCTCCATTAATACTGCTAGATCATTCACACAGGATGACATGATATTCCTTTCCTTTCCTTTCCTTTCTTTTTTTTTTTTGTGCTTCCTGAGCAGTGTGCACTTAGAAAAAAAGGAAAAAAAACCCCAACCACCCTTCTCCAAGAGTGCATCTACTTAAAATGTAATAATAAATTGCACCCCATTAGGGTTAAAATAAACACAGCTACAGCCCTGCCATACTTTTGGGAAACACCACTGTTCTATTTTATTTTAATACTGCAGAACTGTTTTGCTCTCACTCCACACCAGCCTCACAAATCACTAGTGCAGTGCTCTCACTAACTTGTCTGTATTATGTTCATTTTCTGGGTGGCAATAAATATTAGAATAAAATAAACTAAAGACTGCTGGCTGGGGCTCTGTTAGCTATCTTTATGGTTTCCACAGCAGCTGAATGACAGCTCAGGCTGGAAGCAAGCGGCCCCTTTTCACCAAGTAAATTTAGCCTTGGGAAGGATGAACATCTTCTAACTCTTGAGCTGTGATGGTTGATGCCAGTCAGTAAATCAGTCAGATTTTAATTATCGGACACATGACAGGGAGCAGTGACAGGCGGCAGTCCACTGGAGAGCATTCCTTCAAAGCAGCTTTAAAAACAGAACAGCACTTGAAGAGGAAAACCAAGTGAACAGAACACAGTCACAGCTGAATTGCAGGACATTAATAGCATGATGGAATTCCCGTCCTAATAATTTTAACTGCTTCTTGGCCACAGCCTTCCAGACCAAGGAGATCTAATGTAGCTTCACTGGGAATTTATTTTTTCTAAACCCCCTTTATACAGACCTGTGATTTTTAATAGAGTTTCACACAGTTACTTGAATAAGCAGCTGTTTAGAGCAAAGAAAGCAGTGACAGATTTATAATGCAGCAAAACCTGCTAATTGGATAGATGAAATTGCATTTCTGACAGTGGCCCTTCTATGAAAATTGGTAACATACCTCACAATGATTTGCGTATGTAAGAACTTGATTATTTATTATATTTTGCCTTTTATGTTAATCCTATGATTAATTCTTGGGTAATTACCTACAAACACCTCCCTGGAAGCCTCTTTAGATAATAAGGGCTTGGTGGTTAGTGAAAGGTTACGGGAATTTTACAAAATCTATTTAGAGAATTCTCAGGATGTTTAGAAACACTTTACAGTTTCAATGTGTATTTTGGGGAAACTGGGGAATTACTAAATATTAGCTAGATTATTTTTTTTTTAAAGAGCTACTAAAGGGATCAAAGTCATCTTTGGAAATTATCACTGAGCTAATAAAAAGCTTAAGAGAAAATGTAATAATAATAATAACAGCAATATCAACAACAACAAAGCTCTTAGCTATTCCAAATATATTAATGCGCTACCTTTCCAAGTGGGCAGCTTGCCATTATTTGCTAATTGGAATACATGAAAAGGAAACCGAAGTGTAGCCTTAAATTGTTCTGCTGTTTCTCTTGCATTGGTTTAAGCTCATTGTTTAGGCTCCCATGCTGGAATTGAGAGGAAGCCTTTGATGGTGCTGGGTCACGTGGGATGCTGCACAACCTTTCACATCACAGCCACGCTGCCATAGGGCTCAGGGCACTGCACACGTGGGACAACCTGCCCCGCTCAGGCAAACCAGTCGGTGTGCCAAGGGGACACAACCCAGCACAATTCAGAGCAGAGCTTAGACTCCGCTGAGAGTGCAGGAAGCTGTGAAAACAAAAATAATGTTTGACTAAATCTTAGTGATGATCAATAATTTCTCAATGAGAAACCCACAGCCAGATACAAATAGGCCATGGTTTAGAATTGGACCTCTCTTCTATGAAAAAAAAGTCTTTCCCTCTGTCACAAAAATCACCTAGCATCTGTAAATGAATCCCTTTTCCCAATGGGAATCATACTGTGCACTTGAACTCTGATTTGTTTTTGATGTTCTAAGCTAGGCTTCAAAAATAATTTAAATTTAAAGGGTTCTATGGGAAGAGCTTTATAATAGAAATGCAGATTTCCAACAAATACATAGCTGCTCCGCATTGTTGGAGTTTCTTGGTAATCATCTTCACAAAGCTAAGACGCTTCATTTTTATTATTTGTTTTATAAAAAGAAATCTGTAGATTGTCAAATGTTCAGGTTTCCTCGTTTTGTTTCTAAAAGAAACAGAGGAAAGGAAAAGTACCTTTTTTTTTTAATGCCTTTATTTTCTGATCAGGTAATTCAAACATCCTCCCCAGCTGACAGGAACAGAGACTTAACCAATACCTACCCAAAACAGGCTTGTCAAGTACTTGTCAACTTTCACTTGTCTGTGGTTCTTAAAGCATGGAACATGCAATTAGTCTATTAGTCTTATCTAAATAAATCATAGGCCAAGGACAAGGATCAGAGCTTGCTGTGCAGGACACTCTCCTGTGCACTCTGACTATAAGAGGATAACTTGGCATTCATAGGAGTGCCCTTTTCCCACTCAAAGTCAGTGGAAAAAGACAAGAAGTGCAGTAACAAAGGATAAACCCTTTGCTCTAGCTGTGTAACTGACTTCCAGCTGCTAAACAGCACTGGAAGACAGAAATACATTAAATATTTCCCAAATGTTCCTTTTGGAGGAAAACAATTGCTGCAATTGCTGCAGTGATGTTTTCTGTAGATGGGAGGGTGTGAAGGTGTGCATCCTTGGGAAAGTTAGGTCATCCTGCTGATGGTGAATGGGGAGAGACTGTCCCTAAAAAAAACCTGGAAAGTATGGCTCACTGTGAGGGCATTTGTGAACATCTCAGTTTAGTCAGTTTAGGAGAATGATTCATACCTCATTTTATGCCATTTGTAAATAAGGATGTATTATTGGAGGCTAACGTTAGTGACATTAGCAGGTTATTCAAGTGACTTAAATACTAAGCTGTAATTTCTACAGAAAACAGAGATTTGTAAGTAGACAGCAATATATGTCAGTGTTTTACTGTGATTATTAAATGTTACAGGAAATGCATCGCATAATCCATACCCTTTGTGGTTTTTTATTTCTGTGTGAACAAGAGGATGTTATGGCTGCAGACACAGAAAGAAATCATCCTGCATGGAGTTTGATATAAAACCACCACCCTTCTCTTTATAAGGCAGCACCTTCTGTCCAAGGGACATATAACCCAGACAAAGAAGCAGCCCTTTCGGAAAGGTGGGAAGGTAATGAAACAACAGAAAACTGATGAACTATGTCTTTTGCTAGAATAAATCAACATAGCTTCATTGGGATGTAATTAAGTAGAGAGATTTTTCTGAGAACTTTGCAGATTTGGGGAAAGAATAGCCAGTGGAACTCAGAGAAGATTGTGTATGCTATTGGAAGCTTATGACATCCAGAAAAGATAGCTTTCTTTAACTAGGAATTAATATTAAGGCAAATTTGTGTGGATTTCTAAGGGAAACTCACTACAGTGAATGGCAAAGTGATATTATTCACTAATACCAGATAAAAGATAAATTATGTCTTACCAAATGTGACAACCAAGTCCTCTCATTACAGGCAGTATTTTCACAGTAATATTTCCTATTCCTGTGGTTTTAGTTGACAGTGAAATATATAATCATATACTTGAGCATTCAAAGAACCTGCTTATGATTTGCTGTTCCTCATCTGTGCAAAGAGAAGGGTTTCTGGGAGATTTTTCTTCTCTTCTTGCAGCATTTTGCACTAGAAAAGGAGAGAGAAACATGGGAAATCTAAGATTAAGCCTCTAAGTTAAACTAGAGTGTCCCTTAACTGCCAAATTTGAAATAGAATCTGAGATTTCCAGTCAAGGTTTTGTTTAGAAATAGGGTCCAGGGACAATATCTGCATACAGATTTACATCTAAGCCTCTTTCAGATACAAATCTGCTGATCAATCTGCTTGAATGTGTGCTGGAGAGAGAAGAGGAGATGGTCATAGTTGTGTTGGACTCGACTGTTACCTGCTGGAAAGGGCAGGGTGATAGCCACTGCCTGTGACAGATCTGGTGCTAGTTATCCTGACCTTGAGCCATTACATTGGCCAATGCAAATTGGGCACAAGTGCTACCATTTTAATGATTTGTAGCCACTTTGTACCATGTAAGCAAATGCTCAAGGCACATAGTAACAGAGATCAGAACCCATGTCTCTGGTTAACAGAATGTTTCTAGTGGCTGTCACTCAGGTCATTCACTTCATCCTTTTCCCCTGTATCTCTGCCTCTTATAAGATGTTCTTAGGCTTAAAGTGTGTTTATAAATTTTAATTAACTGAGTCTAATAGCAGTCTTTGAGAGGTAGAATCTCTCTTCACCCACCACTAATATGAAGCTGCTCTTTTAATAGTGAACAAGAATGCTACTTAACAGTTTGGGGCAGGAAATAAACACTACCTTAGGGAGTTGAAAGTGTAGGTAGGCAGAGAAGAGCTGGAAAGCGTCCAGAAAGCTGATGCACAGAGAAAACAGTCAGGAACTCTGGTTTATGTCTTATCTGAAGGCTTATTCCATTACCATTAAAGTTCTTCCCTTCATACCATGCTTGGTCATATTGGCCCATAAAAAACCCATGAGACCTCTTGAATCACTCTCCCCACTTCCTGCAGCACCCAAGTATTTTTTAGAGATACTCTGTTCAGATATAGACTGGACATGACCCCACTTCGATCTGAATTCTTAGAAAGTCTTAGGATTTTAAAAATTATCCTGACAGACAAAGTGCAATCAGCAACTGAAACTGGAAATTTCATCTTATTGTCGTCCTCAACTACACCAGTTCAAAAGGTTTCTCCTACCTCTAGGCCTATCAAATTAAAGTCTTATTGTCACATGGATAATCTACTTTACAGCATTGGGAAAGATGAAGTATCTGTGAGTATGCATTTAACTGGGGGACCTTCTTAATATGTCTGAGCTCAGCATTAGTCCTTTTGAAAAGTGAAGCTGAGCTTTTCTGGTTCTTCACAGGACAAATACCACCCTTGCTAATTCAGACAACAGAAAACTTTTGGGAAGCTTAGGTTTAGAGTGTGAACATGTAATTGTTTAGTGGTAACTCCACTTTTATTTGGATGGTCTCATGACGATTTAAGATGGCAGAATGCCAGTAAAAATGGATAGAATTGCAGAAATCTGCTCTCTGCAACCTGCACCCAGTTACAATTCAGTGCAGGAGGAGGAGGTGGTGGGATACCCACAGTAGGAAATTATCCACTCTATTCCATCCACAAGAGAAGGATTTTAACTTGTCTTTTGCTATTATTAAAGCAAAAACTTTGCAGAAGCAAGAGAAATTGTATGCTGCAGAACTTTATACATACTTGAGCATTTAGAGCACTTCTGAGATGGGAATAGGTGCCAGAAGCTGTCTGATATATTTTTGTGTGGCATTAAATTAGCTTCACTTGCAAAAAAAAGAAATGATTTGGTAAACTGTATCCATGAATGGAAAAGAAGTGGTCAGATGGGAAAGTATAATATAACTGGCTTAGGCAAAAGGCCTTTTTTTCCCCAATTACAATTAATTTCAGTGGACTTGGGCCTACAAGTCCTTGGCCTTGGGCACTTTTCACATCATAACAGTTGTGGGGAGGGAAAATGCAGAGATGAAATGCAGGCATTCAAAACTAGCCCAAAGCTGTTCTAGCAAATAGACAGACTTTTCTCATTTTCATGAAACCATTGAATATATGAATTTCACTGGATTCACTTTCTTGTGCCAAAGAAGTCAACATAGTTCATCCTGGCATGTTCAAAATTGGAAGGATCTGATTGACAGAAGAGGGAGATGGCAGATTCAGAATATTCAAATCTTGCTGTTGCACAGTTCACTGCGATACAAAAGGTACACACACAAAGAAATACTGCTGACAGTCCATCCGTTGCATACATACATACTTACTTTACATTCCCTTTAAAACAATTTTTGTGTTTTTCTGCTTTACTGCCTCATAATTATCTTTTAAACTTCATATTATATTTTCATATTTTAAGCTAGATTCCTCATGGGTCATTTTTTAAAATTAGAGCCATGCAGCGGTCGTCTTCTTTTAGAGAACAGATCTAACTATATTTGTCTCTTCCAGTAAAGGTCTCTCTCACTGATTTAATTTCAGATTTTGGACTAAGGATGTTCAGAAATAAAACTTGCCTCAAATCAAGGGTATTTCTTTAGAAAATGTGGGATTTTAACTTGGCTCCAACAGGGAGCTCCAATAAAGAGCCTTTGACCAAAAAGCACGCTTACATTGTCCACTGAAACGTGGTGTACAGATACCCAAATTATCCTTGAACAAACTAGGGCTTTTAATGGAAGCAGTGCCCCCTCTGTCCATGGCTATATGATTCTTCATACAGGTACTAATTCTATTTCTTTACAGAATAAATGCCTCAAGATGTGCCACAATCCAGGGAATGGGCTGAGCCCTGAAAACCCAGCCAATTTTTTTGTGAAGCCAGATAAGGCAGTGCTATTCAAGGCAAGAGAGATGCTTGATGTGCATGTGCCCCTGTGACACTATCAGGTAGTGATACCCTGTGGCACCTTGCATAGCTCCAGTCTCTGCAGGGCTCCCTTCAGTAGTTCACGAAGGAATGGGGCAAACACCTGGCTCCTGCTTGTTCTCTTAGCCTCTTCCCCAATGCATCTGCTGAGGGAGTGTTTTGCTTTGAAACTCTTTAATAATCTATAGGCACATTGGTTTTTATGTTTATCAGAGAGGGTCAAGCCAGAGGCAATGCCTTGCACTTACTGCAGAGAGATTGGTGTCAGTCCTCAGTCGCTGTGGGATTTCACATTCAGTGACCAGTCCCCATGGAAAGGTGATAGGAATAGCCCTTTGCTGCTTCTCTTTGTGCAGGTGACATGGAGACCTTCCTTGGATCCTTCCCTGAGGAGGAAGCCCTGACTCGCCCGTGGAGGCTAGCCCAAAAAGGAGGGCAGCTGGGAGTTGAACAGATCTCCTCCACACCTATCTGTGTCTGGAAAAGTGGCTTTCAGGTAGGGTTCTGGCAGAGAGCTCAATGTGAGTGTGCTTCCAGGAAGCGTGAAGGAGCAAATGGGTGAGAAATTCACAGATTTCTGTTAAACCACATGATCTGTTTGGTGTAGGGAAGAAACACTTTTTTTTTTTTCTGCAGTGAAATCTCATGCCAGTGAAGGCAGTCCAGGCAAACTAGGCATTAGGGGAGCATGTATATAGATGTATTCCTTTGGGGTTCCCCTCAGCTGACCATAAACATTTCCCTAAAAGGGGAAGCCATGGTCAGTAAAGCTTGCAGGTATATTATGAAATGAGAGTCTCCATATTGCATTTCTTAGTTCTGAGGCACTCCCCAAGTAACATGAGTCATAGCAGTGCAAGTCCTCAAAACTGAGTCCAGCAGTCAAACATCATCAGATGATGAATGAATCCTGTCTGAACGCTGGCTTTGTGAGGAAAGCAGGTGAGTCCTGGCTGGTCCTGAGTTCAGTTGCAAGCATTTCAAACAGTGCCAGCTAATATGTCTTCTCATCTCCCACTTTATTTGCCATTAAACAATCCTTCCTCGGGCTTTCTTGTGTTCTGCATAGTCATTCATTTGAACTGCCATTCTCTTTGGCGAGTTGTAGGATTTTCAAATGCAGGTTAAAGCAGGTATTTCCCACAGCAGATAGTGCACATACTTCTGGGAGATTTTTGTAGCGTGTACTCTATTAAGGTCTAGCAGATCTGGTTTGCCATTTGTCTCATTTCAATCTTGTGATTAAACGTTTTATCTTAACCCATCAAAAAAGCCCTTCTTACAGCACTAAATAGGATACTCCACATGAAAACTTTCCTATGAAAAGAAGGCTTCTGGATATGAGATATACAGTAATTAATGCTGCTTGATAGAATCTATAAATGTACACTGTAGCAATGCTATTTGCTTTAAATACTACTTTAAGCAGGAAAAGGCAATGAATCCCCCTTCCAGTGTCTGATTTTATGTTTAAGAGCTAATGAACTGAATTCTTCGTAAACATTGGCAAAAGATGCAAATGAACAGACAGATTCTCCAAATGCAAAGGGACACATGAGAAAGAGCTAATTTTACACAATTGACTCTCTAACCTTTTTGGATCAGTGGAATTAGAGGCTGATTAATCTGCCATGATTAGCATTTATTGAAGCTTTTGACACTGCTGCATTGTTTTTCTTTTCCTTTTCTTTTGTGTCTCTGAGAGTTAACAGTTTATAATACATGTAACTACCAGTCCATCACCCTGACAGGGTCATAGCTTTCCTTTATGGACTTTTAAAATTAATAACAGACAGTTCTATTTTGACATGCCCTTGCTTCTGCTGCAGATCTTGGCTGTTTAATTGTAGAGCTGGCCTCTTGTGGCCAAATGCTCCCAATGTTTAGCAAGGGTTGAAAATATGGATGTTAGGAGAAAAACTGGCAGATGGCTGACAAGGCATTTTTACTCATAACACACCAGTAAAACTTTAACTCAGAAGATTTAGTGCTAGAGCTTTGCAGTCAGCAAGCTGCAGCCATATGCAGATTTTTTTTTTCAAACTTCTAAACTGATGGTTTTGCAAAGTGTGCATAAGCAGCCTTTATTGATTATGATGTTAAAAATTGAAAGCGTCAGTATCATTTAGCTTGAAACACTTTTAAAGAAAAAATGAACATTCATTTTCATTAGGAATTCCTGATAGGCCAGACACTAGTAAGGTCTGTGGTCTTTATTTTTAAAACTAAAGCAAGGAACACTCTTACTATACTTTTTTTCTGAAAGAAATGTTGTATATATGAATCAAACAGCACCTAACATATATACTGTAACTGTTGGTTCTTACACATTCATAGACTCCAGATGATGTCCCGACTCATGAAAGTGACTTGTTAGCTGGATATAAAATCACAGACACCATAAGCCTGGGTGATAGCTTCACAGCCTAACTTTCAGACACAAGTTAGTATTTATAACACTCTCAGTACCTATCTATCACTGCAAAAAGCGTGTTAAATAACTTTAAAGGCCTGACAAACCTACAAAACTAGGAAATGAAGATTTATGGGTGCACAGTCCATGAATTCATGCTATTGTGCCCAGGTGTTAAGGCACACACAGCAATGACATATGTTTGCTTTAGTTTAACTGTGAAGTGATGCAAGTACATGATTGCAGGTATCTTACAGTGGCCAGGCAACACTCCCCACCACTTTTTCCATTAAGTGCAGCCAAACTTTGTGCTTGGTCATGAAACATGGTATAAAGTACCTGGTTACTTACATCTTTTCTCTGTGCCTCTATATCGCAAGATATTAATTCACGTATATCTGCTAATTATAAGCATAATTTGTACTAGAAAAATAAAAAAGATGTTTTTCTTAGAATCTCAGGGAAAAATGAACTTCCTTTGTCTTGTCTAAGAAAAAGCTAAACCAGATAATTTTTCAGTGAGGCAAATAGAAAGAATAGAAAAACATTTTCCATGGTCCTGTGAGACCATTCTCTGTCCTAAATACAACCTTGGTACAAAAATACCCCCATAAACAGGTGCATTTTCTAATGCAGCTGAGCCCCAAATTTGCCTGTGTAAAACAACATTTGTAGGCAAAAGAGGAGTAATTACACACCTAAATATCTGTACTGAAATGGCCTACAGTTAGCTGGGGACGGGCAGGTCAGTGTGGTGTTTGCAGACACGTCTCCTGCACTGGCCGGGGCAGCGCTGCCTCCCCTGACAAAGTTTTGCCTGAAATCCCTTTTAGGAAGAAATTTTGTAAATGAAATTCCCTTAAACCTTCAAGCACAGTGGTGCAATTATATCATAAATCAAATTAATTAAACAGTGTTTACATATATCAGGGCCTCCAAGAGCTCTGACAAATTTTGCCCTTCCTGTAAGTGAAAAGGGAAGGTAAATGGTAATGGAAGGGCCCCACCACAGCCGTTACCGGTCAGAGCAATCCATCGTTGTGGGCACTGCAGTGTGGTTGAATTAGACCTCGACTTTTTTGAAGTAATGGGGCAAATCTTCCTTATTTTCTAGTCTTTCCCACTTGGAGGACTGCTCCTCTTCTCTCCCTGTGACCCATCCTGGTCTACCCCTGGAGTCAGCTTTGGTGCTGCCTCCATCCTTGCACAGCAGTTCCCCAGCAGGAGAGGGTTATGTCCTGCTCCCAGGCACCAAGCATATAAACATCCCTCACCGTACTTAATGCACGTATTTTCCTGATTGCACTCCCAGTTTCAGTTCTATGGAGCCTGCCCATTTTGGGTATCTGGAACAGCCATCTCAAACCGCTGCTCCATCTCTGGATTGGACAGCAATGGGCTCTGCCCATGTCCTGCCAAAAAGAAGAGTGGAGTGAGGAGCCTGCTGCAGACCTACCTCTGCTTCCAACAGTGAGCAGGTGGGTACCTGACCTTCCTGAAGTAACAACGTCAGCCTTACAGGCTATTTTTGAGAAGAGTATGTAGCTCTCCTGCCAGGTTTCTGGGAGCTGGTGAGTCTATGCTGGAGCCCTCCTGGCCTCCTCACACCTCTAACCCCACCCAGTGAGAGGAAGAGGAGCACCATGCACCAAGGAGGACTGAAACCCAGCCTTATAGTTGGAGGCTGTCTTGGGGAGAAGGGTAGGAGAAAGTGGGGTTGTGTAGGAGGAAGAAATTCTTTGTGTAAAGCAATCAGGAAAACTGAGGGAAAACCTCATTTGGTTTTGTGAGACGATGAAATGAAATGGGGACAGTATTTTGAAAACACTTTGGGTTGCAGCGGCAGTGCTGATAGCATCAGCAGATCACCTGACTCCATAATTTCATGTTACCAATTACAGCAATCGAATTGATTACATGATCTAAATCCATGTGTATTACCTGAGTGTGTGGCCCCTGATGTTTTGAACACTTATGCATAAAGATTGCTATAATTCTTGTTAATAGTCATTGCAGTTCATCTATCGCTCATCTATAATCTCTTGAAGATATAATAGGAATAATTACCATGAGGCACAATGGGGAAACGGTGTCTAACACCCCGACTGAGACTGAATCACACCAGAGCCTGCATTAGTCAAGCTTTGACTGAGGAATGCCTGAAAAATTTCAAGTGAATCAAACCTGCTGAAAACCTGGCTGAGTTCCCTCCTTTATGAAAACTTTCCAAAGATGTACCCTGCTTTTTGCCACAGAGTTATTTCCTCTGAGGAAGATACTACAAGAGCAGGAGTGCATTTTGCCAAATAAATATTATCCAATACTAGGGAAGTACTGTCATTTCTGAACCTAAAGCAACAAAACCCGTTTAATACCAGGAGTCAGGATTTCTTGCTCCCTTAGTACCCTGCCAGCTCCAGGCTGTGCCAAAGCCACTATTGCCAAGGGGATAATGAGGTAATGTGCCTGGGTGATAAAATCCTGACTTTCTGGCTTGTCGCCTGAGATATAAGATGGCACACACCTATGTTCATATGAAAAGGCAGCGTGGGATCTTTTAGGAGGCTTTCCAGCTTAAAAACAATGTATCGGAGAAAAAAAAAGAACCAGGAATTAGACAGATAAAAATGTCCTTTAACTGCTTATAAACTGAAAGGAAACTCCAGTTGCAGAATACTGGCCCATGCCTAATCCAAAGTCTGCATTAACTAACGCTTGTTGGATGTTGAATTACAACAGAAAGCCTATGTTAATGCATGTGAGAGCCACATGAATATCAAACAAATTCATTACGATCAGTGCTATTACAGTGAATACCAAATGAGTTCATAATGATGGAACAATGAAACTGTTACTGATAGATTTTATTTCTGCAACAAATCCTCTGTATAAGGGTCCACTCTTGTAGTATTAATTCTAATATAAGACTACATCTGAATATTAGCATCATCAGATAAATTATACCTTTCAATATTCTGAAGTGTACAGTTTAACCTCTTTTTTTTTTCCACCAGTTCATAATTTTTTTTTTATCTCAATTTGTCCTTAAAGTTTGATGACTATTGTAAAGGGGTAACACTTTATTTTAAGTATCCAATCATTAGGAATTCATTTAGTATTCATTGCAATAACACTAATACAATAGAATCAAATGAATAAAAAATTCATTTAGTATTCATATAGATGTGATATGTACTTCTAAAAGAGTTTCACTCTAATTTAGCATTAAGTTAGCATTATTTAATGGACACTTTATTTTAGTGCACTGGTAAAGATGACTTAATTTCTAAACTTAGATATTTAGATTTTCTAAAGATTTATTTGTACAAAAAGGCTTAAGATATGTAGCAAATTCATCAGAATGTGACACGAATGTTTCAAACCTGTGCTAGAGCATCAACTTTATGACAGCGTTTACAAGAAAATCTGAGCATCTTTTTTTTTCCTGATTGGTATTGACATATTTACAGAACATGCTAGTTACAGAGGTTGCCGTGATTCACTGATAATACAATGCATACCTGCTCTTTGAAGAACTGATTTTTCATCAGAACTTAAAGCACAATTATTTTTTTTTTATTATTAGCATAAAGGACTTCTAGTGTATAAATTGCAATTGTAAGAACAAAGGCATGTCAAGCTTTCTTCCAGATTATGATCTTCAAAGTCAGAGAAGAGCTATATCCATGTTCAACTGTTCCACATGGTGTAAGTAAATCGAAGAAATGCCCCTGTCCAGCAAGGGCAAAGCCTTATAGATAACCTCTCCTTCCTTTTTAAGCTACTCCCTACCATCCATTAGTGATGGTTACCAGCAAACTGCATCCACATCAGTGAATCTCACAAAATTATTCTGAACCCAGAGGGATTATGATGATTTGCCTATAATTTCTGGACTTCAGCAAACACACAAATGCATTTATGAAGTACCAACTCTCCTTTCAGCTAACTCTTCATTAAAATGTATTTAGATGTCCTTCAAAAAAAAAAAAAAATCTTACAGTGAAACTCAAACTGGCTGATTCCCAGGCTTACAGTTACTTTCCTATCAAGAATTAATGCAATATCATGCACACACCATTACTGAAAAATTCTACGCTGTTTTTTGCCAAGTGTTCCTATATAACAGTTTTATCACAAGTCTGACAGCCGCCATAAAAATTCCAGGCATTCTATATCAACAGCCCTCTTTGTACTAAGTTATTAAACATTAAATTTTTATTCGTCATTTGTATTCTGTTATGCAAAATAAGCTCCTTGATAAGATGTGTCTTCTTAATTGGGCCCTTGATGCTTCTTGGATCGGAGTTGTCAGATTAGCTGGAAGAAGAGGCTCTGCATTGAGCCAGCTCGCTACCAGGAGACCAATAGCTTTGTAACAACGATATTAAGTTAGAGGGGCCAAATGGAGGGCAGCACTAGGCTCAGGTGAGACTCTACATCTGTGCATGTCTTATGCTCAGGCACTTTTCTCATAGCATCAGCAGGGCTGATGGAAATAGATTTGTTTGTTGTTTACAGCATGCAGCTGTGGATGCTGCTGCATGGGAGTTGTATAAGATTGAAGCAAATTTGTACTGAGACTAAAATATTGAGCTTTCCTCCAGTCAGCAGTCTCTGGAATCTTATTGTCGAAAACTTTATCTAGTTGTAACCCTCCCCAGGGTGATTTTCATTTGCAGCTGCCCTGCTCTGTCTCTCACCGCCTGTCCCACACTGCCTCTGCACCAGCCAGCGCAGGAGCAGGCTCCTGGTGTGCAAGGTAGGAGCTGGGCCAGGCAGAAGTAAGAACAACTGGGTCAAGTGTTTCGTACACTGGGCTTTCCAGAAAGCTTTCTGATTCCCACAAAGCCCTCTGACAGCTGTCATTATGAGACATCATTATTTTCCTCCCTTTTAGCTACAAGCTGAAGAAAGGGCTCAACGTTTAGTGTGGTGCTTGGTGGCAAAGCATAATAAGAAACCTCTAAGCATGTGGAGGAAAAAAACCATCCCTTCATGAAAATGTAGGATTTATTATTTTCATAAGGTAGACATTCCAACAGAAGTATTGTACATTTCCAGGCTGGTGCTAGAAATGTAATTGATTAAAGATTCTGGTATTTGTTTGAATGAATTCTCCTGTAATTCTGAAAAAATTACTCCCTCATTTTATTGGTTATTTTCTGCTTTACAGCCAGTCATGGAGACCTCACCAAGATCAGGATCTGCTGTGCTATGTGCAGAAGGAGCACCCCCGCTGCCTCATTAGAGCAGCCGGGCCAAGAGGGTGTGAAGGGAGTCACATTTCCAGTTGCAGATGGGAAACGGAGGGTAAACAGTATGGCCAAAGTCACACTCGGAGGCTGCAGTGGAGCAACACATTGAACTGAAGCTTCTCACATTTCACAAGGTGTCCTAGCCATCAAACCATCCTTTTGTCATAATTAAAGAAGGTTTATTTAGTATTTAGCAAAATACTACATCTCAGGCTGCTATCTGACCTGCCAGAGGACATTGCTTTTATTTCTTGAGCATTATAAATATTTCTTTAGTTTTCCTCTAGGATACCTTGTGATTTTAATTTTTTTTAGATTTTTGGCACAAAAATAACTTAGAAATATTGGCATGTAATATTATGTGGGTTTAATAACCTATTGCTGTGAGATTCTTTCCTAAAAAAGGAAGATTTACAGTCTTTGATATAGACTTTTTTGTAAGAAATATTTTAAACGAATACAAACCCTGATCCAATGTACGGGTGTACGTTTCCATTTCAGTACACCAGCTGCACTTTAGCTTGTGTGTGATGCTGAGGAATCGAGATCAGTCGCAGCTCTTTCACTAACTTCTCTTCAGCCATGGTGGGTTTTTTTAAGTACTTCATCTCTACAGGGCATTTGACTCAAGTTTTGATATCGAGCTGGAGAAACAATTTCTTTAGAAGGAAGGCATAACAATGAATGCTGTATACTGACCCTATGCATGCTCTGTCTAGTTTTGAATGAAGGTCTTCTACAAATCTCACTGTGTTTACTCGTAGGCGTCCCCACGCAGATAGTATGTCTACAAGGCTGTTGTGGATCACTGGATATTGCAGCAGCAGGACTGAGAATATTGGTTCATACCTAAGATGTTTCGTGCTTTTAGCTGGGACTAGGGTCAAACAGAGGAAGAACAATGGGGGAAAAAAGCAGCTGTAATGTCCAAAAACATTACAAAGACATGTAGAGATATCCTTTCCTTCTGTTATATATGTGGAGGCCTGTTTGTTTTCTTTCAGGATAAGGACAACTGTTCCTCCTAAGGACACTCAGTGCTTGCTTCCTCACTTAAGGCCACCTATGTCAGAGAAAGTCATGGAGATCCTTCCAAGGCAATAAAAGCACTGGGTAGCAATGGGGAAGATGTAGTTGGTTAAGGCACACGTCTCAGCAGCAGCTTTTCACACAAGTCACAGGTAAGGGGGGAGGTGGTGTTGGCAGTGCCCTCTCCACTTCTACAGTCAACTGTGAAGAAAGGGAGGAAGGAATCAAAGAAGGTATGCATTTCCAGCATTGCTCCATCAATATTTGGTGTAAACCACTAATGTATTCAGAGCATTTTCACTGGAGCAGGGTAGAGCAGCTTGCTCGCTCGGTGCCCCTGTGCCTGGGGCCCAGCGGGTGTCCCCAGCAGGCAGCACACTGCCTGGCACACCTGGAGCAGCCCTGTTGATGCTGACAGTGCTGTGTTTCCTAGACGTTTCCCCACACCTCTTGGGAGCAGAATTTTAGAGAAGTTTCTGTGCCTAATTTACAGGTTTCAAACATTGTTCTTCACCTTACTGTGTGTAGAAGCTGAACCTGTAGACACCTCCCGCAGTTCAGTCACAGGCACGCACACATTCTGTGTGGTTAGTATCTGTCTGTCTGTCCTTCCCTTCCATCTCAGACTCAGGATGAAGGACACTTGGCTTGGAGGCTGGCAGCTGACTAGATGATGTGCACCAGTGGCAGGAGAGGATGCCTATGGCAAAGGAACACACCAAAGGTCACATGCTAGTAGGTCGGTGGCAGAGTTAGCCCTGAGTTGTCAGTTGCAGGGCCATCTCAGCTGTCTGAGACGGTAAGTTATCTGCAGCCTTCCCCTGCACTGTGGTGTTTTAGCTGCCATTTAGCTTAGAAACACAGGACTCCTTCCTTGACTTTGAAAGTTGTTCCTCACAGCACTTGAGACAGTTTTTGAATCTAGTTTATAGAAAATTATGAAGATTTCAAAAGGTGGAAGGGGAGATAGTCTTTAAATTCTGAGTGGAACCTGCTTTTATCTGCAGAATTAAAACCCACAATCCTAACTGGCTAAATAGATATCTTCCAGCTATAATAATTCTTTCAAGAGATACCAGCTAACCCATGTGATTTCAGCAGCCATGGCTCCAGCATCTGGCTGTGTTTTGACGTTTCTAAGATGTAGAGGTATTGTGTGGAATTGCAATGTTTTTGCTCAAACGTCAGTGATAATATTCCTGGCATGCTCAAGCAGTGGATATTCCTGTGCCTAGGTGCCTCATTATCTGCAGATGCCATAATGAGAATATGAACGCTGTCAATCACTTTGAAACACTTGTAATAGCAATAGCATAGGAAAGCTTTCCTTGATTTTCTCTTACTGCTGTATGTTGGTTGGGTGGGAAAATCATTGGCATGTGAGGAACGGGGATTTTGTTTGGCTTGTTCTTTATAAACTTGAATCTGTCAAGTCTTGAGCCACTCTCCTTAAATACCTCCAATTCATCTTCCCTTCAGAGGGGGCTAGTGACACACAGGGAACTCTCTTGGAGTCTTTCAGACAACTGTTACCTGTAAGACAGATTGTGGGGGACTTGCAATGCCTCATCCCAGATATGACACCACTGATGCCAGATCATTCTCAATTATACCATTAGGGTTTATGGACTCCCCCTCTCTGTTTACTTCAAGACTACATAGACAGCTCAGGTTCACAGCAGAAAAATCATTCTTTCCAACCCAAAAAGTATTAGAAAATCTTGAAGAAGAACAGGCTATCCCTAGAAACCACCCTTTCATCCAAAAGGGCTTTCCCAAGCTAGATGTGTGAAGGTTTTTAATAAGTGTTATGAAATCCCTACAGATGTAGATACAAAACATCCGCAATAGTTGACAGCTTCACAGATTTATTTAAGTTATTTCTGAAAGGCATATTCTGTAAGTAAACATCTTGCAGTTCCTAATTATCAAAAGGGAAGTAGTTTACTTAGTCTCTCCCTATCTTTTGCTTGTTTCAGTTTGACATCCATGGAATATTGGGCAAGTAGATAATATTCATCTTGGACATCAAGTCTTCCTTGATTTTGATGTCTTAAAGTTAGACAATTAAGTCTGAGTTAGTTACTCTTTCAAGTCAGTGGAGTGAGACAGGATGGTTTGTGCTAAGGCTCCATCCTTAGCATTGGTCAAATGGATTTGTAGTCTCTACAGAGTTAAAAAAAGGATGTAGCTTAGTGACTAGTGCAGGCTAGATGCCTGACTTTACATCTTTAGTGCTGTGTGAGATAGGTTTCACCTGATACTGGCCAAAATATTGCATCGTGCTCTTGTGTTTCCTACACATCTGACAGAGTCTCCCAGAAGCTGAGACGGCTCTCCAGGGGTGCTGGCACTGCCAGGGCTGCACTGCCAGCCTGGAGACTCACCTCACCTGATCCTGGTGCAAGCCAGCCCAGCAAAATCTCCTTTTGCTTCAGCAGTGCCCAGGTGCCCCTGTTAATTTACTGTGTCTTGGTGGTGTGGCAGTAACTGTATTAGCCTGGATAAAAATCTAAATCAAGGGTAGGGAAGCATCTCTGTTTCCCTGAGGAAAGATCCCTGCATCCTTAACCAAAGTCACTGAATGGGGCCCCAACCTTTGGGTCTGTTCTGTTCATGCAGGAGGAGGTGGGGGTCAAAGAGTTTTATGGAGAGTATGCTTCTGCATGGCCATTTCTGGAGCCTGCTAATGTATTCCACTACTCTCTTTTAATTAATAAATTAATGAATTCAGTGCTGATTTTGCATTGCCCTTTTGAGTGTTGGAAGGCATGATAAACAGTAGTCATTAATGTGTTGGTGCAAGGCTTAAAATGGCTTAGTATAAGGGCTCTTCACAGACGTTGAGCAAGGTGCCCTGGTGGCCACAGAGGGGGAGGTGGCACAGGTGGGTAACAGAGCGTTTGTCTCCATTGGTGGATGGGCACCTGGCCTGCTGGACATCTTCTGACCTGTCAGGATTACCATTGCACCCCTCCTGGACTGACCACACTTACATGAATCTGTTGAGCTCTTCTGTGCAAACTGGTTGACTCATTCTGGACCTACTTGAACCCCTCTGTATTTTACACCAGTCTGGCTACAGGTTATTTTAGCACAGCTCCTCCCATCTTATCCTTGCATTTAACATAAACATAACATAGCATAAAGGTGAACTTGAGTTTATTGTTTCACCAGGGCTCCACACTGAAATTCAAACACAGTGTGTGTTTTCACTGAATTCGTTTTACCTGTATAATCTCACATTATAATGGTATTGCCTTCCAGAGGGTCACTGAAGACTGGCACTGAGATCATTTTGTCATTGCAAGCTCATGTGATAATCGGATTACCATAGGCATGTTTAGAAATTGTTGTAGGATTGCTGTGAGGACATTAAGTCTCTATGCAAGAGTTTGCATCACTAAGAGTAGCACAAACCAAACTAGAAAAACCTGAGAAATGTAAATGTGCTACAAAAAGGAAGACCCTTGACATATCTTGCTCATGGAAGGAAACCATTTGTGTTTCTAAAAGTTTTGCAACAGGCATGAAAGTAAATCATTTTTGCAGGTCAGATTTACATATATACATTAAAACACATACACAAAAATGCAATGGAGTTACCATCAGTGCCCATAGAGGCAAATGCTTATGTCAATACCTAATGAAATAGCTGCATATTGGCACTGTGTTTTGTCAGAGCAATAATGGTGTCTGTCTACTAGGGCTGCCCCATTGCGTCAGCTCTTTTATTCTTAAATAAAAATGTCCCACTACTGTATTACCACAACAACAGTGAGTACCCTGGTATATACACAATCATATATGATTTCTTGTTTGAAATGCTGATAACTATTATATGCAGAAGTTCTGATCAAATAGAAAGTGAATGAGCCCATAAAATTAGTGTAATGGAAATAAAGAATTATTATAGCATACTCAAATTTTAAACAAGTAGGGGGAAGTATTTAATTTCTGCTTATAATTTTGGTGCTGTTTGTGTTCTTAAGGCCTATTTAATTAAAGAAGAGCTTGTGGCTCCTTTTGGGAAAATAAAATAACTCCACCCAGAGAGGTGTATTTTATTCTATTCTAATTCTGTCAGCTCCTTGCTTTTTTTTTCCTTTTGATTACAGGGAATATTTGCAATGTGATGTAGTTTAGCAGTATTATTTAAAATATGGCTATTAAGCTTACCTACCGTTCTGAAAGCCAGGCAAACCTCAGATCATCCTGAATGCTTGCCCATCTAAACCTTAGTCAGTGACAGATTAGCTTAGCAAAGGGCCTTGCCTGGCCGTCCCAGCTGGCTTCTATACTCATTTCAAAAATATGTTTTCATCAAAAGCTCTTCAGCTGACAGCTGAGTTGGGGGGCAAATAAAACAGAAAAACTCTTGGCAATTTAATTTTTCAATGAAAGCTTTGACAAAAAAAAAAAAAAAAAATCTTTTTCCATTATTAAATCCTGCTCATCTTCAGCATTATTTTCTGAGTAACTCTTAAAGGAGCCTCTAGCTTTTACCACTGATTCCAACTCAGAAACCACCAACCTTTCAGAGAGCTCAAGGGAACTTTCATCTGGCCCTGATGAGACTCCACTCTACCCATGGATGGTTAAAGTGGATCACCAGAGCATTAGATACACCTGGGGTGTCCATGCACGTGGATGGTGAGTTAGTGGCTGGGACAAGGGCTCAGAGTGGCAGGTATTTAAAAACCAATGCTGCCAACAGCTGCAGTCATTGAATCATAGAATAACATAGGTTGGATGGCACCTCTGAATGTCATCTAATCCAACCCCTTGCTCAAAGCAAGGGTTAAAATGGTAAAATACTCTCATTATTTATTATCTGATCTAATTTAAAAATTATGTCATCTTTCATTTAAGGTTATAAATGCACCTTTGAAAATTTTTATACTCATTTTCATAGAATCATAGAATCATTATAGTTAGAAAAGACCTCTAAGATCATCAAGTCCAACTGTCAACCCAACACTACCATGACCACTTGACCATATCCTGAGGTGCCATGTCTATACATTTTTGAACACTTCCGGAGATGGTGACTCCTACCACTTCCATGGGCAGCCTGTTCCAATTCTTAATCACTCTTTCAGTAAAGAAATTTTTCATAATATCCAAGCTAAACCTCCCCTGGTGCAGTTTGAGGCCATTTCCTCTTGTCCTTCTTGGAAAAGGACAAGGTGAGGTAACCCACTGCAAAGCTACTGGCCAAGAAAGAACCACAGCTTTCCCGTCCTGTCTCCCAGCTTTGTGCTTTCCCTCCTAGGCATGCTACAGTACAACTGGTTATTATTTACATGGAGGCACAAGATCCTAGTAATAAAATGCCCATCAAAGCATCAAAATGGTCACCACTCTGGCCTCGTTTTTTTCTCTTGGTATCATTCAGACTTGTAAACACGTGTTTCCCACAGGTAGAATTTGACCCTTAGTGCACAAATTAGAAGAAGAGGTTGGTTATTAAAGTAACGTGGTTTGAAATTGCTGTGATAGTTGCTAAGCACATCTGTAATTACGTCAGTTTAGGTTTCCTTAAATATATAAAGCTTTGAGTGAAATGTTAGAGAAGCAAGGAAAAAATGCTTTCACATGTAAATGACATATGCTGACAGCCAAAATAAAAAAAACCTCTCCATGTGGTTATATTCTGGGCTCCATTTTATTCTGCAGCTCTGCGTACAACGGATCGAGGTCTACAGTTGCTGACCACTACTTTGATTATCTCACTGTAGCACATAGTGCTTTGTACCCGGAGAATGTATTCTAGCAAGCTCCTAAATTGTATTTGGACAAAGAATAATTGAACACTGGACAGAATAACAAATGCTATGGTCAAGTTTGCTTCATGGGTTTATCGTGTTGTATTAACATGATAGAAATATGAATACTTAAATCTTATCTCAGGTATAGTTTATAACTGCATTAATCATTTACTGTATTATATATTTTTCATGTCACTAAGATTGTGAGGAAAAGATTCAATTTTCCCAGTGCAGTCAGTTGAATGTGGTTTAGATAAGTTAAAGGCATTGCATTAAACTGTTTGAACACGGCTTTCTCTTATAGATCCTATAAAAGGATGGGGGGCATATATCAAACAGTAATAACTGGTATATTTTACCTTTTTTTAAAGTCATATAGCAGTACATTTTACATTTTCATTAAAATCAGATAAATGAAGTTACTAAGTTTGCCACTTACAGGTAAATGTATTCAAATTGACACAAGCATTTTTACCTACTATATTTGCTTAAAATTGTTAAGGGGAAGTGCCCTCCTATCAATTAAAGTAGCAGTTTGATAGACACTGGAATTACCCAGAGATATCATAAAGAGTGACAACAAATACTCCCAACACACCCAACAGTGTTTAACTTTCCTTATATTTACTGGTGGTGTGGAATACAAGCCTTCCAAAAAGGAGAGTAGCTCACCAGCACATGTGTCTGAGAGTTCAGCACACTGCAGATCACTCCCATCTTACTCTGCATAAAAAAGGAACATGTACCAGCATATGCATTATGCACTGCTAACTGCCTTTTTAGATCATTATATGAGCATTGCACATTCATTGCCTATGAATTATACGTAGATTGTAATTTGCAAGAGAGATACTGATTCATTTCCTCGAAGTCAAGAGGTGGCCAAAGGAAAACCAGTGGATGACAAGGCGAGGGATGCTGGGGAGGCTGCACCAACTGCTGCAGGCTGAGCAGGTATGCTTCTAGCTCTCTTCTTCCTCAGGCCAACATGAAACTCAGCAAAAGTTTCTTTTAACAAATAATCTTTTATTATTCTTCATCTGTTTGCTCTTCTCTATCTTGAATAAGCAAAGGGGGAAGCACACCACTGAGAGAGGGAGAGAGCTCAGCAAGCCACCCTCAACAGGAACTCTTCAAACTGATCAGCCCCTTATAACTTCTCCCAGATTGGTTGGTTCCTGATTGATATAGCTCTAGCCTTGCCCACCAACTCAACCATGATCACCTGAGGGAAGGCAGGGCCTCACACAGGTGTGCCAGGTTCTGTCTGTGAGGCCTGAAACCACCTGGGAAACAAGACATACTGCTGGGTTTTGACTCATCCATAGGTCAACGTCAACTTGGGGCCCACAGCCCAGGCCCCAACACTTCAGTAGGGTGATGCCAACCACCATGTGGAAAAGCTATTAGTGGACTAGGTAGCAGTATTCATGTGTGTGTAGCAGTGCCTCATCAGATTGAAGGAATTTGGAATATATGGGGTGGGAATATCAGGCAATTAAGTCCTATTGTGGTGTCTCTTAATGACATGCTGGTATATGGCCACTGGGCTCACAACATGAGCACCTTTTGCTCTGTGGGGAAAGGTGTAGGTGATAACGTCCGGCTGGTCTTGGCTCTGGTCAGAATCAGGGCTGGCTGGAGATTGGGTCCAGCACCATGCCTGGAACTGCCTAAGTGCAATACAGCACTTGAGGTTGGCATGGGCTTCAGGCAGGGTGGGCAGGCACCGGAAGGTCTTGGAGAGGCTGTAGCATGTGGGTACATGGGTGCCCTGTACAGGGTGTGGGGTTAGTAAGAATGGCACAGACATGCTCTGACTGGAGAAGAGTTTCAGCAAACTTTCACAATTTCTTGTAGCCGTGTTTTGGAAAGTCCCATTTAATTAAACAAGCCAACCAACCAACCGCAATTACACTGCTATAGCTACCACACTTTGCCATCAGTCATTATTATTGCTTTTCAAAAGTTTTGTATCCAGGAAGCCAATTGAAATACCAGGATCCTTGTGCCACGACCATTCTTTGGCTACAAAATTCCCTGCAATAATTTGTATCTATCTGATGCACTTCAACATCATGCTCTGTTTGCTTTATGACTGTAAAAATAAATAGGCTATTTTACATATATTGTACAATAGTAACTTCTTTTCCGGTCATCTTTCATCTAAGTGAGATCAGCTGAACTAATCTTAATGAAGTCGTACAATGTGGAAGATTCCCTGCCACGGAGGATTTATATGCCTAGCCTGTAAATGGTGAGTGAAGTGTTTTCCAGCACTCAATTAGTAGTTCCTATGTCATTACTGGATTTTTAGAGAGTTTTTCTTAAACTGCTTTGAATTACAGTGTCACAAAATGCTAAATCGATTACATATGTGTCCTTGTATCTACCCCATAAGGATACCAGGCATGATTTTTTATGGTCCTTTTAGACTTCATGTTTACTTCCATGAAGCGAAGTAAAGGTCATAACACAGTGCAACTTATTTCTTAAAGTTTAGAAAAAAATCAAAACAGCAGGCCGTAGAATAGAAAGGTGAGATTCAAAGACACAAATCACTTCACAGTCACAAAAATTGCCAAAAAATAGCAGCTTGCAGCTGTGCACAGCAGGGACAGAAAACATTAAACACATGTTAAATAACAAATAGGAGACTTAAATATAGCTAAAAGTGGACCTTATTCTGAATAAATCATGTAAACTGCATCTTAATGGTTCTAAGGAATGTAATGGATCATGTGAAATATGCTAAATTTATATTGTTAAAAAATCAATAGTTAACCCCCTCCCTTTTAAAAAGGGGACTGTTGGGTCCATGAGTAAATAT
Organism: Brachypteracias leptosomus; assembly: GCA_013401335.1. NCBI lineage: Eukaryota > Metazoa > Chordata > Aves > Coraciiformes > Brachypteraciidae > Brachypteracias > Brachypteracias leptosomus. The sequence continues at coordinate 63,510 of VYZX01023516.1, forward strand.
TTTCTCTTTCATTTTCTTTCTCTATGTACAGCTGGATTTGCGAAATTTCATTTCAGTTAAGGGCAAAGCAGGAGTTGCATTCAAAGCAGTTTGGATTTTGAGTATGAAACTATTTAACATTCTTTCTACAGAGGCTGGACTTTTAATGAAATTGTCCTTTTTCCCTTTCTTCTGTTACAAATGCAAAGAACGTGGATTATCCCATTTTTTGATATACTCCTGATAAAGTGTTTGAATTGGTCTATCCAGCATCCTGCATTCATTTGTGGCGTCTGTGAAAGGGCAGCCATTGCTCAATGGGCACGGCGAGCCTCATCCCATCCTTCTACCGGCTGGGAACGAGCGAGCGAGAGTGAGGGGGAGAGGAGGGGAAAAAAAAGGATGTCTTCTTTTTATGAGAAGCATGAAAAATAAATCACCACTTTGAGTATTCAAATCAATCCTGCTGGCAACTATCTTCCCCTTGAAATGTTTGTTGCCTGTATATTTCTGCCTTCTGAATATTTTCAAGCCTTTTTCTTGCCTTCCGCACCGAGGGTCATGTTTTAGTTTCCCTGTATATCTTTTTTGAGATTAATGTACCTTAATGACATCATTGTGTGCGATGATGGGAAGGTCCCCAAGTTTGCTTTCCTTCCCATCTCAGTTGTACTTCTGAACAAATCAGCTCTCGGGCTTTGATGTTTTTTCCTTTAGGGCTATCTTTCTTATAGGCAATATAGCTTACCTATACGTTTAGCGAGTCTGCAGTCTCTCATTAGATACATTTTTGTCATCAATAATAAGTTCCCAAGGAGCCTAATGCGATGGGTAACGGATACAGTGTGGAATGGAGCCATTGTTTGATAATGCAATATCTCTCATAACAATGTAAATAAGAGGCTGAATACATTTCAGGGCTCCTTTGTGTTCCACGTTATTAGATGGTGCTCTATTTTCAATTTGAATATTCATAATATGCTCCTAGAGTGCAGCATCGAAGTAAGTGGCTTTGAGGAAAAATTATTATTTTTTTTTTTTAAGTGGAAGGCAAAAAAAAAAAAGAAATGAGGAGTGTTCTAATGAGGAACAGTTGAGTACTATGATTTAACATACTTCTGAGGTTTCTATCAGCCTGGAGCTGTTCTTTCTTGGCTTGTACACAGTGCATTTACATGGAGCTCTATTTGGATGAGTGCCTTCCAAAGTACTAAATGCTCTAATGTACTGAAAAGCGATAAATATGGAAAATCCGCACATGCATACACACACAGTGCAGATACATATGTGAACACATATACACACATACAACCTTGCACACACGCTCACTCTCCCTCATACAGATGTTTTCATCTCTGTTATGGGTAGATGGGTAAAATTTTGAAGGCAAAAATAATAAATTGTACATAGTTTACTTATTTATTACCTAGCATTGCATAATGCTGAAGTACTGTCTAAAGGGATGTGCTCCCACCCCATCAGTGTGGAAGCAAAAGAGTAAGAATAGAGAAAGGGAATGAAAAGACAAAGGGTGGGGGCCTGTGTGAGTGTTGCCACTTCCTCCCTGACCTGCCTAGCCTGAAAACGAGGCAAGGAAGAGTTTGGGTTTATCCAGCACAATGAGCTGTGTTGCTGCATATCGGATACTGTAAAGGCAGACAATAAGCTCTGGAAAGCATGTCACTGTTTTCCAAAGGGCTCTTTACAGTGACCTTATGAGCTAACAGCAGTGATGGGAGCAGAAATGGTAATTGTGATTTTTATAGCACAGTCTTTGCTAATTTCTTTCCATTCATTCCTAAAAAAATCTTAGACCACAAAAAACAGAAATAAAATCACGAAAACAAAGCTGAATAGGTTAATGAAATGACAATAGAAAAGTGTCCTTAATGGGGATACAATTGCTGCCTGAAATATTTATTACTTACATTTATTTAGATCCTTCACGAAAAAGTGTCTGTTTTCCTATACTTTGATTTTTGCTCTGAAGTTTCGAGGAGGTTTTGTGCTTTTTCATCTAATATTCCTCCTCTAACTCTCCCAATGTGATTCATTTCTTTAAGATCTTATTTTATTTTTAAGTCATCAATTACTCAAACTTTGTTGGCCTATCTATTCTCTGCCATCTGGACCCCATACCTTATTTTAAAGCATGTTCAAATAATGACAACCTTCTTTTCTCAATTAATTTATGGGCTGTGGGGACCATTTTTCATTTGTTATCATGCACTTCCATTTGATCTCTCATATCTTTCTTCTGCATCTGCAACCATAGTGTATAAATCTTCCTCTCAAGCATTGTCATGGTGCCCAAGATATATAGGTGTAACTCCCTATTAGTTCCACAAAACTGACCTTAATTTCTAAAAATGGTATCAGATGCGAATAAAGTTTGGTAAGATGATTTGTTTTGATTTACTTTGTACCACTTATCTTGGAGTTTTCTTCCTACTTTTCTTTTATCTAATTTAGACAATATAGTCTTGCAAGCCCAGTTGCATGTTTATCCATTACCTCCCTGCCAATGCTGCTCCTTAGAGAACTGGTGCTGTAAGATTTTGGATGCTAAGGATAATAAAATGGCATTTTCCAGTAACCTGTAGTAAGTATGCAATTTCTATTTGCATTTAAAAATGGTAATTTTGTTTCCAATAAAATAAAGGGATTTTTGTAGGTCTGATTGAGGTGACATTAGTCTGGTAAAAAGAACAGAAACAGACAAATCCAAATAGCTTTCATTTTATTCTACTGTGTTGACAAATGATAAGACTTAAAAATCCAATTCTCCCACCGAGCACTTACAAGAAGCTGGTTTGGACTGCTGAAGGGCTGTGGCTCACAAAACAAAAACCTCTCTTTTTTTTTTTCCCTTTTTTTTTTGTTATTGTTATAAGGGGGAGAAAGAGTCTATGTGTGTGTGTGTGTGTGCCTGTGTGTGTATGTGTGTTTTGTTTTACATAAACAGACTTCAGTCCAAACTAAGGATTGCTAATTAAGCAAAAACCATGACCAGATGTTTATTAACACCTCTCAGGTTCATGGGATTTGGATAGTGTGCAGTTTTCATGGACTAATTTGAGAAGGGAAACACCTTTATTGGAATAATGGGCAATTATAATTGCCTACTTTGCCTATTTTTCTTTTATCTGGTGTACAGGGGAAAAAAATAAGCCCAACCTATCATCCTCATGCTGTTGATATTAATTCTGCACATTATTGGGTATATATTATTAATAATAAATACATAATAATGTACAGATGAAAAATTCCTCAGCCTTTTACTTTACAACTTTTTTTGTGTACCTTGTTATGAGTTTATCACATGCCAACATTGTTAACCTATTTATATGTAGCCTGCCACTAGGTTTGCCTCTGCCAAAGCAACGATGCGTCACTTTGATGCCAAAAAGCACTGAAACAGGAAGAGTTGCTGTTGGGTCCCAGCATGGTGACTTCATCACAGGCCTCAGCTTCAAACTGTGGAGTAATAAAACTGAATAGCACAATATAAAACTCCATGTTTCATAAGACAAATATTGCTTTACGCATTCATGTCCCTTGTACTATGTTAACTGTAGGAAGAAATGGAATACAGTTTTAGTGACCCCCTGGGACCTATAAAGGCTATTTCTGAGTCTGAATCTTGCTGTTTAATTTAATCATTTATTATATTAATATTCAAATGGGCTGCATCTTATTAGCTACTGCAAAGATGTTAGTATGTCTGAAATAAATACCTAATTATGCTTTTGAAGAGAGAGGTTCTAAAGACTTTTGTACATTTGTGCTAATAGAACAGTTCATTTGCAGATTTTTTCTGCAGAAATCAGCAGTCTGAGTGTTTTGTTTTTTTCCCCTCTTTACTTTGAATAAAATAAGAACACAGATCAAATATACCATTGAGATGCCTAAATAGCACATATAAGTTTTCCCCTTTGTACTGCAAGACTTCATTCTCCAAGCGAGTGAGTTATACAGTAGCAAACTGACCAGTGCCCTCAGCTTCTAGCTCAATAACACATTAATAAAAATAACTGCTTTAACCAAATGACCATGAAATTAAGTATGTTCTTATTCAAATTAAACAAATGGATATGCTTTTGAAAAACATTTTTGAGCCTGACATGGTCATGTTTAAAATATATTGACATTTTATTGTTTTAAAAGCCCATTATTATATTTTCCCTTGAGTGCAAACTAGGAAAGATGAGGACTTTGAATTTCATGTTTTCAAACAATGGACAGCAGCTTCTTGCAAAAACACATATTGTGATTCTGTATCAACTGGGTAGCGGGATACAGGGACATGGAGGAAAAACAACATCAATGGATTTCTAGTGCCAGTTCATGTGCAAGATCTCCAGAAAAACCTTTTACTGAGAGTGCATAAGAATGACTTGAACTGCAAATACTATGTACGTAAATGGTACATTTTAAATCAAATGCACACAGTGTCTTTAAAGCAGTGTAAAAAATTAGTACTAAATGCAAAAGTTATATTCTGCAAAACTAAGGATTACAAGTTACTATCACCCCAACCAAACTTGGAATAGTCTTTTAAAGTCTCTAAATCTGAGGTTCCTACTAATGTAAAATTATTTCTTTCATAACTGTTTGCTGAATAAATAATGGTGTTAATAAAAGGTTAAAGGACAGAGACTGCTGGAAGCCAAAATCCTCATTTTATTCACAAACAGCCAAGTTAGTGAGCTGCAGGATGAGGTCCTCTGAGCTGACCTGCAAATGGGCTTACCCTCACTCAGCTGCAGTGGTGTGAAAGCCTCGCCAGAGCTTCTCCTGCAAGTGCCAATGGCAATTATCACAGTTATTACGGTAGGGCAAATTATCAGCTTTCTTGAACCCAAAGGGGAGAAGTGGGTCAGCTCCCGTATTTACTTGGGGAAGTTTTGTCTAATGCCTTTAAATCCCACTATTGCTCATAGGAGTGTTGCCCCATGGTGCAGGTCCTTCCTTAATTCTCACAGAATTTTGGGGGCTGCATCTTAACCCATTCATCCCCACAGAGGCTTCACTCTATTCAAGTCATCCTTAAAAACCTGTGAGTTTTGCTGTGGAGAACTCATGCCAGTGAGACACCACCACTGCAGGAGACATTGATGACAATGATTTGTTTACCTGAAACCATTGGCAGGATTGCAAGGAGGATCAGTGCATATTATGGCATGCAATGCATAATATTTTATAACAACTATTACTTTAGTGATCAACTGAAATTATTAACAATGGTCATCTGAACTACTCTGTATATTAAACAATAGCTTTGGTCATTTTCTAATTAATGGCAATAACGTTTCTCTCAATAAGTAGTTGATGTATTTCTCAGTTGGAAAATATTAAAAAATATATGTTGCTATCCAGTTTTGCCTTCTTTTTCTCCTGCAGAGTATGTAAAGATTAGATTTTCAGCATTGGTTTAACGAGTGGAAGCAAAGCTAGGGCATCAATAGTTAACCTTATATTACCCTCTGCTGAACAGACACAGTATCAATGTAGGGGTTTAACTACCTCACCACTAAAAACACATATTCCTGCAGTTTTAGACTAGCTGTAAGAATGCTGTGTATATGTTTTCCTCATTATTTGGATGTGCTGTTTGAATGTTGTGATCAGTGATTCAGAGCACATGATTCATCAGGAAGACATTTGCTAGGCAGACATGTGAGGAGCTGTCTGCCTCTTCAATCTCACTGACAGGGCAAAAATGCTGATTTATAGTAAATCATTAAAATCTGCTTATTATTGCACTGCTTGTTCCTCTTCTCCACTTCAAGCCAGCATCTTGATCTGCATCATGTCTCTTACAATTTTATACTACAGCAAGCAGTTATTTAAACAAGAGAGAAATGATCCTTAGTCTTTATTAGTGCATATGAAAGGATATTTTGTTTAAAGAAGACTAATTAAGAAAGTAGACTCTATTTTCCTGCCTGGTTTAGGGAAAAATAAAGATTTAAAACATGTAAGTGCAAAGAATTATTACAATAAAACAATATTTAAAAATGATTCTTGAATAGCTTGGTTTTTTTAAAAGAATAATCATAAAAAAGCAGCTCTAACACCACCAAAAATATCTGGCAGGAAAGAGAGGTTGGATGGTTATTCAGCTTGTGATAGAACTCGTGGAAGATACAGCTAAATATTATGTGATTATTGGTGGAAAGGTTAAAAAACCCCAAACTGCTCAAAACTAGAACTAGGTGCCAGTTGAGTACAGTGACAATGGGAACATTAGAATAATTTTCAAGAATCAGAGGGGAAAAAGTTTTGTTGACTTTGAAAGAGGTGGTTTTGTGAAATAATACAGTATGTAAATACACTGTCTGATAGAAAAACAAAGAAACAATACAAAAAGGTCCATATTGTGTATGTGTTACTTACAGTAAAAATTTTAATTTGATGCCTGGGGACAGAAATCCTTGCCACTGAATTACAAAGAAGTGAATAAACCGACTCAAAATTAATCCATACAGATCTGTCCCCTTAATAATACTAATTCCAGAGAACAAAGCAGTGCATAATGCATTTTAAATTAACTTGGAAAATGCATAATTTATATTTGTTTTATTTCTTAATATTTGAACACAGGTACATTTTAGAATGCTAAGGACAAGAAAAGAGAGGACAGATTTTGTCCATATATGCTCAATTTAAAAAAAATAAAACCAGACAATATTTTTTAAGCTCTCTTAGAAAAGGACTTCAGCTGTGAAATATTACGGAGAAAGGATAAACACAGTTAGGAGAGAGAAAATGATTTTTAACATGCTGTGAAATGAATATGTTTGGTTAAAATATAAAAAGGGTCCTAATTCCTAATAAAACATTCTGAAATAGATAATTACATATTAGTTTGGATCAAAAATAATGTCCTCACTCATGAGAAGCAATTGAGAGATACACGGCAGGGTGCCCTGTCGGGCATGGCAGGCAGGCAGAATAGGGGCTGGCAGAGGGGCAGGGGTGAGGCACCGCAGCGCAGTGAAAGATACACCGGACAGAGGGGAAACAACAAGGCTCAAGCCTGCTTCTTATTAATGCTCATCCTCTACACATGTAACATTGTCAGCTGCCATATACGTGTGTATATATATATATATATGTAAAATATTTTTTACCATATGGGTGTGCAAGTAGAAAACCAGACATCCTGTGTTTAATCTAGAAAAGCCATTCCTGTAATTCAGCAATGCATTGATCCTTCGGCTGCTGGGGTAGCCCAGCAGGTTAGCTTCAGCCTCTCCAGCCCAAAGGGCAAACCTTCGGTTACCCAGGCACCACATTACCATGGGGAGGAGAAAATAATTTTATACTCTGGTATATCAGTGTCCTTCCAGCCTGTGTCTTTTGAACAAACTCATATGCACTTCACTGCCCCT
>VYZX01023516.1:72642-217642 GCA_013401335.1 Brachypteracias leptosomus
GAAGTTTCTTCATCGTACTAATGACTTTTTTGTGGCATATTTTACGTGAATCAGTAGTGGAAAAATCCTCCAATCCGGCATGGGTTTATCTCCTGGATGTGTATTTGATTTTGTATTTTTAGTCCAATCTGTTTGTACACAGCTTGCAGAACTCCAGCTTTACGGTATTGCACAGAGAGAAATCACAGCACATCTCACCATCCTTCAAGCCCTCTGCACATGTTGAAGCATGGGCTTTTTATGCTTATGGTTGGGCAAGACTACAGAGTGAAGTCTGGACTATTAATAGCAAATTCAGTTACCATAAAGTCAAAGTAGACTAATTTGCCTGGCTGTGGCCAGGCTGTGCCTTCCCCTAGAGTTCTCATATTGTTGAAAGCACCTGTGGTTTGGAGTGTTGGTTGTTTCTGCTTCTTGCAAAAAAAATCCCTTTTTTCTTTGCCTTCTTACTAGTACTGAAGTCAAACCTCTGATTTTATTTGCATATACCTTCTGGAGTTTGTTTAAAAATAAAAATCAACAAAACAAACAACCACCCCTTCTCCACTTTTCCTTTGTATAAGTTATAGAAAACAAGCTTTGTAAGCAGAGAAAGTACAAAAATCTCATTTTACAATATAGAATATTTTCTATCTTTGCGTAGTGCTGAACTTCTTTTGGAGGTACCCAGCTCCTTGTCCCGCCCCATGGACAGTACCTGTGGGCTGTTACTCTTTGATCTCCACAAGATGCCACGGCACTCAGCAAACTCTGAGGTGACACCAGTAATGCTACTTACTTTCTCCCAGCAAAGGAAACTAGTCTCCAGATTCTTAAGAAACAAAAAACAGTTAAAAAAAAAAAAAAAAGTGGTAACTAGCTGCTAATGTAGGGTGCCCACTGAGCATCAGCTAGGACAGTCCCATCAGTTCTCTGAGCTTAGGAGCACACAGCTCAGCAGGGACAGCCATGGGAAATCATGTGGTGCTGCCTCACAACAGCAAACTCTGCACAGGCTGCAGGTCTCTAGCTCACAGAGGAAGGAACTGGCCTCTTCTGAAAATTCATTGGTAGGATGTGCTCAATGAGAACAGAAAAAAATCTAAATTGCATGCAGCTCTTCCTCCTGAGAGAAGTAGCTATGCATCCTTGGGAAATATCTTCCCTCATCTTGAGTACAGGCACAAGAATGAAAGTAGAAGTGCCAGTCAGCAGCCAAAGGCAGATGTGGCATTTCGAAGGGAGGGGGATCCAGGGCAATAATAAGATCTGAGGTAGAGAACAAGGTAGAATCCTAGAAAATGAAAGGGAAGGAAAAGGAAACGAGACTGCAATAAAAGGAATGAAGAATGGAGGACAGAACATTCATAAACCAAGATGAACAAATAAGATGGTAAAAACTAGGGAGGAAAAGGAGCAGCATGACTGATTTTTAAAAGCTACAGTCCTGATGCCTATAGGAGGAGGAAAGGAATAAAGACAGTGGGGGGAAAAAGGACATAAAGACAATCTGAGCTGATGGAAATAACAGAGACAAAGAAAACAAAGCATGTCTGAAGAAACAGCAGCAGCAATGGAGAACACAAATTCCTGTGGGAGGAGGCAGAAGAGGGAAGAGCTGTGTGCTCTGGATAGAAGGGGATTGCCTGAGAAGCCACTACCAAAAGATAACAAAGTTCCTATTAACACAGAGTGTTTAACGATTTTTTTTTCCCTAAGATTTGAAGCAAATTTTGGAACTCAGAACACTAAGCAAGGAGAGAAAATGTTTAGTTTAGGTTGTGCAGGTCAGCTTTAGTTTTCGGTGTCTTAAAATAGCACATACAGAATAAAATTGCAGAAAGTGCAATAACCTGTTTACAAGATCAAGGCACAGAAGCAAATCAAATGAAAGGTTAATAAGATCAGAGTTCATAAATTAATGTTTAAATTCTCTTTTTCTTAAAGAGAAAGATTTAGATGAAAGATCATGTAATCTATTTTAATTGTAGAAAAAATTAGACATATGGAGGAGTAGAAGTGATAATATGCAATCAGTGAAAGGACCTGGTCTTCTTGACTAAGGAAACACCCTTCCAGACAAAGTCAAAAACATTGTATATTCAGGAATCAATACATTTAACTGAAGAAGTCTCTTATTGTCCATGTTGATTCATGTAATCCAACTTTAAATGGTTTTAGTTCACTGAAAAAAAAAAATTATTATTATTTTTTTTTTAAAATGTTGCCACAAATAACTCATTCTAACCAAAACCCAAAGATTCAACTTCAAGTAAAAAGACCAGAAAGGGTGTTGGGGAAGGCTCCGTTTAATACTTTGATATAGAGATTTGAAAACAACTGAAAATATTTATTTTTGTATTTCCAACATGAAGAACATCGTGTTCAGAATTATATTTGCAGTCAAATTAATGAATTCCAAAGGTATCACTTTAATGCAGAAGCATCACATCTATCCTTTGGAGATTCTTTTTCTTGCATTAGTTTTCTTAAGAGTGTGCAGAAAAAAGATACTGCAAAGTCAGCACTTAAGAGAGATGATAATCAGACAGTATCAGATTTAAATCAAAATGTTAGATTGCATTGCAACACCTTGCTTTTCTTACAACTCATGGCAGTTCCCTAAAGACCATTTCTAGAAAAAAATAAGAGATTTCATCAGTAACAATCCCAAAAGAATTCTTACACTTTTAAAAAAAGACAACTTACACAAAGGAATATGGCTGCTGATGTGATAACTGAGACCCATTTGGTAAAAATATTTTTCTTTCCACAATTGGTCCTTCTGGACTCCATTCTGCAGAAGGCTGAACAAAAGTCTTGCCACAGTTTCTGTGGCTGAATGGTAGAAGAAAGCGGCTGCTGTTTGAGGAGCTGTGCTGGATAACCTGTCAGGTCACGGCCACCCTGTGCCAGGAGAAGATGCCACAGAAGTATCAGGAGCTATTAACTTCTGAAAGGCAGCCCTGCTCACGGCTTTTTTACCTGCCTTGCAGCACTCCTCAATCACTGTGAGGCAGGGGAGAAGCACCAGGACTGCCACAAGTTTCATGGGCATCCTCTCCTCCTGGAGCTTCGCTCTTCAAAGCTCACATGGTTCCCAAGGGTCTGGGCAGCCTTTGAAGTCCGACTCCTGCAAAGACTTGGTTACCTATCTGCATAGTCTCCAAAAAGGGAGAAAGTAGAAATTTAAGCAAAAGTCGGTGGAGCCTTAAAGACAAGTCTGTGCTACAGCATGGAAGAAGGTGGTAGGGAGAGGTAAGGGCTGTCACCACCATGTGAAGGGGCTGGCATCGCTCGATGATGCATGTGGGGACCCCTCAGGTTCCTCTGCATCCTCCTCTGCTGTGGCCAAGCAGCTGCTGGCCACCAGACACAGCAGTGGAGATTCCCCAGCATCTAGGAGGAAAAGCATCACCGCAAGGGGAGAAGAGCAATATTAATAGGGAACGTTGCCTCCTTCCTTCTTTGTCAATGAGACTGCCTGTTTCAGGGATTTTGGTTTTGAACAGAACAAAAGGTAACTAATCAGTAAATGTTATTTTGCATGTGTGTATATCACTGGATTGCTCCAGCTCCTGTAATGTGATATCATACATCAGCGTCAACAGGGATTAACAGCTCTGTCAAATGTCATCAGTGAAAACTGTATATGTAGAGTCAGCTCCTCTGGAAACACTTCTGAGCAGGCTAAGTTTAATACAAATAGTTTTCAAAAACATCTCCAATTGTCATAAATAGGAGAGTCCCTGGAGAAACAGATGTTAGTTCTACAAAATGCAGTAAAACATCTTAAGAAAAAAAATCATAAATAAGGGCAAACTTTACTGATAGAGTATTTGCTAGAGAAAGACCAAAAATTTACTATAGATGTCATTTGTTGTTTAAAAATACTATCATGTGTGTCATTAAAAAAAGAGAATATACTCTTAAATGTCTGTTATTTAGTTCTGAAATGAAAAATATCAAATAGTTAAACTTTATTATGTTTAAAATTTTTTTAGATTGTGATGTAAATGTTACATATGGGAAAGCAAACTTGAAAAGCAAGGAAAAGCAGCTCGCAGCAGAAAGATTCAAAATACCAAAGCCAAACATGTTTTTAAGCTAATCTGACTGTTACAAGGGCCACGTGCCATCATCTATAACTGAGCCCTCCAGGAGGGAGGCCAAGATTACTATGGGGTTATAAGCCCTGGTTTGACTATTGAGAATGCTGTGGAAATCCTTGAGATGTTGTGTGTAAAATGCAACGGGGGCCTTTCGGCAGATGCAGTCTCCATCCAACAAGAATTCCTGGTTTACACTGCTCAAGAGCAAGAGCTGCTGTGCCACGATGCCTCCTGCCCAGCCCACCAGCCTTTGGCTTTTCCTCTCCGTGTTACACAGAAGCAGGACACAAATTAGAAAGTATCTGGGGGCAATCATGGAAGATTCCTGTGCTGTTTTTTCCAGTGCCAGTACTTTCTCTGCAGGTGGCTGGGGAGCACCATGGCCTTTCCCCAGGAGAGGACTGTGGTGCTGCCATGCCTCTGCCCATGGGAGCTCCACTGTGTTTCCAGGCAAACACCGACTCCTCCTGCAGCTTTCCAGGAGAGTTTTTCAACTCACACTGCACCCATCATATAACAAGACATAACTTCCTGAAAAGGGAAAGGGTTTTCTTTCAAATAATGGTCATGCCTCTTAGTGTCTCAAATGAGTTGAGCGCTAAGCTTAATCCAAAGTGAAAATTGTGTAAAAGTATATTTGTATACTAAATGGTATAAATACTAAAAGTATATTTGTATACTACTAAAAGTAGCATGTTTTCTTGCTAAATTTATTTCTTCAAAATAAACCAAATTCTAGAGACGCAGCATTCTGTGTCCAAAAGGAAACATCCTGTGACCAGTTCTGTATTTTTCTGGACTGTTTTTAATGCTGTTCTTTGCAGAGACTCGGACAGGATACACGTGTCAAGGTATGTGCACATTGAGCTCTAAACATTAGTCATAGTGTCACTAAATCAAAGGAACATCTCACCATGTAAACTGTTCTTGATTCCTTGCAACAACACCACTGGACAGGTAATTGGTCTCATGCAGGTCAGCTCTTTCTTTACGAGGTCTTTTCTGTAAGACTTGGAACTCCACTTGTTGTTTTTAAAGACTCATAATCTCTCATTCATATGACCATCAGAAAAGAGCACTACACCTACTGTAATCTTTTGACCAACTGGATCACTAAAGGCAACAATGGCTAACCAGAAAGCAGAGATACTAATGGCATGTAAGCAGCTATCAAAATGGTTGAGATTTTATGGCATATAGGCAAAATATGAGTAAATCTTCAGTATTCTTTCATTTTGTTAAGAATTTTTTTCTTCAAAAATCTTAAGTGCCAAAATGAATATTTAATTATCACTCCGAAATGGTGACAACCTATACCAGTAAAATACACTGCTGCATGAATGAAGGATGAACTATCATATGAAGGTACTCACGATGTTTTAATGAAGAACATTGTTCAGAAATAACCTTGTTGGTTCCCATGCAGGTAACCAGCACCATCCACATGTCATATTACAACAGGATACTGAAGAGCCGTTTGATGGCCTACAGCAATGTGTCTTGTGCCTTGTAAAACTGACATCTCAAAAGAAAATATTACCCAGGTGATTGATCTGATGAGAACGACAGTGAATCCTGTTGTGGCTTGCGATCTGTTTACTATCCATGGATCCATGCATCCACCCATCCTTCCACCCACACACCCTGCAAACTTGATGTACATGTCCAGAAACTTCTGGTAAGATGGTTGTTTTCAGCTTCCAAAGCCAGGCTTTTTTTTCTTTTACCTGGAAACCTGTGTATTCTCTCCATTTCATGGTCTAAATCAAACCACAGGATATTAATAAAAGAAGTCAGAACTAACAGATTAAATTTCTTCTGTATTACTCAACTTGGTGAGATTTATCAGGATCTCAGATTCCTAGCTATAAAGAGAAAACTTATTCCCTTACTAGGGGACAAACTTTTAATAACAGATCTATTGTTCTTCAGTAGTCTGAGAGATGCCTCAAACTACAAAGAACTTGAGCCACCTGGTCAGGCCCTAAGGTTGACTTACACTAGTCTATCAGAGCTGGCATCTCTCTTTGCCTGACAGTTCACAATTAATTCGTCTGCAAGGCTTTTTCTAATGTGCTGTAGTCCACTGGAGCTTAAGAAGTCAACCTCTATGTTCTTATTAGGTTCAAAGACTTTAATTACTGTATAAGGAATTAAAATAGTACTGAAGTTTTAGCTTTCTGAATATTAATTAATACAATACATAATTAAACCGTAGGTGTATTTTTAAGGGATGACATTGCTTCTCTGACATGAATTCAGCTGTCAGCCCTGGCATTGTGGCCCTATGGATAGAGGACAGCAAGCTTCCACAGGAGAAACCAGGAAAGCAATAGCTGGAGGACAGGAGTGACGCTGCACAGAGGAGATACATTGGACTCACTTTCCAGTCATTTTAAGCTATATTATGGGAAAATCTTTGTTTGGATTTTCTTTCATATATTGAAAGAAACTTATCAGGTTCAAGACCATCAGAGGCAAGCCATGCAGTCTTGTTTGTGCTACTGAGCACTTCAGAGTTTCACATGCCAGGTCCCGCTGGTGCTGGTGCTGAGGAGGTTTGGTTTCCACTCATTGGTCGTCTGAGTTTTAAATGTATGTAGGAGTTGGGTACTGCAGGCTCTGACATTTCAATTGAGCTGTTTGGAGGACTAAGTGGTCAAAATGCCCCATTTGCACCTCATCTTCATACACCTGGGTCAGATATGTGTAAGAGTCCCTGTGGTACTATTCAGGAATGGGTATGAGGCAGACGTCCATGGTCAGCGTGGTGCTAAAAGGAGTTTATTCAGCCGGGGAAGACAGGCTTTCTAAATGGTCTTTGTTTCACAGCATCGTGTATAATTTCAACTGTTAATGAAAACACACGGGTTAATGTTATTTAAAATGCATTTAGGATAAAGGCTGCATAAGAAACAATGTCAAAAGGAAAAAAAAATCAAAATCATCATAAAAACCAGCTTTCTTGGAGAAACATTGTACTGGATTTATATAAGAAAGACAGACTCAATATTTTCTGTTTGGAGGATTTTAATGAATAGATGTTATTCCTATTTATTATTTACTACTTTCAAAATTTAATGAATAGTCCTGGTACTAATTTCTTTATTTCTATATTTATAGAAAGACTGAATTTCATACATACTGAACTGTGTTATTATCTACACATGTTCCGCCTTTCTGTAAATACAGAAATTTGGTGTTTGCCAGTAGAACTATTCATTACAATTTGAAAGTGGATAAATAATGAATAGTAATGCCATTTCTTCATTAAAATTCTACAAAAGGAAAATATATACTCGTTATTCCTTTCATGAATTCGGCCCATTGAAGGTTCATAAATAATTGTGCTTCACAATTGTGTCTAATTAGCAATGAACTTAATCCAGTGCATCCAAAAGCCTGAAGCAAAGGGAGGGATTTTTTGTTGTTGTTTTACTTCTCACTCTCTGTGGCAACTGTCTGATTTCTGAAAGCACCTTTGCTGATAAGACAAAATGATGTATCTTCAAAGATCAATGTTATGTATGCTCTTTTTTTTTTTTCCCCAAATTTGCTCCTTTAAGTATCAAGTTCATAAACACTGTCCCCATCAAATTTAAGGTTAGCTCAACAGGAGATCAGCAATACAGTAGTTAATAAAAGAATCTTAAAAACACTTCTCTATATCAAAGTTCTCATAGAGTGCTTTTGTTCCCTAACACGAGGTTCCCTGCAGTGTACTGTGCTACAGTCTCTCTATGAAAGAGTTTCTTCTGGAGCAAGCTTAAGCAGCAGCATCTGCTGTGGGAACACCCTTAAGGAAGGGTTCTGCAAAGGCACAAGGTTGGGTTTTCCCTGCCAAGAGGGACTGGTAGAGCTTGAGCACATAGGCAGAGTAACAGCTTTTGCTTTCCCTGCATTGACTTCAAAGCCAATGCACAAAATAAACTGATCATACTGTTAGTGAGTATTTCCCAACAATGCACCCTGAAGAACTGTTAGAGAATGATTTATATTTAGCTGTCCCTCTTTTCTGTATAATCTCTTTTACTAGAGACTGGCTGGTGTAAAAATGGAGCTAGACGTACTAAATGTCCCATATTCTTCAGCTTTCAGTATCTCTAGTTTCTGTGATGCTTATCACACGCCTATATAACTGCACCCATCAAGATTTCCTGGCAGGCTTGATAAAAATCCTAAATATATTTGTTGTTTTCATCTCTCTCAACTAGTCAGTCATCAGTAATGCTGTTGGCTTTGTTCTTTGTACATTTTCAAAGGAGCTTAAGCCCATACTCTAGCTGATTTGATGTTATCTGATTCGCAAACCATCACCAGCTATGAAACATCTAAGTCTGTTATGAATAGTCGTTTAAACAACCAGTACTTCTTTATGAGACACCAGCAGGTTATTTGATTATATTGCAATCACATGCCTTGCAGTTGAACTTTACTGTTGCCAATGAAAAGCAGAGAAGAGGGAGAAGGGAAATGGATTTTTGCTTTTCTTAGTGCCCTTTGTAACTCATACGACTCATAGTGAGGACACCAGACAATGTCTTTATTGAATTTATGCCATCAAACTATTTAACACAAAACATGATATATTTTTAACCGACCTTGTCTGTGAAAACAAAGACAGACTCCAACAGATTTCTTAAGTGAAAGGGTCTAATATCACAGCTTTAATAAAATAAACATTTCTTTTGTTTTTTTCCTCCCTATCCTTTATAAAGACCAAAGGAAAGTCTAAAGACAGGCTCCCTGATGGAACAAATTTAACTAAAATAACATTGTAGCCTGGTTTCAGAATTATCTCAGCTGCTTCCAAATATAGAAAATAGAAAAATAAATGCTGTTTTGTCATTATACTTCACCCCTGAGAAATTCATATTCTCCAACAAACAAAACTATGAATTAAAATGATCTTTCGATACAACTTCTGGAGAAAGTTATCTAGGGAAGAGTCAAGGATTAAATATATAGAATTGTTTCTCTTCCTAGTTCTGCCACAGACATCCAGAATGACACTGGGCAAGTCAGGGATTTTTTAGGTACCTGCTCTCCCATAACAAAATCCATAGCAATGACTTAAATCCTGACGGCTTATAAAATGCATCCAGAGAGTTAGGCACGGAGAATAATAAGTGAAAAGCTGCCTAATATAACATAAATCTAAAAAACATAGTCACCCTTGGGCATAATAAAATGGGCATAATAGTATTCTCCTACCTCACAGAGTGCTATCAGCATACATTTACAAATGCATACGTTCATAAAGACTACTTGAACAGTTTTGGAGACCCTCCTATCACATCATCCTGAACAGACCTTGACATTGCCTGTCCCTGGCACGAGGTGTGCGTGGGGGCACGGGCCAGGGAAAGCGCTGGTGATTTATCCTTCTTGCAACTTACCATTTGAACAGGGTTTTACTCTATACCACTCATCATCTATGAGAACACAGAAATCATCTCTTATGAACTAGTTGGGATGAGAAGCTTAGCATTTCCCCATGCCTTTCCTATGTTTCTCACACTGACAGTTTTTATAAGTCTGGGAATTATCTGGAGTACTTCAGAAACCAGAATTCAGCAATACTGATTCGGTGTTTGCCTTTCTGTCAGGCCTCTGAGCAAAAGGACATTGTCTAAATGCTTGGCAAATTCTCAGAGCGAGAGTGCATATGTCTTCACTTACATGTCCTTTGCACCCACAAGCACATATAGCAAAACGATAAAAGATCTGCAGAAGTAATTTCCCATTTGAACACGCTGTGACCTGGATGCACAATTTTTGCAACCTAGGTGCAGAGGTTTGAAAATATGCCCTCGGTGACCAGTCATTAGCAAAACTGAAATGAGGACAGCTTCATGTAAGAGGCTTTCTGAATGCCTCGAAATATACTCAGCATATTTTAAATGGCTTTAATTCTACAGTACTTTTAATATAACCCTTTAAACATGAGGGAACACAAAGGGAAGGTTAATTGGAATGGCTAATTAAACATAGTGAAGTTAAAGAACTGGAACACTGGGATTTTGTTTTGATATTTAGCAACATCTCATAACCCTAAGGACATTGATTTAGCCTAAGGTCTGGTATCTTTATAAATTGCAACATAGCCTGGAGACCCAAAGGAGAGACAAAAGGGTTGAGTGCTTGTAACAACAGATTCCCAAAGGAGCCGTAATAACAATTATAACCAACATGATTATTTGCATTAGTTAAAAAATAAATCCATCTCTCAGGTTTTAGTCATTTTGTACTGATCAACTAGGATATGGAAACAGTGAGAGAAAATCTGCAACGAAAGCACACCCAGTCTCAGGATCCAGAGGACAGAAATTCATATCTCACAACTACACCTTGTGGATCTGCAGCCACAAACTACATTTTGCCCTGGATAATCCCAGAGCAATTCAAAACATTCACTAAATGTGTCAATGAATAATAAAAAAATAGTGCTTTTCCAGACTTCTTCATCAGCCTTAGAAGAACTTTCAGAGAGTCTGGGAGGCGTAGTTATACCCACCTTATAGCTAGGAAAATGAACATACCCAAGTAATAGCAGGCAGAGAGAAATACAAAAGAGGTGACTCGATGTCCAGGCCTGTTCCTCACTGTTGAAGGGTGTCTGCACCTTGTGCTCTGCCATGCTGACATGCCAGAGACAAATCATAGAGCAAAAACTGCCAAATAGCACTGAAATTAGAAATAGTAGAGCCGTACCCATAAGATCCTAAACCTTACATTCTTTCAGGTTTTGGGACTCTTCTGCACACTGCACAGGGCAGGAATGCATGACACCAACCTGCCTGGTTGCTATGTCCCACATTATTGAGCTGGAAGCATAAGTGAAAGCTGCTGAACCTCTGTTGGCTTTGTTCAGTGAGCTCCATTTCCATGAGAGCTGACCTTACTACGCAAAATAAAACCTTGCTTTAATGAAGTTATCCAGATGGCCTTCCTAGACACAGCTACAGACTGCTGAATACTGAGAACAAGCTAAAGGAGTTTGGGTTTGTTTTGCGTTGTGTTTTTTTGCTTAGGATTTTCTTCTTACAAACATACACGGATCACAGGAACATGAAGAGCTGGATGTTTTCTTTAAACCTTTTCTTAGCAAACTGGGAAGTTCCCACAACAGAACAGTTTGCTCAGAGTTGTTTACCTTCCCCATTTCTGATATCACCATTCAGCTGCTACAGTCTTATAATGGTGCAAAGATTACAGTGTCTGCTGAAAAACATGATTTCTTAGGCTTAGCAATGGTACCTAAGGAATCAAGAGACCTCTTAAGGATTAAAGTGAGATCCTAGACATACATACATTAACTGTGTACCTGGCACTAGGAAGAGTTAGCACCTGTGTTACCATTATTCAAATAACTGATGCAAAGGCGTATCATCTTTTTAGGAATGCTGACTTCTATTAATTTAAGGATACAATGATCAGATTAGTAGAATATTAATTCCATAGATGCGCAGAAGATTAATGAACTCTATGAGTATACTGGTTTAGTTTAGTATCTAGACTGATAGAAAGCAAGGACACAGCGCACATATAAAATCTCCAGTAATCAAACCTCAAGCAATTACCTACCATGTGCTTCATCCAAGCCCCACCAACATGATATGTATAGTTTGCCCAGAATCAGAAAGGACGAGTAAGTTAAAGTTAATCATCTGGATACGATGAAAAGATTTGAAGAAACGACGCCTCTTCTAAACTTGCAAGGCAAGTGATGGGGATGGGCACATTTAAGCAAATTTTATGATGTTAAGAAACCTTAAAGCCAACATTGTCCTGCCAAGTTCCTGTAATGATTGCCCATTTCTATAAACAGCAGCTCTGTGATGCCATCACATCACACTAGGTACTGTGCATGTGACCAGCAAGTGGACCCAGCGATTCCACCTTGCACATCAACATTGCCCAGTTCACCTTATACCTGATCTGCACACCTCTCCTGCTTGCTTCTCACTCTGCGTGGGTTTGAGGTGTTCCTAGAATAGCTCAAGCAAGAATAACATTTGCAATCCATTACAGGTTTCTGTCTTTCCAAAGGGCCTTCAGCCTCAGGCAAAAGCAGACCAAAGAGCAGGCATGTAAATGCAGCCTCAAAATTGTAGGTTAAGTACTTGCCTCAGATGTCTTTAAATCTTGAGGAATGCAAGTGTCAGATCACAGCTGCATACTTTATTTTATTCTGCAAATGCCAGTGCTAAAACTCTCTCAGCTGACCTTTTGGCCAGTGTGTACCTTTCCCACTCTCCTACGAGTCCCACACGTGGCACGACTGCTCTTAAACAGCACCCAGGCACAAAACAGCAGAGCATGGCCCAACTATCTCACACATCTAATCCACCACTGTGTAACCCTGTCCTGCTGGAAGTCCCCTAGGGTCTGGTCAAAGCTTCACCAAAGTCAATAAATCCTTGCATTTAAAATAGAGAAGGAAGTCCACATGTTTTTTTTGTGAACTTGGAGAATATTTAGGTGTAAATCATATCTGTGCGGCTTGGCACCATCTCTCCAAAGAAGATTTGCTGACAATCTACCTACGTTTAGATACATAATTCCAATTTCATGAATATAGAGGCAACATTAAATGATTGTGTAAAGCTGCAATCCAGCTCTGAAACAATTTGCAGCAAAAGGTATTCAGATAAATCTACAAATTCACTGCTTTCATTAATACTTACAGAATGCTCGAGAGTAGAAGAGGCCTTTATGCACTATATGAAATATTTAACTGGAAACATATTGCCAATAATCAAATATTATGCTCAGAGAAACCTAAATGCAGTCTAAAAATTGGGAACTTACTGCTGAGATAGCAAATAGCTTGTTCTTTATTCCTAAAGGTCTTGCAAAGTTTCATCATTGCTTTGCAAAAATGTATCTGAGAAATGTGAATTCTCCCTGTAAAATCCAGCAGCAAAGGATCACTTCCCAGCTGCCTTTGTTGCCCATTTAGAAAAATAGAAAAAGGTTTCACAATGATTGCTTTCACTTTAATTTCCCCCTCCCCTAACTTCCCCCCCCCCCATTTCAGCAGGAAGAGATTCAGCTCCTAGAAGGGTGGTGTAAGTCTGGAACTACTGTACTGACTTCACAGAGGCGTAAATGAGAACAGAACAGAGACAATTGCTTTTAAATGGATTAATCAGAGCAAGTTAAATAAAAAGCAGAAAATTCCATCTCCATTTTATATTCAGGTCAGAATTTGGGGATTTGTTCTCCACATTTGCCAGTGTTTCAGAACTAGGAAATAATATCTGAGAATTCTTTTTTCTTTCTCGACAAAGAGCGCTAGTCAAAAATTGGGAACCAGATGGCTGCTTATATATTTCTTTTTTTTATTTACTGCAATACTAAAGCCACCATAAAAAAGCAAAGTTGAACAGACAGAGCTAATAATATAATCATTCAAAACACCTGCAAACAGTGCAGATGGGCAATTTCTGTCTGCAAAATCATCAGTGAAAGACCGCCTTCCCATATGGGCAAATCTAGCTGCCTTAGAGCTTCCTAAGCTCTGTCCCTTACCTTAAGAAAACCTGCATTGAGCATATGCAGTCTTTTTATAGCAGAGCAGAAGTGTCTGTATCTGCCTGTTTATTTTATTTAAATATAACTTACAAGCACTTATAGCCCTCTATCAGTGTATTTGATTTGCCCATTGTATGTCCCAAAAGGGCAGAAACCCTGAAGTAGTAAAGCAAACAGCTTTTACTGAGGCAGAACATCTACAATTGTTAATGTATATTAATGAACTCCAAACATACAAGTTTTATTCCTTTATGTAAGCAAATAGTTATAGTACCAAGGTTGTTGTTGCTGGAGTGTGTGAGCACATGTGTCTATCTTATGCTTGCATGTGTTTAATATTGGGCTATGAAATTATTTCCCCCCCCTTATTAAAAAATAAATCCTCCTTCTGGAATCCTTTTGGTATGTCATCTCCAATGCTAATATACATCAAGAGACAGGAAAGAATGAGACCCAGGGTGCTCTGAAGCTAATGCTGGTGCTGCCATTGATCCCCAACCAGGACAGGCTGATTATGCGCTGCAAGATCCTTTTCACTCCCCAGCTGCTCGTCACTTCAAGTGTCAAACCTGCTTCAAGCCCTGGCCAGTGGGAGCTCCCCAGCTGAGCTTCCCAATCAGATGGGAACTCAAACCTCTTTGGAATTCAGCATCATCTGCAAACACTTCTTGTGACCCCAGAATCCTCATTTCATCCCTGACACACTCATTTAGGTGAAATATTCAGATCTGATATCAGTATTATTTTTGAGTCAGCATCATTAAGAAGCCTCCCTGCATAAAATTCAGTGTTTTACATGAAAGTCTTATCCATAAATTTGATTCTCCACCAGGATACATGATAGTGAAAAACAAGGTATAATTAAACACTGTGAAAATGAAAGTAACAAGGATGTTCCAAACCAAGCAGATCATCTGCAGTACTACTTTATTCAATGAATTCACTCTCTGTTGTGTCTTTGCTCTCTACAACATATAAAGAAACCACAGAGCTAACACTTTTCTTTTTTTTTTTTTTAATACTAGCTGTGAACAAAAATAGAAGGCTTAACTACATTTTTACACTGCTGTTTTTGTTAGGTGTGGGCACCCACATCAACTGCTAAATAAAAAATGTTTTCTGTTCCAGAATATGTGTAAGTTTACTTGGAAATTTGCTGTTTTTCCTTACAAATATTGGGTTTAAGGTATTTTTTCTACTCAGGGTGATCTGAAAAGCAAACCCAGCTGAAACACAAATGGTCAGGAAATCATAACATGATTTGTTTTGGGTTTTTTTACCTCTTAAAAACCCACCTTAAAATGCCTGCATTAATGAGTGTCCGCAGCCAGGACATCACGGGGACAGGGGGTGAACGCAGATCTTGCCGAGGCAATGACCTTCTCCAGGCGTTTTCTGCGCTCAGGGTCCACGCATGAGGTCTCTCTGGAAGGAGTTCATTGCTGTGACAGGGCCTGAAATTTCATTTTCTTCAAATATGTGCACAACTTTGAAATTTGCTTTGTATAAATACTTCCTGGCAGTGAAATGCAACTTCTCAAATAGCCAGTGAAAGAACGCAAAAGGAGCAGAAACCAGGCCACAAGGAATGCAAACATTCACAGAAAATATTGTACATTATGTACCTAGTTCTGGTGAACATCATCATTAGGCCCTTCCACTGGGATGAACAGCGTTAGCAGCTCACGTTGTTGTTTTAACATAACTATGAGAAAGATAATACGCCACAGAAAGGAAGGAGGAGGGAATCCAGGTAAAGAAAGACCTAGTATCTGTGTTATCTATCAATATAATTCTGCAGAAAAGCCAAGTCTGCTCTCCTAGCAAGAGCTTGGGAGACTACAGCTTTTACACTGCCAGCTCATGTAGGAGGGAAAAGACAGACGTAGAGCCTTTGCCAGGGCTTCCTATGGCTTCATTATTATTAGTAAGTATCTTCCTTTCAAAGTTTCCTGGATTTCCTAAATGCAACAATAATTTTAATAATTACAAAACCAAGAATACTACTTCTATGACCAACTGTGTTCCCTGTTTTCCTCCAAGCTAAAGCTCTGCTTTCATGTAATACATAAAAGAGCAATATTGCTCTGATGAACTAAGACACGTGAAATTATCTAATTAACATTAAGATATTGTCTCTTGTCATTAGCATCATTTGCACTTTAAGTGTCAGTGCTCGAGAGAGAGGTTCAGAAGCAATGACCTGGCCCTTGAATAAGAAAAAAAAAAAGGCAAGGCAGAAAAGAGGGAAAAATACACTGTAACTTACCATGGTATGTACAAACATGGCTGCGTTCTTTGGTAGGCAGGCTCAAAGAAGGATTCTCAATAAATGAGAGAAACACTTTGCCCTCTTCTTTTTGTTTCCTGACTCTTTGACCTCCATGGAACCACTACAGAGCAATGACTTTTGGTCATGAGATGGTTAAGGGGGTGAAACCCATCTCATCCCTTGTGCACCCACTGCATGGCACTGGGCACTGCAGCTCAGCCAGCCCTATTAGGGTTGTCCCCAGGACCTACATTCACCCATCCGAAAGTGCCCTGGCCAGGACACTGGCTGGGTGGTACCTCTAGGAGTGAGATGTCCCAGTAAACTGCCCTTGGGTTATGAAAACTAAACCCTCCCATTGGCAAATAAACCAGCTTGGTGAGTCTAATTGATTTATTAAAACAGATAACCTTTTGCAATCATCCTGATGGGAGTAGGAAGATAAAGGAAGATCATTATTTTCATTTTAAACTGACCAGTGTGTTAATCAGGTTTTGATTATTTCTGTTGCTAGGAGGTTTGTGCCAAATAATAACTGTGTTTATTTATTTATTTATTTGCTTGCTTGTTTGTTTTGTACCTGGCACTAAAGTATGCCAGATCCCTTCACAGCATTTCTTCATCACAACATCAGGGCACAAGTCTCACAAAACAGCATGGAACTGGACATGGAAACTTTCCAGCCTAAGTACTTGAAGTCAGGTGGAGTTGTGTGTTCAGAGTTGGATTTTTCGGCTCTCCAGGACTGTGGGAAGTTTGTCTTATTAGAGGCAAGAGCTTAGCTGAGATACTTGGAGCAAACACTTACCTCCAGCCACCAGCAATTAATGTGTACTCAGACAGGGGTGTTTATTTCTGGACCATGTCCGGAAACAACTTTAAAATTAAAATCTCAGAGGTCTCAAGCAAGGAGAGAATTCTTACTTTGAAGAGTGAATATTATTTACAAAACTTAACCCCAATCCCATTACAAAATAAACTTTCTTCCCATCATCCCTTACAAAGACCCACTAATTCAATTGCAGTGTGATTATCTTCCTCTTTGTGCTCAGGTTGGTTTACACAATCTATTAAAATTATTCATATTTCTGGTCTTCCCTATTCTTGGGAAGGCAGGAGTTTTGAGAAGAAACACTGCCTTGTCCACATTTCCTTGTCCAGAGGAGTTTCCATCTGCTGCTTGTCCCTGGGGCCAGGGTGAGCTGCCTTTTGGGGCATGCAGCCACCTGCACATCAGCCAAGGACTGGCATGGCCACTGACTGCTCCCACCCTCTTCTTCCCAAAGCTGGAGGAGAGCTGTCTCTGATGCTGCAAGGGGGAGCAGGAGAAAATCCACACATCATTGGAAACATCATTCCTTCTATTATTTGCAATTTCCATGTGCTCTCTCTTTTGCCTAGACATCGGGATTAAATGCCAAAACATGTAAAACTAATTGTATCAACCTAATTCCCTTAGTCAGCATACCTCTTGGTTGCGTTGCTGTTATTCCTTGCCATTTGTAGGTCAGCATCTAATGGATGAGCTTTACAGGCCTGCATATTTCTTTTTGGAGTTCATTAAAGCCTGAAGCAATTGCACCTTAACATTTCCCCGCAATTGCAGATTTGACCTCTGGCAACAGGCCTTGCAAATCGATTCATTTCCAATCCGGTTATGATTTGTCGGCACTGAAAAGTTTTAGCGGGGGGAGTGCCCAGCTCTGAGCCACGCACAAACCAGCCAGCATCAAGAGACAACTCCAAAGCAGAGCTCTGCCTGACTCACAAGGACAAATGGAAACCAGGAGACAGTTTTGACACTTACTAAAAATGGTTAATTACTTAAGAGTCATCAAGTTTTTCACATGCTAAAAATTGATGGCAAAACAACCAAATGCATCCCGTGTTTGGTTAACACCTACAATTTGACTTTGACCCTCTGGTACTGAAGCAAAGAAATTCACAGTTAAAGCTACATGTCAAGGCAATACTCTGTGCTTAACTCACACTGTTTTTACAAGGGGTCTGTGCACAAATTTAAGTGCCATATGTCCAGGGTGAGGAGTAAAAACAACAACAACAAAAATATAAATGTTTACTTTTTTTTTTTTAATACAGGAATTTAAATCTTCTAGAACATAATATAGAGTAATGACTCTAGCTGATTATTGGTTTTCATTTTCCCTGATAGTTCAGTTAATGCACTTTTAAACTTTATAACATGAATTATAGTTTGTTAGGTTTTGTTTCTTTTTTTTCCAATCTGTTGAAATGTTTAAAGTTTGTGGAATACAGACTCTTAAATCAATGCTGAATGCACATCTGAGGTGCAAGTTGCATATTCAAGGGATTTCTTTGGTCAAAAATAATTAAAATTTAATATTTTCAGATTTTTTAACTGGAAAGTCCACTTCTCTTGAAGTCCTGATTCTGACCCCATGGGGAAATTGCATTTATTTTGGGGTATAGCATATCTGAAAATCTGCCTCATCCACAGAGCAGAAGCAGACTGCTTCTGAACAGAACAACTACAATAGTTGGCTGTGAGTCTGGAAAAACTCCTGATCTTAAAAATCTATTTTATTACTGCTCAAAATTTGTGAAGATTCAGGTTTCAGCCACAGGGATTTTAGTCTGATACAATAAAGGTGCCTTTAATACAAGACTATGTTCCCTGTGTAGGTGCTCACAGAAGGTGGTCATCTCAGGTAAATTCTGCTAGCACAGTACCAGCAAGGTTTTCCAATCAGATTACGGGCATAATCTGATTAAGATTTTATTATTTAAAATTAATGCTTCGGCATGTTCAGAAAGCAACCAACTACACGGGCATCATTCACTCTTCTGCCAGGGTCCTCCAAGTACTTTACTCCTCACTGCTCAAAATAACCAAAGACAGTGTATCACTGCCTTCCTCCACATGTATGGAATGCCCTACCTTCCTCCACATATACTCAGTGCCCTACCTTCAGTTTCTCAGGTCTCAAAGTATAATCCCACAATCCCTTCCCAAAAATTTGAGAATCAGTGAGCAAAAGCAGATAACAAAAATTAACTAATATACATATTTCTAAAACATTCGCTACATCTGCATTTTGCCAACCAAACAAGCTTCCCAAACTAAGTTTTTGCCCTTTTCATGTTTGGTCCAGGAGAATAAATCAAGTTTCACATGACTGAATAAAATAGTTCATCAAGAGAAACTTCCTTTAATGTGAGGCCATGACAGCATTACAATTTAGTTGAAAATGATAAAGGCAAACCTTGGTCCATGTCTGTGAAACCACAGAAAGATCTGTCCTCCCTGATCCACGGGAAAATTATCAGTACTGTGGCTTTTGTTAAGTCTTTTCATGCAAGATGTCATTTTTCAGGAATGTACAGTAGTTATCTTGTAGTGAATGCAAACAAAGTTATGAAGTCTACAAATTAAAGTAAAGATGAATATCCTGTTCTCTGGCTAATGTAATGTACAACATTCTATACTTCCATATCAAATTTTCATCTATTTTAATATAAAATAATTATGCCAGATAGGATTTCCATCTCAGACCGTGACAAATGTCTTATTGCTGCACAATGCAGCACCTATGGTGGTCCTCATCACAGCTCAATAACTAGAAGGAAATGAACCTTGATAGCTGTTTGGACTCGGGAGTTCAGAGGCCATCCTTCCAGTGGCTTTTAAACGAATGCAAGGCAGCTCTTAGGTGTGAAAATGTTGCATAGATGAGGTTTCTGACTTGATTTTACAGCACTGAGAGCTTTCAACTGTTCAAATCTAGCTTGCTTTTAACTCTCCTGCTGCCTCCATGCACACTGTTTTTTCTGATTGTCCTGAATGGGGAGCTGTGTTGAAGAGACCCATAAATGTGCTCCTCATTCAGAGAGGCAAAGAAAAACTACTCTGCAAACTGCACTGTCAGATGGGCCCCTCTGATCTAAAAGTTGATTGGTTTGCAATGAATAATTGGCACGAAATGAAGACAGGACTCCTCAATGTAATTAAAACTGTAGCCGTATTAGCACAAAAGAAACGTTGCCCTTTCTGTGCACATGTTGTGCTGATGCTTCTGGGAGCTCCTGGCTGCAGATCAGTGGAGATTTGGGTGCATCCACAGAGCATGATGCAGGGCCATGAAATCCTGGCATTAGTCTCCCTGAAGCCCTGGAAGGAGCACAGCAATCTCAGCAGGGCAATCCACTTTGGCTAGTTTCCTGGATGCTGCAGATTCTGCTATGCCTTGAAGAGCCTGCTTGTTCAGACCTATCTCGGGATCTTTTCATGATGCTGTCAGGGGCTTGTACTAAGTGTATTTTTCAAAAAATAATCATATTTTGCAAACTCTCATCTTTGGACATTTTCTCGTCAGAAAACTCAATTGTGTAACAAAGTCAATGGTTCAAGAAGGAGATCAGTATCCAAATTCCCATTGTCCTTTTTCTACTCTTTCTGGCTCCTTTGGTCAGCAGTTGAACTTCAGTGCCTCACTCATTTGTCATTTTATACTGGGTTTGTGTGGCAAGGTTTTGGTAGCAGAAAGGCTACAGACGTGGCTTCTGCAAGAAGCTGCTAGAAGCTTCCCCCATGTCCGATAGAGCCAATGTCAGCTGGCTCCAAGACAGAACCACCGCTGGCCAAGGTCGAGCCCAGCAGTGATGGTGGTAACACCTTTGTGATAATATATTTAAGGAGGGAAAATACCTGCACAGCGGCAATTGCAGCTGGAGAGAGGAGTGAGAATACGTGAGAGAAACAACTCTGCAGACACCAAGGTCAGTGAAGAAGCAGCGAGAGGAGGTGCTTCAGGTGCTGAAGCAGAGATTCCCCTGCAGCCCATGGTGAAGACCATGGGCAGGCTGACCCCTGAAGCTCATGGAGGTTAATGGTGGAGAAGATCCACCTACAGCCTGTGGAGAACTCCACGCCAGAGCATGTGGATGCCAGAAGGAGGCTGTGACCCCATGGGAAGCTCATGCTTGAGCAGGCTCCTGACAGGACCTGTGACCTCGTGGACAGAGGAGCCCATGATGGAGAGCAGGTTTACTGGCAGGACTTCTGACCCCATGGGGGACCCACACTGGAGCAGTCTGTTCTTGTAGGACTTCATCCCATGGAAAGGACCAACCCATGTTGGAGCAGTTTATGAAGAACTGCAGCTGATGGGAAAGACTCATGTTGGAGAAGTTCATGGAGAACTGCCTCCAATGGGAGGGGCCCCATGCTGTAGCAGGGGAAGAGTGGGAGGAGTCCTGTCCCCTAAGGAGGAAGGAGAGGCAGAGGTCATCACACATGTGATGAACTGACCACAATCTACATTCCCCATCCCCCTGTGCGGCAGGGGAGGAGGAGATAGAGAAATTCAGGAGTAAAGTTAAGCCCAAGAAGAAAGGGGTAAGGGGAAGATGTCATTAAGAGTTTTTATTTCTCATTATCCTACTCTGATTTGGTTGGCAATAAATTAATTTTTTTCCCCAAGTCAAGTCTGTTTTACCCGTGACAGTAATTGGTGAGTGATCTCTCCCTGTCCTTATCTCAGCACACAAACCTTTCGTTATATTTTCTTTCCCCTGTGCAGCCGAGGAGGGGAAGTGACAGAGCAGCTTTGGTGGGCACCTGGCGTCCAGCCAGGATCAACCCACCACACATTTGTAAAATAGATATATCTGTTCTCACCTACATCAAAGGCAACATGCAGGGCAGCAGAGGGATTTAGAGACTCTTAATAACTGTAAAGTGGTGACAATACAGGAATGGTGCTAGGAAAGAACAAAGTATTACTTTGGCAGGTGAATAATTTGTGCCCCAAAGCCATTGTGAGCTGGAAGTGACCTCTTGTGTCAGCTTAGCTATCTTTGTCCACTGGGCTCTAAATACCATGCAAATAAAGAAATGACAGGTAGGGTCTTTTTAAATTTCAGAAAATCCTGGCTCACTTTCCCATGGAGGTGAATTGCACGGTATAATCACAGCTTGAGCAAAGGCAGCACCTCCTTTTACCAGTCCACTACCCAGTTATCTTAATGATGTCGTTTAGCGCCTATGTCCAGAACAGCAACTCATTCATCTTCAATCATTATTTTGGGTACCTCTACTGCGTTTTCTCTCAATTTTTTCCTCTTAAGTACAAACCCTCCAGCACACAGCATTGGAAATGCTCTTTCCAAAGGCAGCACAAATGCAATGCAATCTGCAGGATGTGGCTGTGACATTGGTCCCCCAAGAGAAAGCACCAAGTCATGAAGAAAAGTCAAGTTGCTGCTCCTCTCTCTGAAGGAAATGACTAACTTGCTGTCATGTCACTAGGAAAAACTGAAGGGATTATGACTTGAGGAGTGGATTTCTGAATAACCTCCCTTACCAGTACACAGTATTTCTGCCTTTCTTTTTTATTAGCAGCAACTAAATGAACCTCAAAAATTATCTGGACTGAACGACAACAAAACAAACTAAAATTAGTAACAACATGCTCATTGCCTAGGGCAGTGCTGAACTGATGGCTGATGTGATGGTGACAGACAAATCCTTATTCCCATTCTAAATTCTGTCTACTAAATAAATGAGTAATGCCATCAATAGCATTTCCAGCAATTGCATTCACCTCCTGCAACTTTTACACTATTATTGTATTGTCTTTGACTAACTCTATGGCATAGTTTGGTACCTGGGCTGACTCAGAAGTGGTATTGTAGTCAATAAACTTAGGACAAGAGAGATTGGATCAGTTAGTTTGAAGTATTTGACGGATAGTATCTTACACTAGTCCTTAATAGAGATCCAGTGCATACTTGCCGTGTCTTCTGTTAGTGTACATCAACCGCTTGCAGTGTGGAAATGCTTTCTGGATAGTCCTCCTCTATCTCCTTGGTTCTCTCCTGTTTTTATCAAATCATCCCTGATAAGAGAGAAAAAAAAAAATCTGAATAGCAACCTATCTCTACAGAAAGACAAGCAATGAACAAAATGTAACAGGTCTCATCAGAAATAGCCAGAAGACCTGGGAAAAAAGTATGTCTGGATCCAGGAAAAGTTACCTGAATCTTTCAAACTTCTTAGGAAGATAAGCTGAGTTGTCCTATTTGGATATCTTTAACAGAGTTCTCAGTGACTGAAGTCTTATTTTCTCCTCATGTTCACTAGAAATCCCAGGGTACTTTTTATAATAGGGTTGAATCTGAAGTGTTTGAACACAATATGCTTCTTCCATTAACATCAAAAATGTTGCTTGCAACCTGACAAGAGCCTTTACTGCATACTGGCTTCAATACCACTTCTGAATCATTCCTTATTGTCCCAGAATGAAAAGCACTATATATTATATGACTTGCTGTTAATGCTTCATATTTTTAGCAACTTTTTGAGTATTTATCCATTTAACTTCCCCACTGGCACACTGCTTTTCTCTGGTTTCATGCTCGTCAGTATCGGTGTTGTTCTTTCAGGGGACTGCTCACCAAGGAGCAGGAGAGAGCTGAGAGCAAGCCTCACAGTGTGGCTATGTTCCCCCTTGCTCAACATCCATCAGGATGCAGTGTTGGGATGCATCCTTGGATATATACACCTCTAAGATTCCCCTCGTATAATTAAGCTACAGTAGTCCCACTGGGGCATTTGCTGAGTATAGACTCCCTCTCTGAGATCCTTTCTACGGCTAGTACTTCCTAGTGAAGTTTTCTGAAACCCCAGAACTGGGTTTTAAGGCTCTAAGGTATTGCAGAACTACTTCTCCCAGACATTAAACTTGGAACACTATCTGTGAAAAAGACACAATTAAAATAAATAGAATCAAGTCTTCCAGAAAATGATTTAAATCCAGCACATGCCTCATAGCACACTTTTACAGATAAAAAGTCTGATTTCCATGCAGATATGTAGCCAAATTCACCCTCCTTAGGCAATTCCTCATACAATCCTCCTATATTTGGACAGTGTGGTCTTCTATGACGGAAACACACAGAACTCTTTCCTTCTAGAGTTTGACTGTTCTGCTGAGCCACAGCAAGTGGTCACTGTGTTGCTGGTATAGCAACTTGACACTGGGTCTTTTTTCTTTTGTCCAGGGCTGCCCTCCAGTGTAGCCACCCAATGAGGTTTGATGGTAGATACATCCAGGATGTATATTCATCACATCTACAATATCAGAAAAAAAAAAAAAATCAACTCTGCATAGACTTATTTTTCAGCCTATCAAGATTTTCAGAAAAGTCCAACAATCTCTAAGGTGTTCAGCTCATGGTGCCCCAGCTAGGATTATTGAAAGGAATGTGGCTGGTGTCCAGAAACTTTTGGGTGCACGAGGTTTTGCAGCGTTGCAAAATCAGTTTACAACATAAGAAAACACTCACTGGGAGATCACACCAGGCTGTAAGTAGGCTGCACGGTATTAGAGAATTTAGTGGCAGTATTAACCTCACTGTAAAAACATGGTCTTCATCTAGGTATAGTTTTAGCAGAGATGAAGTTGTAGTTCCCTTTCACAGTAGAAAGAAATGTTAGGTTTGGGACCTCAGATGGATTGGAGGCCAAGGTGGTGTTAAAGGGCTAGAATAAATTATATATGTGTATATATATACACATACACACACACATCCCTTTCTGCAACACTTTGTGCAGATGTTCTGGATCATTTGTTTATACAATGATCCTAAAGAAAATCCATGAGGGCCAAGAAATTGTTAACAATGAAGTACTAAAAGCACAAAAGTATATAACTTCTAACAGGTAAGAGGGAGAGGATAGCCAATGGCTAAATCATTGAATCAATTTATTTTGAGGCTATATGAAAACTCCACTTAAACTTCAATCTAGATGCTGTAGAAGACATCTCAATTCCACTTACTTGCACCCTGAACTTTGAGATAAAGGAATAGTTACAGATACAGAGTTCAGTTCCTGGTTGCACACAGAACTGATGCTTTCTGCTTCTACTAGTACCTTAATTACATTCTTGCAAAGCACAAGCTTGTCTGTACCTGTACATGCACCTTTTTGGTCCTGGAAAAAATAATTTTGAGGGTTTGTTTGTTTAATTTAAAGGAAAATTAAAGGGCTTTAAAAAAATGAAATAAACAAAAATGAGACTAATGTGAAGACCAGTCTGAAATTACCATGCCAAAACACACAAAGATGTTCATATGTTTCAGTTAAGAACATTATTTTTTCCAGGCAATGATATTTAAAATAACACAGATTTTGTAAACCTTCATGCTACTAAACTGCTAGAAAGTCAAACCAATAAAGCCCTTTTACTCCATTCTACAAATATAGCCACATGGATTAAGGTGGGGAAATAGAAACACGCTGTGAGGATGTCATCACTGTGACTCGTACATGAGTCTCCCCAGAAATGAGGAGCTTGAAGGAGATGGCTCTCCTTGAAGCACTGTCTTGGCACTTCCCCAGGAACAGCTCTGGTTGAAGGAAGTCATAAGTGAGAAGTACCAAAAGTTGAAGTGGCACTGGGATGATAAATGCTTCTCCATGCATGGTCCTTGCTCACGGATCCCAGGGATTGCAGGGGTGTTTGCAATCACCTTCAGATTGCCCTCTCTGCTCAGAAAACCAGTGTATAAAATTTACAGAGTTTTGTTCTTCTCCTAGTAGAAAACATTGGTCAAGCCTACCCCTTTCCTCATTCTACTCTTGGAAAGGCAAAGCGACATCAAACTTTTCTAGCTCTTATGTCACTACTGACAAATGGCAATCCAAACAGGGAGTTTTAAACATGGTCACTAGAGGAGTAATGAGGCAGTATTTGCCACTTATGCATTTCAGTAGTTTTGAGATAGCCTAATCAAGGCTTACTTGCTTTGATTCTCCCCAGTAGCAAGCACAGGTTACAAGGGTAGGCCAATGTAACACTTAAATAAGGATTTAGATGCAGAAGTTTGAAGAATTGGGTCTTTATATTGGCCAATAACAGAAACGAACTGCAATTGTTTTGATATTTAGGATGCTTATATTGGTACCAAGGATATTTAAGGTGAACTTCAAAAGATGTCTTTGTCTGTTGTTGAAATAAAAGGGTTCTTCCCGTCTTTGTGTTATATTTCATTAGAATGTATGGTTACCTCTCCGTAACAGATCTCTTAGAAGGGAGCAAGAGCTATTGTCAGATTAACTAGAGCCATATGTCTGCAGCATAAATCCATATAATGAAGGGAACCACGTTCATGGGAGGGTGAATGAATGCCCTGAAGAAGAAACTGAGAGTGAGAGAAGAGCTGCTGAGCTGGAAATCCAGGAATCTTTTTACCAGCTGAAGTATTACGCTGTTTCGTGACAGAGAATTTGAGTTTGTATTTGGGTAGAAGTGGGCTTGGTGTCATGCTTTTGGGTCTGGATCAGGCAGTGATGCAACAGTCCATAGCAATAGGCTATTTCGTGGCAGTTTTAATCTGTAGGTTTTCACATGCTGTCAGGAAAGCTTGTGCATTGTACAGATTGTGTGTCAGGTCTGCATATCTCAGAGGGCTCTGATGGGAAATTGAGCATGACCAACACACCCAGGAGAACCACTGGACAAAAATGGTGCCCAGGACAGCTACAGTGCACATCCCAGAGTGGTCCTTTTGGGGTAGAATGTTTCATATAATGAAACTCTGCAGACAAGCTGGCCCTGAGAACTGCTCAGTCTCCAAAGAATGCTCTGGGTACAGGCACTGCTCCTTGTCAAGGATCTGGCCCTGTCTAAACTAATTATTAAGTTGTCTTCTTCCCGTTAACGTGTGAGGAAAACTACCCTTCTGAGTTTGAGTGACAGAACAGCATTAAGAGTATGCAGCTTTTTTTTTTCTTAAATCAACCGAACAGAAAATTTGCAATGAGGATGCTCTTGTAATTACACACATGTCAGAACAGAGAGCATGATAGTTTGCTCAGATTTCTTTGAACATTTCTGTAGAAGAATTTGGGAGGAGAGGAGGAGGGAAGAGGTTTTTTGCAAATCAACTTTGGCATGAAAGTTTTGTAAAAAGATGCCCAACATGCACTACATTCTTTGTTCTGTGTTTTTCCTACATATAAAGCCTTGACAACCTGCTATTCTATGATTGATGCACTTATTTCTTCTAAAGTATCACTAACCAACCATATCATTTTTATACAGTAAGTGTATATTCAATTTCCTACAGTTTGACTGCTAAACAGGCTCAGTAGTAAAACAAATATATACTGTCACAGTGCACTGTTCAGGAGGACCAGCTGAAAACCTTGGAATACTTTTCATTCGCATTCCCTTTGCTTTTTTTGGCAATGAAATCACAGCAGGGGCACATACTAAATATCCATATATTAATAAAAGTTGTATTGTCATTGGGTGCAATCTGCAACTACTGCAGACTTTGTACAATGTTAATAGGAATATTATGATTCATATATTCTTGCACAATAAGACAGAATGACATATCAGGTTTGCAGGCTTTCCTGACAAGGTATGAGGTATTTATCTGGGGTTTTATACCACACTCTTATCAGCCTAGTATCTGAACATCTATTGACATCATTATCATTCATATATTCATAAAACGTGTAGGGGTCTCCCAGTTACATTCTAAAAAATACGGGCTTGCTCCTTCATAGTGTGAAAGAAAAGATAAACTGAAGAAAAAGAATTCAAACTCCCGTTGGCTTAGTATTGGATCCCTGGCACTCCTGGACCGGGTGGGAGGATAATGGATCTGCGAGAATTCATGTATGTTTATGATGTACGAGGCATTTCAGCTGACATTGAATCAGGTCAGTGGGTCCATTGGACAGGATGCAATGTCAATGGAACTGTTATGTATTATTGATGTCAGTCACAGAATAGATAAAACATTAGCAAAATAGCTTCCATTGCCATTTCAGGTTTTTTTCCCCTCAAATGACAAAAGGCACCAGTCCATATTAAACACAAGAAGCCTCCAACCTTTCTGATTCTCAAACAGTTTTGTCTTGAAGCAAATCTAGGAAATGACAAACTGCTGCCAAAACAATATTTTTACATACAACAAAATGGCTTAACTTGTTTCACTTACATTTTCATTTGTTGAATAAGTTTTGTCTGTAAAAGAGAAACACTCGCTCAAGGTCCTCCTCTGCAAATTGTTAGGTGCATGGGTCCTTTATTCACTCTGCATTTTTGCTTATCTCTATGTTATGTACCACCATACCAATCAATTTTAAAGGACTAATTCTTATTTAAAGCAACTTTAAACTGCCTGGTCTGTGACATTAAAGCACATATTAGCACTTCTTCATATTGTCAAAGATGTAGAAAGACTGTCATGCAAATCATATCCAATGGACTGTGCATATACTTAAAGTAAAAGGACATGTAAAAATTAGCTTAAAAGCTTTCAACTTAGATTATATCCATTTTACCTAAGTTTAGGCATCTCGTAGAGGCATTTCTCCCTAGAGACACATATCACTTTGGCTGCTACCACAACTGACCCATTCCTAAGTCAGAAGCCTTAAAACCCACTAAATAGGTGGTAAAAACTGAGCTGCATTTGAAATGCCATGTGAAAAACAGCTATGTATGAATAAGTATTTAAAGGATTTAACACCTGATGAGGGAAATAAGTGCCATGGGACAGACCATACAAAGACTATGTACAGTTTCTTTGCATTCCAGGTTCTCCAGATCACTTTAGTGACATTTTAAAACTTCAAGCAAGCAACACCCTAAGTTTCAATAGGGTCATGTGTGCCTAAATATAAGCACTTAAGTGTTTTATAGCTTCAAAACACAAATCATATACTTGCATTTGCCAATTAGCTCCATAAAAGGATAGGGAAACGCATTTACCTAATTTACATCCTCAAAGCTGTTTTGTGTGTATACCTTTGCAAGGCTTCTCTGAGACTTGTATCTTTGCACCTGCCTCCGTGGAAGATAGTTTTGTTCAGAGCAAAACTCAGGAAAACACAAAGTGCACTTTTAGTAAAGGGTATTATCTCAAACAAATATGATAAAGTTAAAGGGAATGCACTCAAAAAATGGTCTGGCTCTTCGCTTGTTCCTTTCTAATGAAAGGTTTGCCTGATCCTTCACTATGGTAAAGATTTGTCCTACTGTTTGATTTCACCATGGCATTCAGAACATTGGCACGTTCCTTGTGTCAACTTTCAACTTGCAGGTACAACAAAAACAGGGACTCCAATGTATACCTTGCAAAGGTATATACACAAAACAGCTTTGAGGATGTAAATTAGATAAATGTGAACCATCGGAGTCCTTGTCAGTACTGCTACTGGCCTCACCTTTGAAGTTTCAGGAAGCAAGGAGTCTTCATAACGACCTGATACATAGTCTGATTGATGCTTTTTTGACTTTCATGATAATCTTTTTTGTTGTTATTTTTCTTGCTTCTATCCTCTGCAACTTATCTTTGCTTCCTAGTGCATTTTTTTTGAACTAGGAATGCTTAAGGGGTCATTAAAACTTTAATTCATATACTGAAAGTGTTGGGAAGGATAGGCTACCACTAAACCTGTTATCTTCAGAAGTGAAAGCATAGTAATAATCTCTCTCTCCTTCTCCCCAAAGAGATACCACTAATTAGTGATTCTTTGATCCCACTGTCTCTGAACAGAGACTACTACAAGAAAGGTCATCAGGCCCCTGGCAAAAGTATTCAACCTCTTACACATAAACCAAGGGTCACAAAATGGACTAGGTTTTACAAACCTTGTGAACAGTGATTTCTTTGAATGGTTGCTCTACCCATCTTGAGTACCCATCCTCCATCCTCTACATTTATTATATTTGGTGTCAAGTCTGCAATTCTCTACTAGTTCAGAAACAGAAATAAAAATCAATCAATAAACCTTGTTTGGATTCAGTGGGCATGTGGTGGTGCGATGTGCTTACTCCATTCCCAGGAGCCAAAGCGGCACTTCAGGACACACCCACACAATTCAAAGTATGCAACATTCCCAGGAAAGTGCAAGGTGTGGGTTTTGGTTTTATCTCAAGCTCCTTAACAATGCAAAAGCTGAATTAAACTACAATGGGTGATTCAGGTACATATGGCTCACCTACATGCATCCCAGGTGGGTGAGAAAATGACATTTGCCTCTTCTCCCCTTCACAGCTGTTCCCCACACCTCCATCAGCTGCGGACAGGGCGAGCTCACCCGTCAGGAGCCAGGCTCATTCCTCTGCCCCATAAGCTGGCAATGGAGTGAGCTTCACTTGCACTTTCTTCATGAATTTACACCTCTAATTAACAAACTGCAAACTATTTGTTCCCTTTCTCAGGTCTTGCCTTTCCTGATAGCAAGTGGCTATTGCAGTTAATCTAAAGAAATTCCTCCTAGTCTCTCTGCTCAGTGTTTTCCCCTCTTCACAAACCAAACTATCTTGTGTTGTAAAACAGATAACTGAAATTTTTTACGACAGGGTTCTCAAAATATTTTAAACTTCCCCTTTCCCCTCAATCCCCCAAGCCTTCTGATGTAAGGAGAAAATTTCATGCGGTGCCTACCCTTATCTCCTCAAGAGAAAACAAAGAGAGTTAAAGGAAAATGTCTTCTGCAGAGACTGCCTTTTCTGTGCTTCTCTCCCCACTGTGTGCCAAATAATGGCATCTGTTCCTGCTGTTCTTTAGTTCCCCCATCCAGTGTGTTTTCAACTTCCTCTGAAAATTTGTGGTTCTTAAATCCAAAGGTCATGTTTAACACTTAAGTTCAGTTTAGAAGGATTTGGATTTGTTTCTCTTCAAATTTTTTTTTTCAGCTCTCCTTTGAAAATTGACAAAAGGCTTTCACCTACTCTTTGCATTGTGAATGTTTTACACACTTCAGGATACATCTCTGCAATTCAGGTTAATACTCTGGGAAATATCTGGGAAATATTGTGTATTGATAAGCATTAAAGCATTGCTGTTTCCATGCCTTCTGGCAGGGTTCAATGTGCCGTGAGCAGCACAAGCTCCTCTCACACTGCCATCCCTCTATGATCAGTCTGCAGCGTATAGGAATTCCCATCATCTGGTCAAGAAAATTCAAGCTGCATCTAAGCAAAGCCATGCTTCTTCTAAGAGGCTGTTAGAGTAAATAGTCAAAATTCTATTGAATTATGTATGATGGTTTTGTGCAAGAGGAGTTGAACTCAGATCACCAAATTAATTTCTCTTATTGCTTCAAGTTGACCTCAAACTGTGATCCCAGCAATAAAATGCCAGTGCTCTGTCCAGTGAGCTGGTCAGCCCATCTGTCTGCCAGCTTTGTGCATTTTACTGTAGACAGCCTGAGATGGTTTGACCATTGATGTATTGTGGGGCTCCATCTACCCAGTGTTTTCCCTAAAATATAATTTTTAAAAAAGCATATTTGTCAGCTGAAAGGCTGCACTGAGTGATGGTGAGGCATTTGAGAGAGACAGGCAGGGAATTAAAGGCAAATACATAACTGTTTACATGGAGGATAGGAAAAAAGTCAAGACCTTCATTGTTTCCTTTCTATCATTTAGAAAAATGGTATGTGCATGTTGCTGAACATTTATTTCCATGCCAAGAAACTGGGCTGCTCCACAGAGCACTGGGCAGAAGCCCAGAGAGCAGGATTTGGGGTCCATGCAGCCTGTGCCTGCTACCCCATCAGCCTAAGACTACTTTCCCTGTCTGAAAATTCATCCTGCAAATGCCACTTCAGAGATAAAGGGGGAAAAAAAAAAAAAGTCCTGATCCTGAGAGGGGTAGGGGTTTAATGACGCAATTTAAAAAAAAGGTTTCATTTGTTTCATTTTTTTTCATTTGAGAAAGGGAATAAACCCCACAGGTCTGACACCCTGCACTGGCTCCCAAGATTTTCTCTGCCCTTGATTCACAGGAGTAGGCAAAAGCCTTCATGTCCTTTAGCCTGCACACCCTGTGCATCTGGCATGGCCTCTCTTGTTTGGTCCGAGAATCAGATGCTATTTCTGGTCTGAAGACATTTGTTCTCAATTGCCCACACAGTTCAATAGGATTTTAAGGTACATTTGTTAGGGATTATAAAGCACCTAAAGATGTATCAAGTGGAAGGGTCAATACAAGATCAGGGTGTATTGTGTTACGGTGTGCTGCATTATGCGGTACGTCTCAATTCACTCTTGGAAACCAGATGTGGCAGACAAGCCCAGCCTATTTTTTGAACATTTGTAGATATCTTTGAATTATGCCATCAATGTTTAAAGATTTTCACAAAGATTTCAAGAAGTAGATTTTATCAAGTCTTCCAATCGCTATCAGAAACTCAAATTCTGTTGGATAATTGAAACACTCTATCCCAATCCAAAAAATAATAAGCGTAAAAAGAACACTTACATCTTTCTTTTGTAATATAAACGGAGCATGGTATGAATTTGCTACCTGTAAGGTGTATTGAATTTTTAATCATCTATATATTTATGGTAAAGAGTAACACATTACTTCTAGCACACAAAAGCTTATGGCATACGATTATCCTTAATTAATGGGTAAGTGCAAAGCTTTATTATTCAATGAAACTGATTTATTATCTTAATTCGCCAATGTTCTGCTTCATGTTTCCATTGAAACCATTGTTTGCACCATGGTAACCAGCAACCACCATATGTACGTGATCTTTTTTATGACCTATACGTAATTAGATTTTATTGTTTTCTTAAAGCTGAAGTATAGCTGGTGCAAGCGGTCCGGCTATAGATTCCGATACCTATAAATGAGGGACGGGTCACATGCTGCTTTGTTTCTGTAATAATCAGGTCATGTTTTGATGTATTATTATAACCTGGTGTCTATTTTTTCCCCAGCAGTTCTGCAGGCATCCCTCCTCTTCCTTCCCGAGCACGACGGCACACTTGCCTACCTGTCCCTGTCTCCTCTGCTTGGCACAGCTAGTTAACTGAAAGGAAGTGAAAAGAGCTGAAAGCTAGTGGGTGTCGGAGCTGCCTGGTGGAGAGATCCCCAGCTAATTGCTAGTCCTAACAGGCACAATTAGCCGCTACAAGCCCTTTGAGATGGCCCTGGGCTTCTCTCAGGTAACAGCCATCACTAGATAAAGGCTGAAATACGCTGCATTTAGAGAGACACTTGCAGACAGGGATGTCACAGGCTGCCAATTATGCTCTGCCTGTACACAGTCACTTCCAAGAACCAGACAAGACACATACACCTGAAGTTAAAGGGACAAGATGTGTACTATTTTGAACTACACAAGTGCGGGGCACGTGAAGATATAACCCTTCTCAAATTAGGTCGTGTCATCTTTTCAATTATCCATTCTTGATCAAGTCTTGCAGTGTTTTTTAACATTTACTCCAAGCAGCAAGTTCCAGAAAGCTCAGTGGGAGAGGGCTGCATATTTTGTTTGCTGTATGTGATGGTACTTCAAGCGAAGTTTCACCATCATCACATGGCTTAATAGGCAGTTATGGTCTGCCTGTTGGAGATCTGATCTTTTAGCCATCTATTCCTCACAGAGGAGAGACAGATTAAGACATCTAAGGATTACTTTTGAAACTGGTAAGTGCCCCACACTTCCTCATCCACAAACAAAGGGCCTTCTCCAAGCATCGCTGGCAGTGCATCCTTTCTTTCAAGCCATGAGCTTCCGTACAAAATAAAGCAGCCCAGACAAACAGCCTTTAAAAAAACACCTGAGGTTTTGAGAATAATTAGAAGGAAATGGGCAATTTCAGGTAGCTACACTGGCCACCACAGCATCTTATAGAAAATCACTATAGCTCAGTGCATAAGTATTCAAACATTTCAAAGATGGAAACTGTAAAAATTTTAAGATCTAGATCTAAGTTGTAGTCATTGACATTAACATACAATTTCCAAGACACATGAGAGGCACAAATTCTGGCCCAAATTTTCATATATTATTAACTTGAGTTAGTCACTCACCTCCATACTTGCATACCTGTTTAAAAAGACATTCAGAAAAGTGATTCAGAAAAACTGTACGCACAATATTCTCTGAAGAAAACTTCTTATTTAGTTGCTCTGAGTATTAAAATGATTCACTGCTTACCTTCAGATGATCCTGTATCTTCTGCCATTCTCTGTTAGAACATCAGGTCTCCATCATAGCTATGTTAAAAGCACATTCTCATGGTATTCATCAAAATCTGACAAACTACCTGTAATAAATAAAACTAAAATTAAATATTAAGAGATTTCTATTTATTTATTATTTAAATATCTTAAATATTTCATATTTACAGGGTTTTTTTTAATAGCATCTTGAAGACCATCTTCCAAATCATATAACATCTAGTGAAGCAGGTTAATATTCAGAAGGCAGCTTCCCCAGTTCTAACTGATACCACGTGGGAATGGCTTTTTCTGTTTAGGAAGCTAAACCAAAGTTCAAGTTATTAAATATAAATTTCTGGGTTTTAAGACTCAGTTTAAATTTACCCAAGACCTTTGTGATCTTAATATTGAAAGTATGCGAAGACCATAACTGCTAATTACGGAATAGTTAAATTCTGTTAAAGAATAAAGATTACTTGACATGGTTGGTTTCACCTCCCCAGAATTAACAATGAAGCTCCAGATGAAGACTTGCAGGTTTTGTTGAGACCTATGCTTGTCTGCTTCCCTACATGGAAGTAAAGGAAGACCACCAAATGGACCAACGATATGTTACCTGCACTTAGGCTTTTTTCATAATGATCTACTGATCATTCCTATGATAGATTTGTGAAGCAGATTCCAGGTAAAAGGACCCAGGGAACCCGTGCTTACATTATCACTTTCAGTGTTCGTTTTAGATTCCAGATGCTTTTTATCAGGTGTTTTGTTTGTTTATTACAAACAGGTTTGTTTTCCTTGTTAAAGAGTGAACGTCTTTGAAATATATGCAAAACCAGCATGCTAATATTTGATTGCAAACCAAGTAACAATCAAAAAACTAAAAGGAAAGAATGAGTGCTCTATTATTAAACTAGCAAAATAAATAGATATACATTTTTTCCCTTTTTACAGATACATTTGCAACCAAATTAGTAACAAGATCTCCTCCAGTATAAATAAAAAAAGGCTTGCACTTACCTATTAATTAAGAATAATGGAATGCCATAAGCTTTTGTGTGCTAGTGGTACTGTAATTTGTTACTCTTCACTACAATAAATATATAGCTGATTAAAAATGCAGTGTGGCTTACATATATTAAATTCATACTGCATTGCGTATTGATTCCCTTTGCTTATCCTGGTAGTCCACTGAATTCAAGGGAAGTAAGCTTTGGCCTTTTCACGTAAAGAAGAAAAGCTTCTGGCAAGGCAGAGTGGTTCGACAGACAGACCTACAACACACAGTGTCATGGGGTTTAGGGCCACAAATCCCACAGGCTGACCTCCTCATTTATCCCAACCCAAGTCAGCCAGGAACTCCTGCAATATTTCTGCACAACAAAGGATCAAGGAACCAAACCCCAGTGACCCAGCTGCTCTCCCCTGGGACAGAGGTTGCCACCTCAGTCTGAAACAATCAGCTTTTGGGAGTTTAAGGACCAAACAGAGCTCTCAGAAAGTAGATTCTTCTTCCCAGCTCAGAGGCTTCAGTCCATTGCTCTGGTGTCTAACCTCCAGCCATGACTTACCCAAGGGGATTATTGCCTCCAGCTCCCTCTCTTCCTCTTCTCCTCATCCTCAAAAGTCAGGAAAAAAACCCCAAAACAAACCCCCAAAAGTCAACTGAATACATCTGGCGAATTGCACAGCAGAGGGGAAGATAATGTATTAAGAATAACATCCTGGTGAAAATGAATTAAATTTGCTAAGCAAATTAACAAACACTGAACTTGTGAGTTTCTCTGAGGAAAAAAAAAAGAAAGGAAAAAAAGAAAGATCACGAGAATCACGGTGCTTATTCAGTGTGAGAAACAGGATCAATGAGCACACTGTTGTGTGTGCTCCTCAAACATACTGCTACATTGCAAACTTTAGGATCTTTTACAAATTGAAGAATTAGGCACTATTCACTACAAGGGTTATTACACCAGAGTAAATAGCCTGGTTGTCCTTTTCATGATGATCACTCTTGAGCTCAGAAATTATGATTTACATGGGCAATTTAAAATAGATGCCTTTTAAATACACCCTAATCTGTATACAGCAGCGACCTAAAGCATTATGCCTTTGGACCAAATTAGGCCCATCCAATATATTCATATTTTAGACTCTTTAGAAATTGAATTTTCATCTTAAGAAGTCTAAATTCTCATCCATGTGGCAGAGAAATCTCTATACATCATCTTGCTAGAAATGGTTATTTGTTGGGCTTTTTTAAACCAAATTCTTACAACATCACTTGTGCGAAACTATTTTTCACCCTTGCTGTAGCCTCTTTCATCTAATTAGGGTCTATTATCACTCTGTACATGTTCACATTACCTACTTAATTACTAATAATCTTAGCAGATGAGAAGAAGTGAAAAGTTGGTTCTCCAAAGAGGAATCAGAATTTGCTCCCTGAGGGAAATGTAGAAGGGAAAAAGTAAAGAAAAAAAAAAGAGGTACCAGAAAAAAAGATAAAAGATAGTTACAGAAAACAGAAGACAAATAATATGCAATATTAACCTACAGAGTGATAAGAAATGTAATGATCATGCACTCCAGGAATAATTAATGTTAATGACCAGAAATTTAGTCACTGCCTAAACACATATGCTTTGAGCTTTGATCTCTTTGAAAACTTTTCACTGTCATCTGTGGGAGTGCTGCTGTAGGTTGAGTGTAGCTCTGGCACCATGGGCAGCCATGGGTATCAGAATCTGACTCCCTGTACATGATAAATTTGGCTGCCCTGACAATCACAGAGAGGACTGTGACATTGGGCCGAGTAACTTTCAGCACAACCCTATATTAGAGTCGAACACAGAAAATGCACCATGTTCAACTGCATTAAATGTCGAAATGTTAGTTAGGGAAAAAAATATAACCCTGAAATTCAGATGATGCTAAGAATTTTTA
Source organism: Brachypteracias leptosomus (assembly GCA_013401335.1). Classification (NCBI taxonomy): domain Eukaryota; kingdom Metazoa; phylum Chordata; class Aves; order Coraciiformes; family Brachypteraciidae; genus Brachypteracias; species Brachypteracias leptosomus. The sequence goes on from VYZX01023516.1 coordinate 109,465, forward strand.
GATTAACCTTCTTGCTTTAGAAAAGGAAGATGTATCTTAAGGAGTCAAAATGTCAGTTTTATGCATTAGCCATAACCAAGTGCCTACAATGCATAGCACCTGATAACAGCGTGATGGAGCATTTGCCCATTACAAACTCTGAAAGAAGAGTGATACCCACCTATTCTCTAACAATATTTCCTACGCTTGGATTTGAAGTGTTTAAGTATTGGCTATTCTGGATACAGTGTGGTTTGTGACATCTGATAGCATCTTAAAACAGAATGGCATAGCTGCAGGCCATAAAGTAAGATATCAGAAAATAGAGAGCCAAGGAGATAAATTTTGTGAGTCCACCTGACCAATCCAGCTGAGCAAAATGCTAGTTTCCTGAATCCCATGAAGCAGGCATGTAAAATATCTGTTTCTTGATGGGCCTGGCAGATGTGGTGCCAGAAATAATTCTACACTGATTTATTTTTGTAGCTTTATCTATTTCCCTATATTAAACCTACAATCCTAAAATAATTTTAGGGCCATTTATTTTTATGTCTACAAACAGTAGAGTTACCCAAATGTTAAAAGCCTATGCTCATAGGCCCATAAAAGCACTGTTGATTAGATTGCAGTATTTCAGTTTTTAGTTATCAACACTGACACTTTTGGAAAAAATGGAGTACAATATACTTCTGTACACATTGCAGTGTTTTTAACCATTTAGTCAGTATCACGTACATCAAATAGACACCACAATAAAACAGAAATACATTAAACATACATCTGGAAGCACTTTGTAACTGACTTCTGCTTATGAAAACGACTGTACATAATTTCATCATTCACTTTAATTCAGTCACATGCTGCAGTCAATGGAGTCAGATAACATGCTGCAATAAGATTCAAGCATAGATTTCTCCTTGCGCTAAATTCCATGCTTTATCTTTCAGCCCACGCTTGCCATCACTTGTGAGTCCATAACGTGGCACTAGAGTCTGCAGGAGTGGTACTGGACAAAGCAGAGACCTGATGGGATTCTGGGATATTCACCATTTAGAATCATTGCTCTATATAGCTTATATCACATTTCATGGGTAGTTACTAATAGCAGTTCCAGCAGCATTGAGTAAGTTACCCTTAAGCAGCTTGACTAGAAGCTCTAAGGGGAGACCAGGTCCCATTTTCTGTTACCAGTAAATGGCAGGATATTTGCATGAGGTACCTGTTATTTTCTTTTTACCCTTTATTACTTGATCTGAACCATGACCTTATATCCGCTCCAGGATGAAAAGGTGCCACATATGTACAGTTCTTTTCACACTGTATATTTTTCATTTTCAGCCAAAAGTGTACATTTGCAGCAATAATAAATGCAATAGCAGTAGATGTGGCAAAAAAACCCCAAACTCTACCATAGTATGACTGACAACACACACAGCAGAAGCTTCCTCTCAAGGGATATGTTTTTTAAAAATAAAGGTATCTTACCTTATATACTAGTATTCCTTTACTAATACCAATTGAATCCCAGGAACAGGCCATAACACCAGTGAGCTGACATGCCGAAATACACGGCCAATTTTCTTTCTACTTTTTAAGAACTATGTTGATCCTCTGTCAAAACATGACTGAAATGATAAGCAAAACAGATGTATTACAGCTAAAAAACCCCACAAAACCCCTAAACTAAACAACATTTAATCTATACCCATCTACATTTTTTAAATCAACGGCAAAACCCCCATGAAATGCCATGAGTCTCCATGGCAGTGACACTTCCAGGGACACCATTGGTTGTCTTGTTTTATGGTTGCTCGCTGTCCCTCAGTAATACTTTTCTTTAACTTGTTCAATTATAAAACCAACCTAATACAGACCAATTCATAAGCACAAACCCACAAATGCTTCCTTGTTTAAAATACGAATAGGTATCCTTTGACAGAAACTAGAAATTTAGTTAAGATTCAGTACGATAGAAGATATTTCCAAATTATCTACTTCTCAATGATCTGAAAATACTCTATAAATATTACATTATCTTAGTTTCAATGCAACAATCACTCGTACAACAATCCAGGGAACAAAATAGAGGTATCCGTTTTATAAGCTGACGAAACCAAAGTACAGAAAGACTAAACAAGTATTAAAAGAAATGACAAGATTCCTGTTCCAACACTAGAAACAAACACAGATTTTAAAATTATTTTTTTTTTTAGTCAAGTCTATATTTTAAATTTCAGCTGCACTGTCTTATTACTTCCCTTTGCTTTGCTGGAGAAAATAGAATATTTAGAGAGTTCATCTAAAAATCCACCACATTAAATGTAGTCTGGCAAGCTCTTGAATAGAAGAACATTGTCCCTTACAGACTAACTAGTTGGCCAGTCCAGCTGGCCTGGATGAAATTTCTTTCTTGATAATTTTGTTTATAGGATATGTTTTGCTTTGGCACTTCTGCCACCTGCTCTTGTTTTCCATTACTCTATGGCTGTATCAGAGCTTGCCCACTTCAGTCTATGCTTACCCCGAGAGTGCAAAAATATTCTATTCTCATAAAATAAACTTCAAAACATTATTTCATTAGTCAAATTTGCTACTTTGCATTTTGGTGCTTTATTCAGAGACAGATGGACTGCAGGGAATCTGTAATGGGATGGGTATCATATAAGCCTAACCAGGACAAAAATCATGCACATCTACCTCACCATCCATGAAGCCAAATAGAAGGGTTTTGTTTTGCAAATGAAGATGCCTCAAGATGTCAGACATGGCAAATCCTCATTAATTTGTGGTGGTGACTAGAAGTGGACAGGTTAATGAGCTCAGCAAGAAACAGAGTAAAACCAGCCATGTCAAATAATGCAGAGGACAAGAGCATCCTTTACTCCACCCTCCCGCGGAGTCTTTACAAGTTGCTGCCCCAGCACTAAACAGATGAAGCCCCATTACCTACAGTGGTGGCAGGAGAGAAATGGGACAGCCTCATTTTCCTCTTCCCTGGGGCTCTGGGTTGTGTGTTGCCAAAGGAAGATAACTGCAGTAAGACTCAATGCAAATCAGCTGAGGGAGCCGTCTCCTGCTCCACAGCTGCAGCAGAACTGCAGCAGCAGCAGCAAGTCACTGGTTCAGTAAAACCACAGATTAAGAATGATTATCCTTTACTCGGGTTTGCACTGATCAGCAAGGTTGTAGCCAAGAGGCGACATACTTTCACCATCCCACGGTTCCCAAGGTGGAACCAGTCATGCTGCTGCTCTAGATGCCAACGCAGCAAACTCACACGTTCATTTTCAATGTGGCTTTGAGGTTTACTCGGTGATTCTGGTCAAAGCTCTGTTATTGTTCTCTGATAGAACAAAACAAAAAAAATTCTCTTTCCTCCTCTTTAAATGCAGCTGTATTTTACTGCAAAGGAGGGGGAACTGAAAATAATTTTCTGCATCAGTATTATCAATTATCCAAAGCCCATTTGCACCATTATGACTTTAATGTCCTCCCAATAGAAATATAATTCTCATTATTTTTATTGGGTTTTATTTTTATATTGCTATTAAATGCATATCGCCAGATTCTCTGTTTTCTTAAACTACGTGGGCCAAATATCCAACTCAGTATGAAATCCTGACTTTGAAACTATGCCCCTGGGCTTAGGCATGTATGCAACGTGCACAGTGGTGATGCTGAAATTGTTTAGGTATGGGATCATTTATATAAATAAAGTTACGCAAACAAACATTCTGCTCTTGAATTTTACCATAGCCACCAAAACATCTTAGGTAGTATCATATTTCCAAACTAGTCCTCCAAAAAAGGACTAGTATTAGGGAACTGGTAATGATATCCTTTAGCATAATTCATTAAAACACGCTAAATTCTTAACAGAAAAATTCTAAAAGAACAGTAACTGTTTGAAAATATGGCTTACGTGATATTTTTCTATAGATGTTTTAGAACCAAGACAAATTCAATCCCAGTCTCCTCTTCTGCAAAAGTAGAAAGGGGGTAAAATAAATGTATTCCAACAAGGGACAAATAACTGTTGTGATTCTGCTGCAAGAGGTAGCAATTCTAATCTTTTCACATGGATTTGCATATTTAGTAAGTAGAGACACCCTCTCTTTCACAATCCAGTTGTTATCTGTTATAATTAATACTGAGATGGCATTCTTTTTACATATTACATCCAAAGACTAGACATTGCCAAAATAAAAAACGCTTTTTCTTACAAAGCAGGAACTGGATGGGTATGAAAAGAAGCTTCCAAAGCACTTTTCTTGCTCTAAGTACACTCACTAAAGAAATCGAGAAATAATGTGCTTTAATGCAAAATTTCTCCTGCTTCCACCCTCTTATTCAGAATATTTCTGAAAGTATAATTTACCAGGTAGATCCCTCTGTCACTCTTCCCTCATCATTCCCTCGAGTGGCGTGTTTTGTGTCCCTGCCCAAAGCCTTGGACCCCAGTCCACCAGCAGCAGCCGGCTGGGCAGCCTCCCCGGCTGCTGCCCCTTCTCCAGCACAGCAGCTGAGTCGAGGGCTGCAGCGCTGCCCCGTGCCCGTACAAGCTCTCTCGACAAGCTGCTCTGGTCAACATGAATGATGGGGCGCCTGGGCTGAGTCAGGTCTGAGCAGGCTGGATAAGCCCTCTCCCTGGACTTACATGATGGTCCTTAAGCAGGTTCCCAGTGTAATTTTAAACTTCACTTCATCATAATGATAGGCTACAAACGAGCCTCCTATGAACATAATAAGCATGGTGAAAAAGATAAACTACTTTAAGAAATGCTATGGCAAAGACCAACTGGAAATCAGACATAAACCAGTAAGACCCCCTGAAACTGCCCTCCACTGTGCACATGTGGCTGGCAAAGAAACTGTCACACATAAGCTGATATGAAAGGGTGGGTACAAAGGCTCCTCTGCTTGTTGCCTCATTCCTCATTTTCAATTTTGCTTATGATCGAATGCTCTTCCAATATATAGATTTATAAGGCTTCATTGTTTCATATAGTGGTAGCTGATGTATCAAACCTTTTTTTTTTCTTTTTGACTTACAATTCCAGCTCGGAGACTTCTGTTTGCCTTAATGAATTTTGTTTGCATAGTTGACTGGCATCAGGTTAAGCAGGTATTGAAATGTGATATAACAACCTAATCAACCGTTAACAGGTATAGAAGCAGCCCTGACAAGGAAAAGTCTGAAACCCGTTCATGATGAGATTCTTTCAGATAAGGGAAAAAAGAGAAGTGTAGGACCAATTTATGCATAAATTGATCACATTTTCACACCTAGCCCCAATTATCTAAAAAGGGTTTAACATTATATTTATATTGATAAGCTTAACAATGTTGAACCACGACTCTGGGATGATCTGTTACAATTCACATCCAAAGCGACCAGAAGGAATAATTGGAAACCCTCCAGCATTTCAAGAAATAGAAGCAGCCTTGAAAAAGATGAAAACTGCCGTACAAGGTCTGGCTTTTGCTGAAATTACAACATAAATTCCGAATGAAGGATGGCCAAGAATAATTCAACAATTACAAATTCCCCTCTAAAGACAGAGGGAATGCTACAAGATTAGAGAAATTGAGTCATCCCAAACATCTCTAAACAAACAAAAAAAAGAGATACCAATGACTACAGGCTGACCAAGACATTTGATAGAGTGTATCACTAATTGATTGCACAGGGGTTTTAGCTGAATAACTGTTTTTTATGCTATGAATATCAATAGTTGGCTACATAAATAGAGAGGATACTTGCCAAACAATTATGGAAATTCTTGTACTCATTACCAGTATGTAAGTTAACCTCGAGGTATATTAGACTGTCTTTAATGTGCTATGTCTTTAATGGGCTACAATCATATTGACATCTTCTCCAAGGCAAGAGCACCCATAAATGCCTACCTGATTTCCCATACAAGTCAGGCCAGCAAGGCCAACCTGTCACATACAAGTATCCCAAACAATCAAAACCTAAATATCTACTCTTAAAGCTCCCTTTAGCTGATGAGATTGTGATTTCTCCTATGAACCACTTCTTTTTTCCAGAATAAATTCATACAGTAAGAAGGAAGCTCTCCCCTGAGTACTTCCTACAAGCAGCAGAGAGACCAGGGTGAAGTCATATAAAGGCTTTTAAAAAGGTATAATAAAGGAAAATAGATAATAACACCACCTATAAATCAAGGCTGTGTCTAACAAGATGTGTGGAGATATTTCCCTTTTCTCCTCCTCCAAAATATAGACCAGCAGCATGTGTGTCAATGAATGCTGGTGCTGGTTACAGCACCCCATACAGTAAAACCCCAGGTTTTAAGGCAACAACAGTTACAAGGGTCCCACCATCAGCCTTTCCTTTCCCATCCCTAGATGGTGGGACAGCAGTCCATGCTGCTGGCCTTCCACTTCAGGGAGCTCTCCTGCCTCTACATCCCATCTTCAGCTCTTCCTCATTCCCTCCCTTCTGCAGGAGTGGTTTGACCCAGGCTTAGCCCTGAGCTGGCATTCTTGCCCAGCAACATTTAATTTTGCATATATAGCTGAGAAGCCTTGAGCCATCACAGGTTAGGTCTATACTGAACCATGCTTGTAAATGAGGTTTTTTTACTCCATGACAGGTCTAGAACACTAAAATAAACTGCAGTTAAGTGAAGACAATCTTCTTTTCCAAAAACTCTTGGTAAACTGGAGGATTAGAAAAGAAATCCTTTGAGGACAAAGATGCAGTATTTGTTTCAAACCATATTTTCATTTAGATTGAAAAAAATATAAACAAAAAGAAGGAATATTCAGAATGAAGTCAAGTGAAATAAACCAACATTTTCTATTTTGAAAGCATCAAGATGAAACCCTGTGATTAAAGACAGTGAAATTACATACGTGGAAAACATGGAGGTGAAACACTCAGGAATTTACTGGATGTTTTTGTTACCTTTCTTCCTCTATGTGAGCAACTTAGTTCAGCCAAGAATGTAACAATATTTTAGCATTGCTGATTCTCTGTTTTTCACACACAAATATAAAAAAAAAAGATTCAAATAAAAATTTTTGCTCTGTTCTTCTTGCAAACCAACACATACATACTTACACAGCTGATTTGGAAAGGTGCTAAACACTGTCATCAAACTTTGATGACAAATATGAAATTAGAGCTCATCTTTGGAGGCAGACTGATAACAATGCTGAGTCCCATCCTCAAGAAAGCCTTCGAGGTGTCTGTCACACTATTGCCCATCCCCTCACCCCCAAATCAGAAACAATAAGTCCTAATCAAAGCTATGTAGTTTCTTAGGTGCTATGGAGCCATAGCCCTCTCTAGCATGTGCTGATCAACATGAGCAACACCCATCATCTCTGCTCTCCTCCACCTCTCCAGGGGGTGAAGTATGTGGAACATTTTGCTACTATGGTCCTTCCTAGGCTTGGAAGTCCTTCAGATCTCTAGTGAGCTAATGGGGCTTTGCACAGTCCCCAAGAATTAGATATATTTGAAATCACAATCAACACTCTAGCCTCACTTAACTGTTTGCTTTGGGGTTTTTTCTGAGACAGGTGTCTATTTCTGCCCATCTGTAAAAGCTGGGTTTATAATTGCCAAAATCTGCCTGCTTAGTACACAGATGGCAAACTTTTCCGTGAAAGCCAGGTCACTCCTTATCTATACACATATATATAGAGAGAGAGAGAGACAGAGAGAGGTAGCTGGGTGCCTAAGTGCTTAGATTTGCATAAACAGTGTCAGTGTAATTTAAAACTTTGGTGCCAGCACCTTATTTCTAAGGGTTTTCAGGGGTATGAATGTCTGCTAGAAAGTGGGCCAGAAAGTCAATCATTCATACTGCCCTTCCACAGGATACTTCTTAGGGGATCTCTAAAGTACACCACTGACCTTTTTTCTTTTTTTTAATTGTTTGGATTGGAAAGTACCTTAAATATCATCTAGTACCAACCTCCCTTCCATGGGCAGAGACACCTTCACACTAGAGGTTGCTCAAAGCCCCTTCCAACCTGTTTACATTCCATCTCCCAAGTGTGTCAGCAAGCTACCGAACTGTCTCTGAGACATGTTCCATATGCTATCAACTCTGAGTTTGCAGGAGTAGGCAATATCCAAGTCACTTTTTTTTCCTTTACCTTTTCATTATTAAATAAATCATGTAGTGATTTCAGGTGCAGACAAACTTGGACCTCATAGTGTCTGCATGATGATGTTGTACAGCAATGAATTTCTTACACTTACAAAACACTTGTTGGATCTTTGAATAATCCAAAAATACGAAGTAGGGCAAGACATTCCTGCAGTTCATCTTCACAAAACATGATGTCACTTATGTACAGACTCTTAATCCTATTCCTCCTCCTATTTTCCTTTCAAATATGTTTTTTATACAGAGTTATCCATCAGACAGCACATTGTCAATGAGATGTGTCATTGCTGTGTGTGTATTCTGATAAAATGAAACTAATGCATATGTAAATCTGCCTTCTCAGGAAAAGTGTGCAGAAACACATTTTACTTGAAATCTCACACTGCAAAAAGATTTAAGAAGGGTACAGAAGAAAATTTACCAATTGCAAGACTGAAACAGCAGCCCTTGAGATCTGGAGCATACAGACCATGGAGGGCCCCCACGAAAGCCAAGGTGTCCACCCAACCCCAACCCACCTGGGGCAGCCCCGCTCTGAAGCCACGCAGAACCCCAGGAGCAGAGGTAGCGGTTGCAGCTGCTGGGGTTCCCTGCCCTCCCACCGCTCCCTCTCACTCACCCAGGGGCTGTTGGGGAGGAGAAGGCCCTCACCTCACTGCACCGTGGACGCAAGAAGCGCCTGGGGGAAGCAGCCACGTAACCTTGTAAGAGCACTGGGCAGCCACACTAATAAAATCATGCAGACGACCAGTGCATGCTGCTCTCACAGTACTGTGCTGCTAGGGACTCTCAGAAAAAACATCACGGAGATCTCTGTGAAAAAAACAAACTAACAAATAAATCCTGATTCTGGTAACATGGATTTAGTCAACTCATTTTTATTTTTTTTTTTAATTTTTAATTTTTTTAAAGGCAAACCCAAAGCCCTTTTGAATGAACTCTTAAATATAATCATTTACAACAATGTGTACAAAAAACAATTTAAGGAAAGGATTTAAAGATATCTGGCAAATTGCTTTGTTGACAATAAATAGATACTAATATACAGTTTATCCCGGCCATAATTAGGCACCACTTTCCTAGCTTGGTGATCGTAATGGGGGCTTTTTATTATTATTTTAAGGAGTTTACAAAAGCACCATAACATTAATAAATATTTTCAAAAAAAAGTAAATATAGGCATGCAAGGACATTAATGAAAATTTCATTTGAAATTAAAAAAATACATCCCTCTCGCAAGTAACTAACTCTTGCTCAAAATAAAATATATAACTGATTTAGAAACAAGCCAGTAAAGTTATTACTGTTGCACAAGTGCATATGCGGATGCACCTTTTCATCTGCATGGGCAGATTTTGCAGGTAGAATATAAGGTGGAAGGAAATTTCCTTGTTATACCATTATGTATGCACTGTTTTAAAAATAGTATTCCTTAGGTCTTAACCGAAACCCCAAATTTATATTATATATCTTAAATGCTATGGACTACATATAAAAAGAAAGGTTTTCTGCTTTGTAACATCATTTTTAGAAGCAGCTGAGGCTTTGTGCAAACCTGCCACCTTTGAGAGAGGGGAGGGTTTCCTTCACAGAAGAAGAGTGAAAACCAAAGCTGTCTGTTTATAAAGTATTTTTATGAGAGCACAAGTGTCTCTTCGGTCGGAAGGTGGAAAATATAAATACAAGACCTTTGTGATCTGAAAATATGGTAGTTTTTAAGCTACACCTTTTAAAAGAATATCTCAAATCCTGAAGACCTTCTGCCGTATCTTGCTGTTTAAAGTAAAAAGGTGCATCCTTCTTTACAGCAAGTAATGTACTAAATCATCTGTACCACATATCTCTCAGAGTATCTTGTGCCTGAGTTCAGTGCAAGGCTTTGTTTTGATTTTTAAGTGCTTTCTTGTTTATTTGAAATGGCAGTATTTACATCTCATAGCTTATTAACTCTAATCACCCAGTTCAGTAATTAAAAAAGGCAGAGTTGTCTACTGACACTGATCACAATACAAAAAATCTAGTAGGAAGAGTCTAATGAAATATTTTTGTAAATCATAAAAAAATATAATTATGGGAACAGGAAAAAAACCCCTAACCATACAGCTTCTTCTAATGAAATCAATATGATTTCATTCAATTAAGGTAGTGAAGCAAAGCTGAGAGATTGTGGAGTTTGATAGGACATTGACAAACGTATTAATGCTTTTGCAGTTTTCAGATGACTTTGTGGCATGATACCTGAGATAAACTCAATTACTCAGTTTCTTTTCTCTTTTTTTTTTTTCCTTTTGTATAAAGCACAGGAAAATAAAAGGCAAAAGGAGCCACTTCAAATTCACCTGCTGGAAAAGGAAAGGACTTTTTCTTCATTCAAAGGAACTTCTTTTCCTTTTAGTGGTAACCATCTGTTGATCATTTAATTTTATGAGATTATTTTTGAAAGAGAAACACTATATATTATGACTTTTCCTCCACGTATAGTATTGTTCAAGTTTCAAAAGACACTATATTTGATAACTAATACTTATCACTTACTGCCCTTTGAAAAATATTCTTGGCAGAAGGTTAGAAACTGACATTCCCAGTTGAAAATAATGCATTGTCAAATAAGAAAACTGCAGGCTATAATTTTTCACACATGTATCTATTATTTTAAACATGAAACATTGCATCAGTTTGACATTAATTTATATAATAGGGACAGAAAAGGATAATGCAATTTTCAGGGGCTATCTACATTTAATTAACTAGCAGCAGTCGCCTGTAACAAAAGAAAACTCTGCTACAAAAAATAAAGCCTGTTTGTACACCTTCTATCATGCATTATTGAAACACACAATGTCATTATATGAAATAATAAGTGCTTAAATAGAGGCAGCAACTAATAAATGCAGACACAAAACTTTCATAAAAGTTTGTAAATACAGTATTGTATGGAAATTCTGATGCATATTAGCTCTCATATGCACTGTAAAATGTTTTATTATGAAAAAAGTGGGTAAGATACTTATCTTTTAAATTGGAGTTTAATATTTTATTAGTGCCAGGCACATAATTCTCATCAAATGGCAGGAAACTCTTTTTTGTATGGATATAAATGTCTAGAGTTTAATATTTCAAAGATAAGTACCTACTACTGCATCTATCACGCTGCAGCTTAATGGAATTTACTTTTTCTTAAATATTTATACTGTATGTGTGTTTGGTTGTCAAATGATTGTATAACTACTGAGGCAGAACTGATAAGCTGGGCAACAATCTTGCAATTATTATTTTTCAAATTTGAAATGTTTAAAATCTTGACTACAATAAGGAATACAGGATTTGAAAATTTTCTTGGAAAAACAGTATTCTATAATTGACAAACAAAAAGTTCTTCTAAGTGAACCCTAGATTGCAGAAATTGCCTGACTTTTTCCAAACAAATTACATTTAAAGAAAAACAGAATGACATTAATGAGAAATATTTCCTGAGAATCCAAAATACACACTAGTGAGCAAATTAAACTGAGACCAGTCTCTGATATTTCCAGTGTAATGTACAGAGAGCATCATTCAGGTTCTGCAATACTGCAAACTATTTCATCAGTTCTGAGAAATGCTTTCTGATCCATGCTGATACAATTACCTAGCCTTTATTGGCAATTTAGACCTGCTTTTAGGGACATTTTAGAGCAAATGATGTTTTCTTGATATTTTAAAAAAGCAGCACTATTTGCTATACCTTTGGGATAAGGTAGAAATGGAGTTAGAGGCTCATTAAATATCTGATTGGTACAATGTGGTTTTTGTTACTGTGGACTAAACTACCAAAAATGAAGATATGTTCCTGGAGGTTCTGTCCCTCCTTGCAATCAAAGGGTATTTTTATTTATATTTCTGTAAAATATCAGCTGGCATTTACTACTACTGTACTACCTACAAGAGCCTTAAAATCTGCCTATTAATTGAAAGATGTTAAAACTTACCTAATAAATTTTTAATATGAGCATGTGTGAAGGGCACACCACATCTTTCTTTGTTCCTATAAAAACGTGATGTCCAGACCATGACCAAGTGAGTTTTGAATTCCTTTTGATGTTTCTGTAAGTAGAAAAAAGTGAGGCAGTTACAGAGATGAAAAAAATAAAATGAGATACCCTTAAATGTTTTTTACACAGGGATTTAACTGAAATGACATCTGAAACTAGACAACAGTCTACTGAATGAGACAAAGCCCAAAAGGTCGTACCAGTTTGTCTTGCAACTGGTATAGCTTTAACTTAGAGACTTAAAGACAGCTGCAGTAGCCTTAAATTTTAGAATTTAATTCAAAACCTGCTTTCCTAAACACTGCCAAAGCTGTTAAATTAGGTCTTCTTGTCCTGATTACTTACAATAGCATATGCAATCAAAAGTAGACTCAAAAGTTCAATCAGTTAACATTTCTTTCATATTTTCAACTGTTTTCAATTTTCCTCCTGCTTTTGGAAAATTCACATGAGTGTTTCTGAGTTCTCTATATTGCACAGCTATTTTTGTGCCATATTGGTCTCAGTAAATAACATACAGGAAAGTGTGATAAATCAGGAACATACCATTGTGATAAATAAAAGCTGATAATTTAAAACTCTTTTAGACAGAAGTGAGACGCCTCGTGAGAATACTAGTGTGGTAAATAAAATCTGCTAATTTAAGTCTTTTAAAATAATGCTTCCTGCTGTTAGCATTCAACACGTAATGCAGCAAGACAGTTATTAAGCAGCCCTATTGAGGAGGGGATTGCATCACTGCCAGCGTTATGGGGAGGAAACTTTTGTGCTGAGAGTTTCTCCAAGGAGATGGAGCAAACTCTGCAAAAACTGACATAGCTGATGTATAAGCAATTCAATGTAAACAAACACATAAACAATGTGATGAACTTGAAGTCATAGGCATTTGTAGACCCAGAAATGCAACAGTGTTAGACTGCATCACTGAAATTGGTTTGAAGGAAGGCAAATTATGCTGTGGCTTCCATATAAAGCAAGCACATCTAGCTCTTTCACTCCCAGTGGTGAATGGACAGGCAGGGAAAGGATATGAAATTTGCCTATTCTGAATCCGACACTCATCCACCTGATTAAGAAAGATTTTAAAGCCCTAGTTTCAGACATCTTATTGCCAAAACATCTTTTTTTGTCCTTTCACTGCCCATTGAGGATTTTCTAGCTGTAAAACAACAAGCATCTGGAAATCCTAATGCAGTTTGCATCACTGCAGTGAAAAAAAGAAAAAGATATATTCCTGCCAGAAATGCATCCCTGCCACGTTGCTGAGGAGACCCCGGGGGTTTGCCTGCCCCAGGGGCCAGGATGTGCTCCCCTGCCCTGCACAGTGAGAAGCAAAACAAACCCCACTAGCTCCTCTCATCCCCAAAAGGCAGAACCAAATGAACAGTATATCCCCTGGCCAAGTGCAGGGATACCCAGAATGAAGCAAGGATACGAGGTTTAAGATTATGTGTTAGGCAAAAGGTTGAGGTTTGGTGAGGGTCTTATTTTAAAAACAAAATCTTTGAAAAGTGAAATAAAAACATGGGATGACAAGCACAGAAATACATAACCTGCTGGATATGAGCTCGGCACGGGCAGGTTCAGCAGGCTCCTTGGGTGGCACAGAGAGCTGCAAGATCCGGGATGGTCTCTCTACCCTAAACAAAACTTGGCTAGAGTTGGTATGAGGTATTACCTTTCAACTCTGAATTTTTGCAATTAGCAAGTTTTTGTTCTCTTTAAAAATAAACAAACAGCAACAATCAAGAAACTTCGTAGATGCACCTGTATTCCGTGTTCAGTGTCCATTATTCACACTGGCACAATTACAGATGCAACTTTCAAAAAATGCTAGCAAATATCTGGCAAAAATAGTGGTGGCTGTTCATACCAGTTATCTTGCAGGAAAAGCTCAGAATTTAGTAGTAAAGGAGAGCATACTTTGAGGAGAAACAGATCTTACAAGCACACATAAGCAAAAGACCCAAATCTCCACTATTTTGAGAGGAGGGAGGTAGAGAACAGAGCCGGTACCTGGGGCTGAAGGAGGGAATCCAATGTCTCCTAGTACAGCAAGTCACTGGGACCTGCTGCAGAGTTAGAAGTCACAACTAAGCTGGAGGAAGGAACTTTTCCAGGGGCTGTACTGAGAGAGAAATGAGCTGGAAAGCCTAGTACGTGATGCACAGTGCTCCTGTGACCAGACATACAAAAGACATGTTTTTTCCCTTGTGCTTTTAAGCAAAGGACATTCAGAGGAGCAATGCCACAGTGACTGAGATCACAGGGATTAACAGTGCCTGCCCTGAAAAGCACAGAAATTATCTCATGCACTGGTCTACAGAAAAGGACAGGAGGACTCAGCAGCCCTTTCTGTGAGTGCCAGGGCAATCCTTCCTTTGAGGAGTATAAATATTGCGACCATATCTGTGGACCACACAGTTCCCATCAGCATCTCTGCAGATCAGGGGCATCGTTGCCGTAACCAAGCAGTCAGCCTGCCTCTCTGAGCATATATTAGACCACTACCACAGCAAAGTTCAACACAGTTTGGAGACAAAAACAATAGAATAACTGTTGCAATGCCATACAGCATCTGTATTAACATGAGCAAATTATTTTGGTACAGATTCAATTTCATAAATGTGGCTTCAAAGGCTGTTCCATGAGCACTATAATGTTTTTTTCCTTCTCACCAAAATGAATAAAAACTTTACGATAGGTTCAGCACAGTACTTAAGTATTTGTTTTGTTAATTTCTTAAAACAAATTGGATTCCCAGTAAATACAAAACTTGGACAGCTGCATTAAGCAAGCAGTGGGGAAGCAATCTCATAATGATTATCGTGCAGAAGCACACTACAGAAGAATTCCCAGAATTTCATCCAAACTGTTATTTGCTCTATTATAAACCTTCTACAAAATCCAATATAAAAATTCCTGAAGGAGGAGAAAGCATTTTTAAATATTTGCAAATACCCTCCAATGATTAAAGAAATGTGTGAAGGATGAGATGTTAACGAATGACAACAGAATTAGGAGATATGGTCTTTCTCCTTATTTTATTGCCCCAAGAGGGAATCAGAGTAGTTGTAACCATTTTCCTTCCAGCAGAAAGTTTGTGAGGTTGGACACCCTCAGCTTTCAAGCACAAACCCTGCAGGGCAGACTTGTCCTAGGTTCCTAGACGAGCTGACTCCACTCACAGCAGATCTGGGGGGCTGGACCCTGAGGAAGGTCTCATTCACCCAGTAAGAATCTGGGACTTCAGCCATCAACAGGTATTGGGGTGAAAATATCAGAAGTGCTAGTTTTGTGGTTTTGAAGTATAACAGCACGTGGGACTAATGAATCTCAATATTAGCTCGTAACGTCTGAGATTTTGCATAAGGATGTGCACTATCTATATTTCTTTTTCTACAGCAAGAGGAGACAGAACTGCCTCACTTGATGTTCTCCTCAGGTGTACAGGTACCGATGTACAGACCCGCGCTGCCACAATAGTACAACATCCAGACATAAACTCCTCACCTGTTGTCTCTTACCTTTTGCACAGAATTTGTCTTTCAGAAACAAAATAGCTGTGCACAGCAATTTTCATAATGCTTCAAGGGGACTTGTAAGCTTTCTGCAGTGATATATGAACTCACTCCCCTTGGTGCTGCCAGGGGGGAGGTCAGCAAGGAAACATCCCATACAACCGATTGGGTTAGAACATCCACGACTCTAATTATCATTTATTTAACCTTGAAAAAAATCCCATTGTAAAGCAGGATATTATTTTATAACATTAAAAATAAAATCTGTCATCCCATGGAGCAGCCCTTTGTGGATTTAACAGCTAAGGCAGGCTCCCAGGAAGCAGGGGTTTGGGATCTTTCCAAACAAAAAGATTTGGCCAAAAAAATTGAAATCTCTCTTCTGTGAGCAACTAATTAGACTTTGACAAGTCTTACAGCCATTAACATCCCTCCACAGGCCTCCACAGGACATGTTTGCACCTGCACCACTATCTTGGCGAGCCCCACAGCCTGTGGGAAGGGAGGGCAGTGACAACGTGAGGCAGCAGGACCCGATCTTGTGCCTGGCCATGCCTTGGGCAGCACAAAGCCAGTGCTAATGAAGTGGCCTCCCAGAAGAGCTGCTTGGCATGGGTGTGACACCATACTGACACTTCTCCATGGCCAAAGATTTCGCCTGGGATAGCCCAATGATTTTTGCACCTTGCTCCTTTAACTTTTTGCTCATGCTGTTCTGTCTAAAACAGTCCCATTCCACCCTGTCCCCAGGGCTGATTTGAAGACAACTGATACATCTCTCCTCATTCCTTTTGCCCTCTCCAGCAGTCACTGCCAAATGGACTTCTATAAGCTCTTGGGAAATCAGCTCTCATAGACTCTCACCTATACACAGGCTGAATGGAGACTCCACAAGCCACCATCCAATGGCTTCACAACCTAATATGCCTATCAACCTTGCAGCATCCAGCTGACATTGGAAGACACAATTTTCAATCCACTCACTGTTTTATGGCAGATGATCTTCTGAGGGTGCTGGTTGTGGAGCTCGTACTCATCCCTTGAGGATTTAGAAGCACAAATCACCACATGGGTATGACATCTGATCGTAGTCAGCAGTGGAGATAATGGACTATAGGATGTGTAGCCCTCCTGCAAGTCCCACACTATGCCCATGTGCAGATCCTATAAAATATAATCACAAACGTGTGTATATTTATACATGGAAGGAAGAAAAATTCTAATTTCTACCAGCATAATAAAATATGCCCTTCCTTATACAGAGAATGCCACAACTGTTGAGTTTTCATATTTCTCAGCCTAGGAGAGCAGAGCAGGTGTTTCTGTTGGGAAAAATCAGGCCACCAATGGGAACGTCCACCTCCATGCTGTCAGGGATGGAGAAGAAGGGCAAAGCTTGCTCAATGACCACAGAGTAAATTCAGGGCAATGCCATCAAGTTAATAACTACTCAACATTATGCAAGCAGTATAATAATTTACCCACAGGTTAGAAGTGTCTACTGCTGTTTCATTAAATAGTAATTCTGGTAAATTTGAGAGCACAACCGTAATCAACCCTAAGGGCACAGTGTTTCTATTGTTACTGTCACTAAGCCGCCATACTTATTCTGGCATGGTACAAGGTATATTTCATTTGCTCACATGCAACCTTGGCTTTTTACAAACTTATAACAAAAGTTCAGGAGACTGTGCTCCTGCTCAGACATGGTTATGTACCTACAAATGCTCACCAAGGCAGAAGGGACCTCTTATGCCTCGAGCAGAGGCACACGCCAGGGCTGGTCTCCTCCACAGCTTCAGGAGACCTCGCTGCCAGCTGAGAAAACACACATTTTTGGAAACACTAAAACCCCATGAGAATGCTACCAGGGATAGAGACACTTAAAAAAACCACCTTCCACAGCCACAGCTTTTTAAGTGATGGGCCTGATGCATTGTTGGGGTTTATGCCTTGTTCAAGCTGATGAAACTTTCTTCATTCTAGCAAAGTTACACTGCAGTAAAAGGGAAGCACTAGACAGATTAATCCAATCCATAGCTTGGTACTTTCTTAGAAGTGGTAGAATTTACCCTCTACACCGCATTTTTTTTTTTTTTATGTCCACTACGAGCATGACTTAAAAAAACAGCATGTAATTTTCACCCCTGGATCCCTAAGTACCACCTGTCTTCTGTATATCTATTTTTAAGACAGTAAATGCTGCAGACAGAACCTGTCCATACCATTCTGTATCCCACAGTACTAAGTCGATTGTTAAGGCTAACCAAATAAATGAAAAAATAATAATGACTTTAGTGATACCAGCTTATATTTACACTGAACTATTATTTCAAATGATGTTTGATGTTTGCTACTATATAACTATGGATTTATACATATTGTAACATGCAGCAAAATTTAAAGTCAGAGAATAAGAGGAAATATAGCAGAGATGATGCATTTTTCCACCTGAGTAAAAGGTCTCCAGACTTACCAGTGGTAAAGTCAAAACTGTGTAAAGTAGCATAAGAAATGAAAATGAAATGTAAAAATCTCATCTCTGCCTTCCCTTTATCAATGAAGTTTTCTTACTGTTTGGGGCACATATTAGCCATGGGTAAAAAATTGTCTTATAATTGAAATAGAAACAAAGGAAACTTACCATTAATGCAAACTGACAACAGGTTTAAAATATACTGAAAATACAAAAAAATATTTTGCATGATTTATCAGAATTATGTGTCTGGCAGCCAAAAGGCTAAAATTGACAAATGAGGCACCGGTTCTCTGAGGAAGTATAGTGCAAGATTACTGTGCATGCTGACTCCATCTAGAATGCTTTCTTTCCGTGGAGTCATAGGCACCTAGTGTTTTAAATTCCTCACACTGCATCAGGGTTATGGTACTATGTTACAAAGTTATTCAGAAACCTGATTGGCCATGTTCCTGCAATACATTTTCCTAACCCCAAGATAAAGATCCATGCATCTCTTTACCCTTTAAACAAAAAAGCTATTGTAATAGCATGTAGTGTGATGCATGGCATGAATACCAAAACATGTACATGCACTGCTAAACTGTTTAAGTATGGAAGAAGTAGTGTCTAATAGCATCAGGAAATTGAAATTTAAAAATTTTTCTCACTCACTTATTTGATGAGAACTGGGCTGCTGACAGGTGAAGCAGAAAGTCATTTTTCAAGTTAAATGCCAAGTGGTTATATAGCATAATATTCAGTCAAAATTAACCACCTCACTGCTGCATTGACATACAGCATATTTAATGGCAACAGTTTCTGCAAAGAAAACTATAGACCTTGGGGAGTTCTAAGAAAATGGAAAGAAAATCTTACTAATACTTCATTTACTTACTTGAAACAAAGAGTGATACTGTGCCCTAACTCATGGTAGAGAGACAAAATGTAACTATTTGTCTAAATAATAAATATAATTTTTTAGATACTTCCACATGCAGATCTCATGTTTTAAGTCATCAAATGTGCGTACCTAATTTATGAACCAATCGGGATCCACCACACAATTTAGGGGTAGAAGAATGGCTTTTTGGTGCATTTCAAAAAGTTCTTTGCAGTATCACAGGCTCATTCTCAGCATCATGGTCCTGCAAAACAACATCTATAAGCTTTTTGGACTCTTACTATCATCTCTAAGGACTTCACACAGCTCAGCTTCAAGACTACAGGTTGAAAGGGCAAATGTACCTCCAAGGGGAGCTTTGCTTCAATCTTCTGGATTTAATCTGGATTTAATTTTTAAAGCAAAAAAACAGTAAAATGTATTTTGTGTTTTGAATGTCTTCTTAAGTTATGGTAGGTTGAGTGCATAACATAGCCAGCCCTTAACCCTGTAACAGGCACTCTGGTTGAGGGATTGCACTCTTTAACTGAGGGGTTTTGTTTGTATGTTTTTCAAAACACAGTAACTATTCCTTGCATGCAAAAACTTACTGGGATAGGTTACAAGGAACTAAGTCTCTTCTCCTTATGCCAAAAACACTTGACCCATACAAAGAGAACTTTATTGCCCAAATAATCAGAGTGCATAAAAAGCAAATTCAGAGATAAAGGAAGCATAAGAGGGCAGTAAATACAATTTTAAAATGAGAATGAACTCCTATGTGTAATAGCTAAACAGAGGAAACGGCAGGCAGTGATACGCTAAATAATAATGATAAAGTATTTACTTCTTTTGCTAGCCTTTACTCATAAAAATTTACACTACTGATGGTAAAATCAGAAAGGAGAATAGCAGAAAAGAACACCAAGGAAATGAGTTTTGGTGAGACTTCTAGGTTTTCAAGAACATTTAAATTGTATTTGGATCTTCCTCTCTGATGCTCCCAATAGCCAGACAGGGTCCCCAGCATATCCCCCCTTAAACACCAATTCAGATGGAGGCTGGGGGCAGGTCCCCACGGACAGGACCCCAGTTTTAAACTATGGAGAGCCTGTTGATGGGAAACACTACGAAAGGGATGGAGACAGCACAGAGGTTTCAGGCGTTGCTTCTTGTGCCTCCCTTCTAACAGGGGGATCAACTAATTCACAGCAGCCGGGCTGTTGGGAGGCCTGGGGAGCAATGGGAGTATCTTGAGGATAAGCAAAGCAGGAAAAAATCAGAGATCTAACCCAAAGAAAGTCCTCTAAAACAAAGGCAGAGACAAACTCTTAAGGCCAAAGATCTGCCTGTCCCTTCTCATCAGTAAAGTCAGGCTTCATAAATGAGTATATTGTGAAGGGAGATTATTAAAGAGAAAAGCATAGATGGCTTTTTGTATATATCAAAATTCTTTCTTTTACTTTGACAGGATCAAGCAAATAATTCCTCAAAAAGTCAGAGAGCTATTCAACAGGTGAACAGCTGCCAAGACAATTTGAAAACTCTACATTATGGTCCATCATGTAACTCATGTTTGCTCAGTAAATATTATTCTCTTGGGACATCTCATGCAGAGAAACAGATGCCAGTTGATGACCCAACCTTTTCCTGGTCTTTCACTATTGTTTATGAAAAAGAAATACAGGTAGATATTTATAAATAGAAATTACTCAAATCTCACCAAAGTGATGTTTCCTTATGTTCCGCTCCTCTTCTGTGCAATATATCTGAGGTTTTGCTGGTTGAACTCAAGGGAGGGGTGCTGAGGGGAAGAAAGATTGTAGTTAATGTGTATGAAACTATCTCAAGGATTTATGGTGTATGAGAAGAGTAAAAACCATAGATTTGTATAATTTTTACTAGAAAAAGATGTATGGATCTGGCAGCAGCAGTAAGATGAAGGGAAATCATGAAATTCTTCATAGTATTATATGAAAATTGTCAAAGTGTTGGGATGCCCTAATCATCCATGAGCCAGTGGAAAATAAAGTGTATTTATACTGGAATTTTTCAGCATCTTTGGACAGTAGCTTAGCTTTGTTATACGTTGTAATGTTTCACAAAATACTGTTTATTTTATCTTGTCATAGAATACAGTAATAAAAGAATTGTAAATGTATCATATTTATCAGCATATCTGCACGTTCGGGTTATCACAGGAGACATGGGTTGTTTTTCCTTGAAGGAACTGAAATGTCTGGTGGTTACTTTACATGGAAACAGGAGCAATGAAAAACACTACAGAGATATTCTTCCTGGTCGCTGAATGTGATGCTTCTAACCAATTATATCTTATACACAGTTATTAGAATATGGTTTAAGGGGTTTTGTGACAAAAAGAGAATACAGAATCTGAAATGCACACCATTATTAGCAGTACCCAGTAATGTTCTATTGCATGTTGGAATTTATGTAATAAAAATGTTAAACAGCCAGTGATTGGATTTGTTTACAGGATCCGAAGTGGGGAATTGGGATGAACCCATGAATAACTTGCCTTGGAGGAATCTTTTGTAACTGGATACGGATGGATTGGACCTGGAAAAAGAGACTGATGCAAAGTGACTGTAAAACATTATTCACTTATATTATTACTTAGAGTATACTATCATGAGTAGGTTTCTTCATGGTCAATCAATGTTGCCCTCATATTAAAATATTTTTAACGTGACTCATGGAGCCCGCTCTTGCAGAAAAAGTGGAAGAAAAGGAAGGAAAGCATGAGGAAAAATATCCCACAATGATCTCTCTCCAGAGAGTCAGTGTGGAGCCAAATTACCCACCAGAGAGCACTGGCTGCAGGATCCATCCAAATGGGGTGAATGCCATGCAGGAGTTCTCCCCAGCCCTGGCCATCCCAGCCCCACATGCCACCGTGTCCCAGGGCTTGCTCCAGTGCATCAAGGAGGAACCCTTCCCTGGGAGGCAGTTTTGCTAGAGGCACTTCACATTTTGAAGGCATCTGTCTTGGGAAGACAGACTACAAGCACTCACCTCTTCATCTCTTGGTCCTCCCCTTGACCATCTATTCTCCTTCCCTGGTATTTTACTCACCAGATATACCTATTTTAGTCCTAAAACTTTAAACTCCACCTGTATAATAGTGATCATGATTTCTCCATGTTATTTCCACTGCTATATTTGTAAGCCTCAGGATTTTCATATTGTTGTTATTTCAGTTAAGCAGCTCAGTTATTTCCCCGGAATTGATATTAAATTCTGTAGCATGAATGTGTGTGGATATAAGGTCATGTATGCATGTGAAGAATTTCTGCAGACCATGATCAACTATCTTTTGTAATTGAATGAGATAACTCTAGAGATTAAATAACAGGAAAAAAAAAATCTAAAATTGCAAAAATGAAAACTATATAGAGGAGAATGCGTTATGCAATGGCAATGCCTACTCTGGAGGCAATAACGATCAAGTTTTTCCTCCCAAAAAGCAGGGATCAAACTTTTGGATGGGTAACAGCATTTAATAGTAAGTTCAGAAAAACATATTCATTCAGCAATACTTAATGCCTTAATTTACTTTCAATGTACTTTGAGACAGTGAAATCTGTATTTTAAGATTTGATAAAAAGCTAAAATGAACAGAATTTTCTAGTGACAGAACTGTAAAAATTGGTAAGAGGCATGAGTACAATCACTAAGTGAATGGCATGTCTCAAATTAAGTTTGCAATGGTAATTTTATTAATTCAACATATATATGTGGGGTTTGTTACCTGACTAGAGATAGAGTGATTGATATTCATGTCTTACCATTTATTTATTGTTTGAAATGTTCTTGTCTGATAAGATAGTCATTTCCCAGCACTAATTATGTAATTACCTATAAAGAATTTAAATCAAAGCAAGACTAATAGTACATAAATGTTGTACTACTGGTCCTTCAATAACGCATTTTTTTTCTATCATTAAAGCCTAAAGATATGGAAGTAGTAAGTTGCTCTGAAGAATTCATAAATGTAAATGCTGAAGTTGAATTCACAACCTTAACTGTGTCCCTCATGCTGTCATACATCAGTGACAATATATATGATTATTACTGCTGGCTTAGTAGGTTGCTTTAAAGATATAGAGTACCTTTATATCAATCACTTCTTCAAAAATAAGACTTTCCGAGCTGTAGGTCTTGTGCTGACCTTTCAAAAGAGTGACTATTACCCATAAGGAGCCTGGTCAAGAAAGCTCAATACTAATGCTTTTTTCTTCCTTTTTTTTTTTTAAACTATAACTTAAATAAGCAAATCACCAGCAAAAATCTACTGATTAGCTCCTCTCCTCCTCTCTCTGCTGTGAAAATATACTGATTAGCTCCACCACACATCCTACTCCAAATAACGCTGCTGTCAGTTTTGATACAAGACTTGCACTTCATTAACATGCAAACCATGCTCTTGAATTTTTTAAAATTATCATATCTGTGTGGATTAATGGAAATATGAAGCATTAAAAAAAAAAAAACCACAAAAAAACCCCCCCACAAACCCCCTCAAAACCCAAGCAAACACTACTGCAAAAATAGGCATTATCAAGGGGCTTTCTTCTCCCTGGAAAGTACTTCCATGTTGTTTCTGGCTTATGCTTAAATGAAAAGAACAGGTCAGGGATAACACAAAGTAATTTAAGGACTTACATGGCAATACATAGGATTGCCCACAGCTACACCTTGCAATCACCCAGTTCATATTTTAGGTCCTGACATAAGAGTTCATAGTATTTTACAATTCTATGTTCCATGTCAGTGGCTGACTGTGGAGTTGAATATCAGTCCTATTTAAATCTGCAAGAAAATAGCTGCAGGTGACATAACCTTTCATGTAGTACCACTGTGTACATATACAAATAATTGAGGCTCTTGACCCTGTCTACGCACATACAACTGTAAGTACAAACTTGACATTTTGATACTGCTTGTAGCCTTTCCCGTTGTTATTTTCTGTTTCAATAATCCATTGCAGGTAGAAAAATGAAAGAAGGAAGCATGAATGATTAATGCTGTCAAGCTAAAATAATGTATTTAGAAAAATCTATACATCTGTTATTTGTGGCATTTTAAAACTAAACACGACACTCTTCGGTGCCATTCAGTCTATTTTACAGCAGATAAATGTAAACGTTTTGCAGAAACAATGGCAGCATAACCCTTTGAACACTGGTTTTGGCACCAAAAGTTAAAGGGATTGGCTGTAAACTTCATGTATAAATGAATATTAAACATAGATGAATATTCATACAGTACTATTAATATTTAATATATATGTATGATGTAAAATGAATGTGAATAAACTGCTGTTCTTATACAACCTTCCTGCCTTTCTTTTCCTGACTGTGTCCACATATGGACTATGGACTTATTTCTGGTATTTTTTTCAACTTGCCTTTGTAAACCAAAAGATCTCTGGAACGGACGTGTTCTTTGAAATATTTAGTGCCTTTCTAACTTTCTGTCAGACAGAGCAACACGTCTCTTTAGATGTTAGATATGTATATCTTCATATATATATATATATAAAAATTTTGCTCTGTATTTAGCAGTTGGCATTAAATTTTGAACCAATTACGGTACAGCTGAACACCTGAGGACTGATTTGGTATAGCCAGCATTTTTCTTAAACTGTTTTTATCTTCTGAAAAATTTGTGATGAAAGTGCCACATTTGCCCTCCTTTCTGGGCCAGCCTCACATACCAGCCTGGTGCTTATTTCAGCAGTAATGCAGGTCCTCACCGTGCCCCAGCCCTCCTGAAGCCACTGCTGGGCAGGCTGCAGGCAATTCCCTCTGGATATCCCAAACATATGATAAACAATCAATGCCACTTTTGTTTGAATGAGATCTTTGCAGAACAGTGTAGAAGTTAAAATTATATCAGGCCCCTAATCAGCCCTTCTGCTGTTTTCTTCCACCTCTGAAATGACAGTCAGGCAATCAAGGCAAACATTAGTGTATAAACAAGATATTCTCTTTTAAAGTAGTAAGGGTCCTTTCATGCTAACAAGATGTTTTCTCACTGCGAAGACAAGAGCGTACAACAAAGCCGCAGCTATCTGCTAAAATGTCTTAGAGATGTTACATTCGTTAGGTGCTCTAGCAAGTAATTTAAAATTAAAGTTAATTAAATTAATGTGATATTAGCCCAATTGTTTCACTTGATGAATCTGTAAAACCCAAACTGAACAGCTCAAGTTTCAGAAGACAAGTGAATTAGCAATGCATATAAATGATCATAGTTTGAAGATTCAAAAAATAATTAAAGCAGATCTACAGCTTGCAGCGAATTTCATCTGAAGTCATAGGACTTAGAGTGCTTCATGATGCTACTTATTGGTAGATATCCATACTGCCACTGATGTGTAAGCTCAGTTTTAAGAGAAAAGTTAACTATACGTTACATTCTCTCCCATTTTGCATACATTATTTTCATCTCCACTGTGCTCTTTGGTGGTTAAAAAGTCTTCCTACTTGTTTTCTTAAGACTGTATAAAGGATCTTACCTATACAAAGAGCTTTCGTATGCTAGATGTTGCTCTCTAAGAAAAGTAGCTTCTCCAATCAAATGCCTGTCACTGATTCATGCACAAAGATTAGAATTTTACCTAAGTCATGCCAGTTAACAACTGAAAGGAAGCAAATGTCTTTGAAAATCAAAATAAAATTAGTTTACACCATGAAAAATATTAATTAAGATAAAGCTTTTAAAGTGTAAAGTAAATATATACTGTTGACCGAAGAAATTAGTTTCCTATTTAAGCAGGTTTATATGATGGACTTTTAATTTTTTCTTTCAGAAAAAAAAGACTTACTATTATTTCTGTGATTTTCTCTGTCTTCAGTTTGAAGCGCTGTGTTGCCCAGGACAGGCTCTCTATACTGCTGTTAGTTGTGCAGCTGTTATTTAACTTCTCATACCAGAGTGAAACCCAGAATAATAACTGCCATATATAAGGACAAAAAGCAACATAGGCAAAACATTTCTAATGAAGTTTGCAACTGTAGTCAACTGGAATGCACCTGAACTACAGAAACTTGCTTAAAGATGCTCACTTCATGCAGCCAATGGGGTTTAATAATTTAAAATTAACTAAACTCTTTTAGTATAAAATGTAATGGCTCTGTCAGAACTGAAGTGCAGAATGCTAATTTAGGATTTTAAATAATAATTCCAAATAAATGGAAATGTCATTAAAAGGAAAGGGGTTTTTTTTTAAGTGCATAAAGGGACACCTTGAATTAATATAAGCCATTAAAGATATTCCTAGATCGAGAAAAGACTTACAAATATCAAAACCATGACTGAGCTAGAAAGAATTTAGCTCACAGCTGAAATATTTGGGGTCATAAACATGAACATGTTCATGTTCAAAATACTGTAAGACTCATATGTATATTTTGTAAATCATAGAGTTCATAGGGAAGTATCTTTATTTCTGTGGGCCATATTTTCTGAAAGCTAAACCCCCTTCTGGAAACACATCTATATGCACATCAGTGCTCCTCATCATTGTCAGTCTCTACCTCCCGTTCTCTGCACTCACACTTTTGGATGTCTATGTGATAGATGTCATTCCCTTCATTACCAGCATCAGTGAACACAGGCACCAGCAGGAATTTTGGCCAAACAATTTCCAACTGCAAGCAGCATGGATGGCTGGTCCCAAGGGGATGTGCTCTGGGAGGATGCACAAGAGGGTCAGTGTGTCCCCCACCGGCTCTTGCAGGTCATAGGAAGTGTTTGCATCATCTGGATAAAGATTTACACTCAGGTATCAGAGATCAGGAAGACACTATGTAGCGCTGAGAATCAAACTACTACCTCTTCTCTATTCCAGTTCTAACTCTTTCCACAGAACTTCTCTCAGGTCTTCATGCTCTTTGCTCTCACAGTTACTGGATCCAGGAACACTGACCCTACTGTACTGTATGCAAATTTTTTTTACGATGTTAACATATGTCAATATAAATGTATGTTTAGACCACAGATTGCTTTCCCCACAGTAAACTTCTATGACAACCCTTTATTTCTGGCTTCAGCTAATGAGCTTCTACACATTATGTGGTGACAGGAAATGCAAAGGCATTTGGAGCAAAAACCTGGAGGACATGAAGAGGACCTCCTTCTGCGATACTGAAGTTTTCTTATCAAAGCTGAAAGGAATGGCTTCTTTACTAGTTGAGAGGTAAAAACTCAACTTGTGCCACATCCAAAGGATTCACATCTGAATATCATTTGTTCCATAGAGGGAATAATATTTAGAATTTATGTACAGTAGTGCATTTTAAGTGAAAGTTCAAGCCCATGGTACTGCACAGCATGCATGGATTCTGCTGGACTGAAAGACAGCAGGAAACAAATGCACCCATCTGGCCACATAAATCAATCACTGAAATCTGAAGATACACCCACAGAAGGGAAAAAATGATTAATAGATCTGTGATGTGTAAATTTTTATTTAACTCTAAAATCACACTAGAAATCGCTTTTTTGAAGAACATCATGTCAAGGACATGAGGACTTTGCAATAGTGAGAGTCTTCTAAATCTGTCAAAAGAGGCAGGATGGATTAAAAGTATACAGTGAATCTGGAAGTGGCAGTTGGAAGAGTGGTTCTGCCTGTGTTCATGCCTTTCCTACCTGCACGTGGTGGGTGTGTGCCACCCAGCACTGGGCACCGTGGCAGGTTTAAGCGATCCTAAGGACTTGGTTTAAGTGATTCCTTAGGACTAAATGCCATATTACTTTTTCTCTATATCTAATACTCTCAGTAGGTTCAAATGTTTACCACAGTACCGTGACTGTTGCAGAAGCTGAAGGACCAGGAACTCTGCTGGCAGTTGAGGACTAAGTATGTGTTTCATTTACTGCAGGAAGGAAAGCCCACAAATATTGGAGAAATCAGGCAGTATACTCTGCACAGAGCTCAACATCAGAATTCAGCATTCTTCTCCACCTGATCTCTGGCTGTTTTTCTAGCAAAGAGTCATATCAGGTAAATCCTGAAAGAAGACTTCTAAGCTGAGGGCTCAGAGGATGATGATCTCCTGGCCCACTCTGTCTGGCATGTGGCATGTTTCTGCATCTTAGGTCTACTGCCTCACCTTAAAAAAAATGTTATACTAGATCTATTCTCAGCCACATTTTGACATTAAAAATGCAGCGTGTTGGCTGACTTTGGCTCATGGTTCAAATATTAGCTCCCCAAAAGCCATCTACCTCAGAGACAAACTGAGGTCTCCTTAGTCACGTGACAAAGGAAGCCCTGACAGTCTGTAGCACTGTGAGACAGCGTCTCACAGCTTTTAGGTTTATTTCTAAAACTTTGGACAACATTTTTTATTCTTAAATGGACTTTTTCCTGCCAATAATATGCCGATGCATTTTCAAGCATCTTCGCAGGTCACTTGGGAAGGAACATAACCACACACCAGAACATGGGTGCAGCTGAATCCTTTGACACCATTAATGAGTTTTGTCATTCCACAGGGGTGGTAATTGCCTCCACAACGTTTCAGTACCAGAAACAGCCATCTTCATCTAAAACAGGCTGTCTTACCAAGGGGAAGGCCTTGAAAACATGGTCTTTTTAAATTGGCTGACACAAAGCTCACCCCTATCTCTATCAGCATTGCAATAAATAAATGATTACAGTCAAAGTACTGCCACTATTGTTATTAGCAGCCTGCAAGCAAAAGTTCAATCAGAAGAACACTGAAGAATGAAAAAACTTCTAATGTTCATCTCTATTTCAAGTCAGACTAATTCCACTGGATAACGTGTTATATACTCATCAGCACAACATCTCCAACCTTGGTTCCTGTCACTGTGGCATCCTATTTACAATCGCCACCATATTTTTTTGGTTGGTTGGTTGTTTTTTTTTTTTTGTCTTCCTTTATTCACTGACTTCTGCAAACCTTTGGGAGGAGAAATGAAGACTACTATAGCAGCTTTTAAATTGACTCTTATATTAAGAATGTTATGGTTTTTATATCCGCTTTGAAAGGGTAATATGAAACTTATGAAATATTTACTAACTGTGATGCATAAACAACAAATCACCTCTTTTCCATTAAATATTTTTTGTGAAAGATATTTTTAATAAAATACTGCAGCTTGCAATTTAATTACAATGAGTAATTAAAACTTAGAGGATAATCATTTTTGGCAAAAAGTCAGTTTTTGTTAAAATTTTAAGATAGAAAAAAGATGCATATTACGACCATAATACTGTTAGTAATTAAGATAAATGCATCAATTATTAAAGATGCAAACATGTCAAGCAAGCATAACTAATTATTTGAGCATGTTAACAGTTGTTTAATGTTAACAAGCAGTGAATTATTAAAGACCCCATGTGTCACATTTTGGACTGCATAAAATATAATGTTCTGGAAGGGTTTATGATTTTCAGGTTTTGCCTATAACTTTCCAGTAAGATAAGTAATAAATTTAAGATAACTTGCATTTAAACTGTATTTCTAAAATAATTAGCTGTAATTGCATAATGAAATGTTGTATTTCTCACTTTACGAAGACTTCCAAATTCAGTTAAAATGACCAAAATATATCAATAGGTGTTCTAAGTTGTAAATATGTGAATCCTCTATGTCAGTGTGCAATTTCTTCATTAAAAAGAGATACAGTATTTGAGAAGCTTAAACTGTCAGAATAACAACTAAACTGAGAATAAAGAGTGCTTTTTATGTAAGCTAGTGCTCATATTGGTACCTGGCTTTGTATTTCAGTGGTTGGATACCATACTTCCAAAGGAAAGAGCTATGGAGATCCCCTTCAGCCAGCTCCTGGTGACTCTGCAAAGGCAGCTGCTCTCCCATCTCCAAATACCTGTCATGGATCCCACAACATCTGACACAAGAATAAAAAACATCAGAATGGTTTAGAGTTGTGCAAACTATTACTGTACATCCAGAAACTCAATTTGTCCTAAATGTAGCTTTGGTGGTGGTTTCTGGTTTTGTGTAGTTTTTTCTGTTAGACAAACATAAAATTAGTCTTACTTCATATGAAAAGGCTTATTTGAGCTGAACTTTCTTCCAGTAGTCTGAAAAGTAAAATCTTTGTCTAAGCATTAGCTGTTAAACCGTGAATTCTAGCGAGTCCCCAAAGGTTTTACTGCAAATCTGAGAGGAGATATCACATAATCAGCGATTTGAATTTCCAGATAATTTACTGCAATACCTTTGCAGCCCTACCTAATTGTGGTTGCAGACAGATAGACAGACAGACAGCTGTCCACCTACCTGAGCAGTCTTGAGGTGACTGCATCCGGAGCCCAACATCATACTGAGCCACAGCTGAGCCTCAATCTTGGATGCCTAGTGTCTCAGCAACACTTGCACCCTTCATGAATGCTGCAACCCCGGAGTCATAACCCCTCCTACCTTTGTGCTGGTGAAGCAGGCTGGATTAACTTGTACACTGCTAGTAACAGCAACTGCTAATCTAGATTATTTTGACAGGATCAAGGAGAAACCACATAAGTGTTTGCCATGGCACGTCAAGGGGAAGGTGACCTCTGTGTCTCTCTGACCTGCTGCCAGGATGTTTGCTGATGATCTTAGAAGACAGAAGACCTTCACTGCTGAAATGCCAAGGCAGTGTCCCCCTTACTAGTATGGGTGCCTAGCACCACCTTGGAGATCGCTGGTTTGAATTTGTGTCAAGGGGAGGAGAGGCCTGGAAACACTAAGGAAACATTTGTTTGTTTGTTTGTTTGTTTTTAGCAACATATTAATATGAATTAATGTTTGCAAAGCTCTTTGACATCTTTAGATGAAAGAGGTTACACACAAATATTAGGCTAAGTGGGTAGCTGGAGGGTATGCAATCAGTGCAGACCCAATGAAATGCTTAGCTCTTCACACTAATATTTTAAATCTCTTCGGTCCTGCATTTAGGCAGAAGTTTCAGCCATGCAGTTAGAATGCAGGTCTGACCTGCAAAAACTTTGAAGCAAAATTCTCTCATAGTGATGAGGAAGAGCTCAGGACAGCATACAGCAGTCACACTGCCAGGTCTTCCTGCAGCACTGTGCCACCAGGACAAGCACATTCCAGGGGGCTGACCAGAGTCTTGGGGACAGCGAGGATAGTGAAGTTTCTTTGTTTTCTCATGATAATAGTCTGATACATCCCCCTCTCCCAAGAATATCTGAAAGGCTACTGCCCCCAAACTTAATTGGAGTTTATAAATTCAAACAATTACAAAAGCACAGAGGTCAAAGCTGGACACACTGGTGTCATAACAAAATTACAGGAAGTTAGGAGAGCAGCACCTCAGGCCCAAGGCAACAGTGGGATTTCAGGTGCTGGAGGACAAGCATGTCTTTTGCTAATTTACTGCTCTCAAACATACACAAAGGAAGTTTGGAGACTCTACTGGTCTTCTTTTTAGTTTATCTTATTTAGTATTTTTCCCCCAATTTTTCTTCCCATTTCTAGGTGACCTCCCTCCTGTGACAAGGTCTCCCCATTATGACAGTAAGCTCTGATGATAATGTAGGTAACATTCAGACTGAGACCAAGTGCAGCAGAAAGCCATATTTCACTCCTGACCTTCAGCTCCCCCTCTAGTGCAATGCACACATTATATTTCCTTTCACTCATAGTAGGACCAGTGAAACAATGCTGGATGAAATAAGTGGCATTTCCTTAACTAGATACCAGAGGTGAATAAAATAATTTTGCCATTTTCACTTCATAAACAATACTCGTTACACAACTTTGTTAAGCTCACATTAGACACTAAGATCTCTGCTTAGCAGAGGCAGGGAGAGAAATTCGAGGCAGATCCCACCCTGGCACACGATGCACAGCGCTTTGCAGCATGCCTGAGCAGTCACAGCACCAAGGGGCTTTGGGAGAAGCTCCTGATGAGACCCGGCAAGGTTTTTCCATCCATCTCTGCTATCCCAGCCAGAACAACACACCCACTAAAGTGCAGGAAAAGGTCCTGCTGCTGAGCCACTCCAGAGCCCCAAACCCCAAATGGCAGGTTCTCTCATCTCCAGCACTAACTGCTGCACTACACAGTAGCGCTGGCAAAGCTCCAGGCATATTCCTTTATGTGTCAGGCCTGAATCTCTTCATATGTTAGGGTAGAGCTGTATGTACAGTACTTCCCTTACTTCCAAGGCGTTTTTGCCATCTGTTTCTATTATGGGAGTTTATGGCACAGAATACCTCAGACAGTAGAGTATCTGTTTCTTTTCTGCACTGCAGTTATGGTTGCTGTGCTGCTTTATGAACAGAATGATAAAACTTGGAGCCTTCTTAATTCTCTCCTTTCCACCTCCATTTTTTTCATAGCATGTTGTAGAAATGGAAGGATTTTTTACAGTTCGTATTATTATGATGAGAAGCAATTTGGAAGAAAGTACAGAATTTATCAGGAAATAGAAATGTGACTACAAGGCAGCTTTTAAAAATTCTTTAATCATATTGTGATTAAGAAGGTTTTTATAGTGTTACTTCTATGTTCTGAAGTATATAGAATTTTGTTATCATCTGAAATTTGCCTTTTTTTTTTAAAGAAAGGAGAACCTACTTGGCATAGATGGTCTCTAATTCACATTCATTAAACTCCTGCACTAAAGCAGGGACTACATGAGCAGAAGAGCTCTATGGATTTTCGTGAGTAATTTTTGACATTTCTTCTGCATCCCCAAAGTTAAAGTACTTACTTGAAGCAGCGTCATGACAATAGACCCATGTCACCCATGGTGTACTCTTGAGAAGGCTTCATTCCTTGAAGAGAGGTATTATTTTTTCTGCTGTAAGCTTTAGATAGACATTTTTGTGATGTGAAGAGCTATTATCAGTATGCAACAGTGTAACATTTTAACCACATTTAGATAGTGAATGTTTGCAATCATCCTCATTGTCTCTAGCCCATGAGGAGGCGGAGCTGTTGCACACTTCTTTAAAGAATGAATGAAAGTAGGCTTATAGGCAGAAGATTAGATAGGTATGAATTTGGCAAAGAAATCAAATATAGACACAAAGAAATATTCTATTTGCCCATGGCTGGTTTGATCACATGGTGACCATCTGGAATTTAGATCAAGCCTTCAATAAAATACAAGGGACCACACTTCTGCAGCACACTCAATGATAAATTAATATCTGAGCTGGAAGTACTACAAGAAAACAGTGATAAAGAAGACAAAAGCCACATCTCACATACTCCAATTGCACTCCATTTCCTGGTGTTTCTTCACTTCCCCCCTTCCCCTCACCCATTAATATAAACATTATATGAGAAGTATAGTGAGAGCAATAAAAAATAAATGGCAATTAGAGCCAAGATCCAGAGCTAAGACAGGAGGAAAAAAGGAACAGAAACATTGGTCCTGATGGCCTTTTCCTGTTTCAATTTTTTTTAATGTTCTTCTGACCTTGATTAGATCTGCAACTTCTCATGTGAGGCTTTGAGATGAGTCCTATATTTAGATTAAAAAAAGCAGTACCACAAGTGAACTGCCAAACATGCAGGGATCCATACATACTCTGCCAAATTTTCTGAACTACATCCCATATTTGCCCTCTTGATGGTAGATGATTTTCCACATTGACTCTTGGGGACAACCTTCAAAACAAAAGCCCTGGAGCCCTCTGAGCTGCTTTGGGACTTCTCTGCTTCACAGGAGCTGCTTGCATCCCTGGAAGCATCCCTATTTACCACAACACCTTGTCAGCAGGACAACTGTGTTGGGCGATCTTAGCAAACAGATGAAGTAGTCTTCGGAGCCGAAGTATGAGGCTATCCCCAAAATCCAGAGCCTGTGAGTGCTGTCTGTGCAACCATGGGCCCTCACCTCGAGAGCACCGGTGGAGGGAACAGTTCATGCCCAGTCCCCCATAACTTCACAGTGACAGACACAGCAGGCATTGTGCTCTCTTGTGGGCAGGACCATGAAAGACAGAGCAGCAAATTGGCTCAGCTGAAAACTAAGCCAAGAAAGAGCAAACATGTTAGTTTTCAGGCTCACGCTGCAACCACATGACGGTGAACCAAAGGATGCCCCCGGTATAAGCAAACCTGACTTTCACTGGCTTAATGTAGCAACCAGTGCTGCAGTTCCTGGGCTTTCCTCCTCTTTTAGAGTGGGAGCTTTTTAGCGAAACACACAAGTGCTGTGCTAAAAACACATGTTCTTCTCCGCACACCTCCCTCAGCCCACTAGTTTACATTTCATTGCATCTTCCCACCACCTTCAAGCCGAAGGTATTTATAAGAACCTTAAGAGCTTGGGAGCCACGTCCCTCCTCTGCCTTCTCCCCAAGGGATGGGTGGTGAGGACATTATAAGGGATGTGGAAAGGCAACAATGACCCCCTGCCACTGCTTCCAAAGATGTGGCACAGCTGGATGGACTGCAGCAGTGGTACTGCATTCCCTAGGTACATTTCTAATATCTCTAGCATCAGTATTTCTGCCACCTTTCAATATTCATAGAGAGAGGCAAAAGTCAAACACCATAACCTTAGTTACCTTTCCTGGCAGCAAGGATCGGAACATACTTCATCGTGCCTTTATGCAAACCTGCAGATGCACAGGGGGTTTGCCTCACCACAGTAGCAATTGTGATGCCTGCTTGGGATTGAAGATGCTTGATTGTAAGTCTTTTTTACAATTGAAAATGAAAGTTGCTCACTTTTCATGGATGATATGGATGCACTTCCATTTGGCCCAAAGGAAAACACAGGTCCTTTCCTGTGATGGATAAGAAAAAGAAAATATATGTGTATCAGGACAAAGGGTAAAAAATAGTGTCTGGGAAAAACAGGGGGGAATATTTTGTGCCTCTCTTTAGTAAAAAAAAAAAAAAAAAAAANAAAAAAAAAAAAAAAGTGCTTAGACTATGTTTTAATTCTGGTTGAGAGAGGCAATATTCACATTTCCAGCAAATCCCTTTCATCCCATCAGAGGATAGTTATGAACGCCCTGTGTCAGTCACCTCCTTCACTTCTGTCAGAGAACAGATTTTAAGAACTAAACAAACATTAAAGGTTAAAAAAAGAATCCAAGAGACCTTCAGTTTCATTTGTATTTTAGGTTTAAAGGAGTGATTTTTTGCTTGCTGTTTGGATCAATAGATTATTTCAGTAATAGAAATACTAATGTCCTTAAATCTATATTTTTTTTCCTGCAAATCACCAAAAAGTCTCTCCCAGATTAGGCCTCCCAACCAACTGATTTAGTTATGTGTCACAGGAGCCTCAGTCTCTCATTTTTCTCTTTTCCTGGGCTGAAGGAAATGCTTATTGGTACTGTACTTTAAATCCCGTCCAATGGAAAGCAATGTTTCACCATTTATCTGCCCCTGACACATTTTTATGTAAACCCTTGCAAAGGGAAGGGATTCACATATGTTTTATCAACTCCGCTAAAGTACAAATAAAAGGCATCCAAGGTTCAAAGAGTTAAATTACGCAATGTTTCCTCTGCTGTGCTCACCCCCCACCCTAAGCCTCTCTCTTCTCTCTCAGGGCTATGCTTGATTTATGGTGTGATCCATCCCTGTTGGGAATTGACAGTCACTTTCATTTTCTGGTATTTTTTTTCCTTTCGCTGCCAAGGTCACCAGAGAGAGGGCCCTCCAAGTTTTCTGCATTCGTCCTCCTTCACCCTTCCACCGGCTTGGCCTCATGAATCATCCCGTCTTCACATTGAACTCCTGATGCTTCTCTTCCACCAAACTGCCCGACTTCCGCAATTTTTCTTCATTCTCACTAACAATTTGGTAATGAAATATTGATTTTTAGTTAGATTCAAATAGATGTTATTAAGTTTGCATTGATAAATCGTTCCCTTTCTCAGGCTGGAAGTACCTCAGTCAAATTCTAACTGCGCTTTCATACCTGGTGATGTATTAATTTGACATATTTGTCACCCAAGCTGCCTGGCTCAGAGTTAGAGGAAGGGCGTCTGTCCTAATTGCTGCTATTTCACAGAGGAGGTGTAATTCCAGCTGATTTCTTTCAAGGATTTTAGACCTAAAATAAGATCTTTGCAAATATTTTCCATGGGGTTTTTATTAGGAAAACAAGCAAACAAATATTTTTTTCCAGAATGGAGAGGTAAACATTCAAAAAAAGCACCGGTCAATTAATGTTAAAGGTTTTCAGTTAATTTTGCTAATTGAAATTTATTAAATACCAATGCATTTGCCATGGATTCAAAGACAAGCAGTCCTTTTAACCCTCCTCAGTTAGGAATTGCTGTATATGCAAGATTATAAAAAAACAGCTAAAAAAAAATAACTGCTCCCTTAACTGGTTAAACAAAGTGACCATACCCTATACATGCCCAGTGCAGTAACCCCTCCGTCAGAGTTGAAGGTGGAACACAGACAACACAAGGCAGAAGAAACTGTGTCAGCATTACATCATCTTTCACCTATGCAGGCGGTAAGGTTCCCAGTCCCGAGACTTTACTGAGGGCAAAAATTGTGATCATAGATAGAAATACAAATAAATTATGTTGAAAAAGAGACATGCACTTGCCCCCTCTGAAATACCCAGGCCTTGTTCACTACCACAGGACTACTTCAAACATAGCTGCTGCCGCTCAACCCCTGAGTGCCCCTAGCACCAGCCGTGGCCAGTGGTGCCTGCTGGCAAGGTACAGGGTGAAGTCCGTGGAAATTCAGCTCAAATCCAGCTGACAGAAGGCAAGAAAGGACACATACATTCTTGTTCCCACTCTGTGTACATCTCAAGTAACAATTAGTTTTAAATTACACACAACTTAGTTAAAAGTTTAAACAGAGGCTTGCAGCTGCATCAGTTTGAGGACTTGAATTTCAGCTGGACCGCAACCTGAGCTGCCTTTTTGGCATGTGTCATTCTGCACCTGTAAAAATTCCACCTTCCCAGTATCCCAGCAGCAGATACCAAAACACATCCTTTGTACCATAGCTACAAATATTAATTCCATATTTAGTTTGAAAGAGTAAAGCACAAGTGTGATTTTTCACCCACAAAATTTAAAGCTACCTGCCAAGAAGTCAGCCCCCAAAAAGTATTAAAAAACAAAAAAGAAATGAAGTAGCTAGCAATATGTTACTACCTGTTCTCTAACAGGAGTATTGAGTTCCATTGTGCTGACTGATTTCAAGAGACAAGCATTGATGAATAAAGCCTAATTTCTTTCTATGCTTCTATGTCACACCTCTTTATTTACAAAATAATTTAGTATAAAAGAGGAGGTAATTCTCGGAAATTAGCTTTTAAAAGGTCAAATGAATTTAGCTGGTGGTGGCTGAAACCTTATTTAAAAAAAAATTCTACAAAAGGAAATGTTTTTAAAAACAACAAAACTAAAAACCGAAAAATGTTAGCTGCACAAGAATTTAACTTGTGGTATTTGTTTGCCCTATTCCCCATGCTACACAGAGTAAGGTAAATGCAATAATTTCAGTGGCACTGGTGGCTGCTAACTCCACTCATAGCTACCATTGCATTTCTTAAAATAAAACACACTAGAAAAAAGATGTAACTACATAAACCAACCTTCATTATGTCCCCTCCACATTGATACTGTAATAAGACTATTTAAATGAATCAGAGAGCAGAAGGGAAGTGTAGATTTCTCTACTTATGTAAGTTCATTCGTTGTTCTCACATTCCTCCTCTAACACACTTCTAGGATTATTTAATGCAATAAGTAATTATCAATCCGCTTTGGAAAGCCATTATACATTTACATACTCTTCAAAGCTGCTGTTACTTTTATTGTTTCTAATGCCAAAACGGGAATGTGAGACAAGAGCCTCTCTAAGAGCAGGTTATAGTGAGTTCAGCACACAGAACGCAGTTTGTAGGATGCATATGGGAACGAGTCATTTCTGAGAAACATAAAACTCCGAGTTATCAAGCCTTTTGCTAGTCAATTATTTTTCTTTACTATGCTTGCTAGTAATGACAACTGTTATGAGAAGTGTGCTCTGTAGTGTTATTTCTACTAAATGTCATTAATCTGGTGGCAAGCAAAACATAGCTGGACCAAAGCATCCAACTTAGGACCAAAAATCCCCATGACAATTCAGAGGGTAAAGGTAAAATTTTGGTATTTTGTGGAGTCTTTCCTTCCTTCTACTACAGGGCAAGTACTACAGAATGACAGAATGGTAGGGATTGGATGGGAATTCCAGAGATCATCCCGTCCAACCCCCCTACTAAAGCAGGTTCAACTAGGGTAGGAACGAGTCCAGGTGAGTTTTGAAAGTCTCCAGAGAAAGAGACTCCACAACCTCTCTGGGCAGCCTGTTCCAGTGCTCCGCCACCCTCACAATAAAAAAGTTTTTCCTGATGTTGAGGTGGAACTTCCTGTGTTCCAGTTTGTGCCCATTGCCCCTCATCCTATCTCTGAGCACCACTGAAAAGAGACTGGCCCCATCCTCTTGACACCTACCCTTCAGATATTTATAAACATTGACCAGATCCCCTCCCAGCCTTCTCTTCTCCAGGCTAAACAGCCCCAGTTCTCTCAGCCTTTCCTTGTTAGAGATGTTCCAGTCCCTTAATCATCCTTTTAACCTTCCACTGGACTCTCTCCAATAGTTCTTTTCTCTCTTGAACTGAGGAGCCCAGAATTGGACACAGTATTCCAGATGTGGCCTCACTAGGGCAGAGTCGAGAGGGAGGAGAAGCTCCCTCGACCTGTCAGTCACACTCTTCTTAGTGCACCCCAGGACAGCATTGGCCTTCTTGGCCATGAGGACATGTTGTTTCACTGTTACATTTTTGTCCACCAAGACTCCCAGGTCCTTCTCCGTGGAGCTGCTTTTCAACCCTAACCTGTACCAGTGCACGATATTAAAGAACACAAATTGAAATGACCCACCAGAAAATGCCAACAAATTGATTAGCTGAGTGAAAGTGTGACAGACATGCTGTCAGGGCCTGCTATCAGATCAATCAGATAAACATGCATTTAGGGAACTAAAACATATATACACATACAAGTAATATTGACTATAATGGCCTTTTGGGACTATCAAGTTCTAATAATATATGTTAAATATGGAAAATTGACACAGTGCTAGAGAATCACAAGGTATTTAGGAGTAACTCCTGCCAGTTGAGTGGCCAGTTGCAGTGTCACCCTGCCATGGACCACAGCAAGAGTTTCTCCTCTAAAGGCTTGGCCCCTGCAGTGACTGGCTCAGATTAGTACAGGGCTGCTACTAAACTCTAAAAAAAACCAAACAGTGCTTTCATCTATCCTCAGCCTCCCGTGCTCCACACACCACAGTTCAAGTTTCCAGTGAAATCTGGAGTTCAGTCAGGAGCCCAAAAGGAGCTAAAAGGCACAGGCCTGAGCACAGGCCTTGAATTTCTCCAGTTAGGTGAAATCTGGGAAGCCTTCTAGGAGAAATTTTTATAAATTCTAGGAGAAAGAGACATATCAATAGCACCATTGAATTTCTTAATGCTACATCGCAGGACCAGGGAACAGACTGAGCCCTTCACATACACCATTCTCTGCAGAAAATCCAGACCAGGTTGAATGGTCATCTCCTCAAGGTTTATACTCCATGAAATACTGTTAAAATAGAGCCCAGGTCGGACTGCCCTAGCAATCCATTCTTGGTCTTAAAAGGCTTTTGGTTTGTTTCAGAAATTAAGTAAAAAAACCTTACCGTAATTTGGTAGGGACATGTTGATTCAAGGAAGCAGCTGGTGAACAAGCCAGAGATGAAGTAAATAACAAAGCTGATAGCAGCACTATTCCTGTGCTCCCTTAGCAATGAAAAAATGGCCTGGGATAATTCTCAGTTAAAAAAAAAAAAAGAAGAAGAAAAAAAATATTCCTTTTCATTTTTTTTGGCAGCCATTTCAGCTTGGCTGCTTCAAGGCAGAAGCTGAAAACTCCCACAGCTAGGACTTTCCTTCCTGAGAACCTCTTGTGTCATCTCCTATCAGAGAAAAGGATTTCCCTCTCTTCCTACTGCGCTGTCTCCCTTTCTTCCCCAAGCAGCTTTCCTTCTTCTTACAACTCACTTTTCCCTCATCTAGCCGTGATCCTTTAATAAGAAGTAATCAAGTTGAAAACAACGCATGAGGACTGGAATCCCACGTTGTGAACCCAGAGCACTGATCAGCCAGCCAGACTCATATTCACATGGC
The DNA here is from genome assembly GCA_013401335.1 of Brachypteracias leptosomus. Taxonomy (NCBI): domain Eukaryota; kingdom Metazoa; phylum Chordata; class Aves; order Coraciiformes; family Brachypteraciidae; genus Brachypteracias; species Brachypteracias leptosomus. The sequence goes on from VYZX01023516.1 coordinate 149,689, forward strand.
AGCACTGCTCTTAAACTAAGACATGATAAACAGACTGGAGCTTAAGCTTATGTGAAAACTGAAGCAATTTCCATAGAAAAGAAGTGGAATATTTCCCTTCTGGTTCCCAAGTGTAACCAGATCCATAGTGCATGGACTGAGGAGCAGGGAACCCGAGTTAAAAGTCGCTTAATAAGCAAAGGTGGGCATCAAATCGAAGTGTCCACATCCTCCTGGCAGAATACCCCTATTAAGCTGCTTGGTAAAAACATCATCTTTTATGACGTAGATCCTGTTGTAGTGCTGCCCCATATGCCAGGGAAGCTCAAGATAATCAAGGTTCATCTTATAATTTTGCTCAGGGCACAGATTCATACTGCTCTCTGCCCCCTCTTCAAAGTGTCCCACATAGAAAAAATTACTGTTTTCCTTGAGGTAATGCTGGCTGTCAAGTCACCGTTAGCAACAGTCTCTCCATATGAGATTGGGGTTCGGTACATTCACTGATAGAGAATGCAAAGAGCAAACAGTAGAGACCCAAGTATGTTACATTATCCCTGTCTTTCAGAAGATCTGAACTGGGGGTTTAATGGTAATAGAATTAGATATCAATTAATACACAACATGCATAAACAACATATATGAACAGTCTTAAGATCAAATAAGTATTAAATTACCTCCAAAAGCAATTAGTTCAATGTTACTGTGATTGGAATTGGAAAGGGGGCAATTTATTCTTCTCTATTTTAAACATTTAAAAGCAATGTGTTTGTCTTATGAGTATACCAACAGCTATTCTGAATACAAAACCAAAACTTATCAAAAAGGCTTAATTACATGAAGTTTTCCATTCCTTCCTGCAACTTCATCACCATTCCTCTTTCCTTAAGATCTTTCTTCAGGTGCGTTTTCTTTATGTTATTAGTGCTGTCTATAAAATATGAATCTCAATTCCATGATCGTCATAAAAATCATAAAATTCTATGCCTGCCATGAAAATATTACTTGATTTATTTTTGTGTGAAGTACATATTAAATCTAAGTATTGGAATGATATTTTGCCTCCTTGACATCAAGAACTTTAATAGACACACAATTTCTACTCAATTGCTATTATGTTAGGTTTTTTTCCTTATTTTAAAACAGATATTTCAGAAGCTATTTATAGATTGAGGTTAATATTCACATTGCCATATGCTGTACAGTATTTGCTCATATACCCTCTTCATTTTTATTTTATATGACATATGGTGGCTGCATTATACACAGCATTCTCCTAATGTGTTGCATATGCACATAACGTTTAATACAATGGTGTGTATATACACCGTACATTTTACACTAACAGATTTTAAACTGATAGACAACGTTGTTCCTCAACTATTCTCATTGCTGAACATATTTAAGGAGAAAAGGTGCGGTCATAAATGCACTAGAGCTTTCTGCTTTGTATGCTGGTATAGACCCATACTCAAAACACCACAGGGACAAAAAATCACAACATAAATGGAGGGGGAGAGGAAACTTCTCCATTGGCTGAGGATCTCTTCCCCCTCACAAATACACACAGCAGCCTTCAGCAGCTTGGTCTGAGAGGTCACCGTATGGGGGTGTTAAACTCCATATGAGCTTCAAGCATCCCACCGTTACAATTCAAGGGATACGTTAACGAAGGGCAGGATTCTTCCCCTCTTGTGGACACCAGAAGTTTAAAATTGATTTTATTGCCTTCAGCTGATAGGTTCTTAAACTCACATCTTAATGATTTCCATATGCAAGGTACCGTCACTAGATCTAAGGAAAATTATTCTACCAAAAGTCTTGTCTCTGGTTAAAAAAAATGCAAGTATGAGAACAGGGAAACAGCTAGCAAATTCACTGCCACTTTACTGCACCATTTGCATTGGTAAAAGCACAGTAACACACATAAAACTAATCTGAGAATATTGAAACATTTTAAACAAACAAAAAATTCAAAGACTGAAGTTTTCTTTGACATTTTCTTCCCTTCTGTTTTGAAAGATAATAAATAAATAAATAAAAATCAACAGTTAAGTAAGCAAAACAAAACAAAAAATTCACTTGTCTTAACTATTTAGCTACATTTAGTATTTCCAAAGAATGGAAACATCAGTTATTCACACAGCTGTAGACATAGAGCACTCTATAAAGATCAGTGGTCACAGAGCACTCAAGAAATAACAATTAGTTTTTCTACTTTCTTAAGCGGAAAAAAGTCCTCATGATAATAATCAACAAGTATGTAATATTTTCCATTAGACCTTCCAAAGCTCAATGTGTCTGCAGCATTCTAATGTTGTGCCCCATGCTTTTAAAAATATTTTTCACAGCTTTTTCCAGAACAGGATTCTCACCATTGCTGCGTATCCCAGCCTTGCTGCCACCATCGTTTGCCTGGCAAAGACAGGCCTTGTTTCAAGAGAAGACTCTGGTCTGCATTTCTGAGACGTTAACTACAGGATCACATCCAAGTTAGCAGGGAGAAAGGAGTGGGGAGAGTGTGACTTGTGCCAAACACTTCTTCAGGACTTTGCTTATTGTGTCTTCAAGGGAAACGAAGTTATTCACTATTGACGGAAAACAACCCTATCCTGGTTTTGCAGAAGTATCTCACTCCCTTCCCCAATGGGCACTGGAAACTGCTTTTGTCCTTTCAACCCTGCTCCTTTTCACCAATATTAATAAACAATAATCAATATAAGTAAATAACAATTAAGAGGACCTCATGATGCTTTCAACAGACACAGACATCGCAAACACAATCAAAAGCTCCCTGCTTTGCCAAGGGGCGCAGGTGTTTTCGGGTGTCTTCATGGGTTCCTGGTGATTCCAGTAGGAACAAGGAGCACAACTCAACCTCTACAACACAGTTCAAAACCACACAACTCAATAGTCTTGTATATGTCAAATTCCCAATTCAATCAATAGGAACTGTTATAAAAGTGGAGTAAAAAGTACTCATCCTAAAAACATTTGAATCTGTAGTTCAAAGTTTCAAGAAAGCCTTTAGTGGGCTATGAATTCCAGTCCTAGGACCTGGATTCAAAAGACAGGCAAGGGCAAAACCTGCTTTTCTTTCTAAACAGATGATCATTATAAAAATACATTCTCATAAAATAGTTCTAATACCTCAAACACACACCCCTTGTCCTCCACTCAAATGACATATAATTAAGACATCTGATCTTCAGATGTTTTTTTTTCCCTTGTCAGAAACAATGAAGAAATAAGCTGATTTCTTCTAGAGCCATAGGTTTTAACTACTGTATCACATACAGAGAACATAAAGAAAACCCTGGACAGGATGCAGAAACCATGAAGAAAAATTATTAAAGATTTAGGAAAAAGAAAAATCAATCAAGGGAGATACACAAACCTGATTAGGAAAGAAAAGATTGTATGCTTCTATATAGAAATACATATATATAGGCATGTTAACGGGTGGCTGGTTCTTCTAAGATTAAAGAAAATAACCTAAGGTTAAATATCCTTTTGAGTTCCTCTGCTACCATCTACAAAAGTGGAAGCCTGTTTGCCATGGCTCCAAGCGAAGAGCTGATAAAAGAATATTTTTGCAGCTAAATTCTCTCTTTTTCCACCAGCTCCTGAAGTCATGAGACAAATTCACTTGCCAGAAACTGATTGAGTACAGGGGATTTTTCCAAGTCTCTTTTCTGACCCAGATTTTTGTCTTTGTGCTTTCTGAACAGATGGATAAGATGATCATTCTTTAAAGATCCCAACTTAAATGAAAATGTGTTTAGTGGTTCCAGTGCAGGGAAATACAGTAAGCCATTAAACCATGACAAATTTGACACACAGAACAACTTCAGGGAAAAGAGGCCAAAAAAATGGAATGTCTCCCTTACCAACACAGAAACTGAATCTGAGTGATTAAAAAAAGCAGCAAGGGAGATAAGAAAATAGTCGTCCTTCCCCTCTGAGCTTAGACCACAGCCTACTGAGGGAGTGTCGAAGCATGATCCTACAAGCCGCCTCCACCCCATCCACCAGCATTACCAAAATTAGCACAGAAACATGAAGTTCCCTCTAAAGAAAGAGCAAAGCTCCCTGGAAAAGGTAATGAGACACATTCTACTAACTACTTGTCCACAATTCACAAATGAATGTGGCCAGACTCAGCTAAAGAAAAAAAAAAAAGAACCAAGACATCAAAACCCCACTGAATCGTGATTTATAGTAAACCTCTGACATTTTTATGGTTCTCAAACCAATAATGCAAGAAGAAACAGCAGACAGTGAGCTCTTGGCACTGGTATTGACTTCAAGGTCAGTGGAGCACAGAAATCCATTGGTTACTGATAAAATGGCCTCTCCTCCACCCAGCTGCTTCTGGTTTTCAGCAGAGAACTTCTTGGAAACCTGCAGATGTTTGATATTTCATGGTACTTCGCTTCCCTACAGCACTTGATAGAATAATTACTTTGTTTAAACTTTTCAATCAACAGAATTTTTTCTTCCCTTGAGTCTTGAATTGCCTTATTTAGTAATAAGACTAAAGAAAGCAGGTTAACAGCCTTTAGTTATTCACATCTATAGAGAAGTCTTTTATTCTCGAATCAAAAATGGTATTTCTATTATTATTCTTTTAACTCATATGTAAGGGTAACATGATTGTGTCTGTAAGTAAGTGCCAGACTGAATTTAATCATGCTATTTATTTGCTTTGAATTATCCTGTATTCATTTTTTCTTTACTCTTAGGCATCGATAAAGTGGTTCTTACTATTACAGTAAATTAAATGCACTTTAAAAGATTATCTTTTACATTTGTCATAACAAGAATTTATATCGATGTTTTTCTCTCTTTAAGTGGGCATAAAGAACTTGTATACATTTTCTAATTTATTGTGTAGTATTTATTACACGAAGAATGATTTCTTAACTAATCACAACTCATTAAAATCACAAATTATTCCCAATAACCCATGGTCAAAGACCTCTTATATCAGGAACAGGAAAACAATCCAAAGATTTTTCGTGGAGAAACATAACTCATTTTCTGCTGGTTTTCCTGGATGAAATTAAGTATTTCAAAATGTAAAATCTCTATGGAAAGTAACAAGTCTTCAGAGGAGGGGAGAAACCAAGTGAAAACAAGCTGCGGGAAGGATGGAGGATGGATGTGAATGGCACATCTTTGAGCAGAGGAGGAAAATGGAGGTGGGTTGCCACATTCAGGGGAGGAACCTCCCATCCACTTGCACCCCTCTCCCTGTGGGTTAGTCCTGCTCGTCCCTTACTGGTGGATGCAAGCAAAAGATGTACTGAGCATTTCATGGCTGCTCTTTCAGAGCCCCATGTCACATTGCCTAATGGCTACCACATAATTATCGTGTTTCCTGAAGCAGGCAGTCCCCTAATGTAATATATGAACTGCACAAGCACATTCTTCATACAGATCCACAGAAAGAGTCATTTGAATCTCAGTTGTTAAATACTATGTTCAGCCTGCCAATTACTTGCCTTTTTTTGCTTCAGATATGTGGCGTTTTCCACATGTTTAGCACTGAAGCAGACATTTGTTTGGACTATATGCTTCTGTGTACTTTTTTTAATGTAATAAAATTGACAGATGACTTCTTTTTGCAACAGGTTTGGTAGAAGAAAATGTTTTTTTTCTTGATGGCTGTTTAGACAGCAGTCTTAAAAAATGACTAGTCACTAAAATTCCTCATGCTCATTTCATATTGTGTTGATTCATATTAAATTCATGACAACAAAAAAGCAACTTGAGGCACTTTTGGAAATGACCACTCTTTAGTGCTTCTCTCCTCCAGGCTCGATAGGCCCAGAGTCCATAAAGCTGCCTGCTGTCTTGTGTCATGAAAAGAAACAGCTTTGCCTGGGAATGCCATTACTGTGTAATGAGGCATGCAGCAAAATATACCTTCAGCAGCCACTTGATGAAGGCTTGCTGACACACCAGACCAGACAGAAATGTTTTTTTGTGTGTTCTTCCTTATTTTGTCCATCAATCACATCATTAGTCAAAGCAGACAGCCCTGTCAGCTGGGCACAGATGCAGACTGGCAGGCGATCAGTGGACAGGTGTTAGAGCTCTCCCAAAACAAGATCTTGAAATGAGAAAAGGAGTGAAGACCTTGTTCCAAGGGCTGGAATGTCAATATATTTTTTTAAATTAAAAAAAAATTATTTAAAAAAAAAAGAGCAACAAACCAAAAACCCAGCACCCACAAGGGGAAAAGTTCAGAGGGGATGCTCAGAGCCACTACACAGAGACTTTGAGAAAAGTTAAAAGGAGCTGCCACTTTGCATTACATTTTCATTTCTGCCTGTATTAGCTGGTGTCGGTGGATAACAGCGACGTCCAGCATTCAGTGTTTTGAATAGAGTCTAAAGGACATTATGTAAACACTATTGTACTTCAGTTTCATTAGGAAAATCCTCCATGGCACATGGATTTATTTGTCTGAGGCTTCTGTCATTAAGCTGAGACACTAATACCCACAACGAGCATACGTACTTTCAGTTTGACGTGCAAAATGGCAGAGGGCTACACGAGGGATCTCATTTTCATTATAAGAACCAAAAACATAAACACAGCGAGATACATCCAAAGTGCCCCTGGTCACAGGGACTGCTAATCACACAGAGGCAAACCCTACACCTCCCAAGTCCTTACACAGACAATACCCCCACCAGCTTCATCCTGGGCTGTCCTCTGCCAGTTTCTGGTGTGACAGCTTGCTGACGTACTCCATGAGGCTACCCACATGGCTGCCACCAGAGCAGGGGACCCTTGACATGCTTGGAGGCTTGTAGCTCTCTTTGAGCAGGACAGCCAGGGGGTGAACCCAGTCCTCAAACCCAGACATGCTTCACCAAGCAATTTGAACAGCATCTTCTTCCTTAGACCTCTCAGCTGTCGGTTTTATTTCTGTAAACTGGAGCTGTTTCTCTCTCGCAACATTTTTGTATGGATACTTTAAAGCAAAGGGTGTTTCATTTCCTTCCCATCCTCTCAAGCTTGGTTTTTGTCTGCAGTCACACTTTGAATTCTAGAAGGCTTTTAATAATGAGCCTGGATAATATTGTTTCTGAACAGCTTTGCATGCATCGTGTGCTCTTTTTGAGTAATATTAGATAATTCTCCAGCTCCTTGTCACCAGGCACGTGATAAATCTCCACCAGAATCTCATTGTTCTGAGTCAAGTCCTTCTCCCAAACCTGGGCAAAAGGATGCTCTTGTGAGGTCCAAAACAAAATCCTGGAAATGCAATTTTATAATGTGCTTAATGTGCTTTCAATCTTTCTATGGCTGAGTTGGTCAAACTGAATAAAAAGACCTTTTTATTAATCTCAGCTGAATGCAGCTCCATAGAAAAGCAAGCAGCAAATTCCCCACAAAGACAAGTAGGAGAGAATGACCCCTTGGGAAGAAAACTGTCAAACAGTGTCATCAGGACCATATAAAAAAGGCAAAAATGTTCATGATGAAAGTGTAAGAATTGAACAGCCCAGGCAGGGATACCATCTCAAACCGCCGTTGTGTTTAGTCTTTCTTTAGCAAGAATGGCAAGCTCCTGGAGTACAGTGATTTGAACAACAACAAAAATCAATTAGTGCTAATTCCCAGGGAAGTAGAACCAACCAAAGAGCTAACCAGCTTCTTGCTGACAGAAAACAAGTTTACCAAAACCATGTCACTTTTCAATTAAAAAAAAAATACAACTGATAAGCTAGAAAATTTCCCCTTTAGAAACAGAGGTAAAGTGATTTGAGGAAAGGGACAGCAAGTCAATTGAACAGGAGACATGTACAATCCACCCCTGGAAAGCCACAGTGATAATTAAGGTGTCTAGGTAGGGTCACAGGTTTTGCTTCAACTTTTGCCTCCTGGCCATTGTAGCCCTCTTTTAAATCTTGCAATTATTTGAGGCTTTCCTATTTCTTCCAGGTCTTCACTGTCCCCTTTCTCACTTTGCCCCCCTTTGCTCATATTTACACTCCATTTCCTCTGCTTTATTTCAACCCCCACTAACCCATTATCCTTCCTTACCTTTTCCTCTGGGCTTTATTCCTTCTTCTTCACATCTTTAACCTCCCCAATCAAACTTGTTTCTTGACGTTAGTACTAGAGAAATAGGTTTTAATTAAAATGACAAAAAAAACCCAAACCCAAACCAACCACCATATTTGCATTTAAGTGCACTGATCTACTAAAAATAACATAGGGAATATGCCCTCTCCATCCCTGCCCAACGACCACAGGTTCCCACATGCTGCCAGCACACTGACCTGTTTGAAGCCCCCAGGCCCAGCAGTTCCTGATTCATCAGGACTGCTTGATGCACTACTGCTCAACCACGACTCAGTCCTGAGAGCAGAGCTCTCAGGCTGAGTTCAAACACAGTTTTACACCTGCTCTCTCTATACCCATTCATATCTCTTCTGCCCCTTTTCTTGTCTTCTTGACTGTTGTGGTCCACATCTCTCCACAACACCCTGTGTATGGTGATGGAGGCATTCATTGCCCATCTCCTGCAGGGATTTGGTGAGCCAAGACCAGACTCTGATCCTCTGCTGAGCAGGGCAAAACCCAGGTTCACTATCATCCCAGCAGCCTACCCGCAGCAAGGCAAGTTCAAACCTCTACAACAGGCTCCAGAGTCAGTCTGCATCCCATCTGCCATCAAGGAGATGTTCACAAACACAAGGATTACACATGAACCTTGAATTTTACAGAAAAGCCAAGGTTTTGCATACGCTAGTAGACCTCCTTGGATCCCAGCACTGTGGTGGTTGGTACACTACTGATGGGCTCTGGGGAGTGATCTCAGTGAACTGCATTAGCTAACTTCTCCCAGTGCAAACCAGAGCACAATACACACAGCTCCAAATTTTACACAATGGGATTGCTGTGAAACAAGAAGGTTCCTGGTGAAATAGGGGTAACCTGGATTTTAATTTGTGTTATCATTGCCTTTGGTCACTTATTTTAGAAAATATTTGGGGGGGGGAAGTCCATTCCACTTCAATAAATAACAGGCTGGAGGGAAGGTGTAGGGAGGAGGAAAGGAAGAGAAATTAGGATCACTGAAAGGTCAGGTGCCTTTATACAGCACAAGGGAAAAGGAGCAGGCTTTCAGATCTTTCCAAGAGCTGACCTTTCTAAAGATGTGCTCAGCATGAAGGGGGTAATACCTGATACAGAGCCACACGTCTACCTTTAAATAAGAATTAAAGCCAGATACATCTCTGGAGATACCATTAATCCAACGAGCCTTTAGAGGTCACTGTTGTGCCAAACAGACCTGGGTGGGATACATTTATCTGGTAAAAGAAAATAGCGGTGTTTAAAGGAGCATTAGTTCACCAAACTTCTAAGCTTTATTAACAAACTCTGCTAAACGGATCTTTTTCTGGAGAATGGGGAGTAACAGCCATCAATAAATTAGCTATGTTGCCCAGCTTTTAACGGTGTGCATGTTGGTTTCAAACCTCCTGCATGGCCTAGAAAAATCAGAGAGAGTGAAAAAAGTGGATGTGGTCCTTGTGCCTACCCCCGTCATTGGCCAGGGGCTCCTGCTCTCACAAGAATTGAAGGAAGTAAAACAATATATGAACTTGACTCAAATGCTGGGCACTTGGGTTTTAAAACAGATTTCTTTGGTGATTCTGAATGAACTGTTTCTTCCCTGGTTGTGAAATTGAAATAATACGATCTTAGTTTGTGGCTGAATGGGTGTTTTAGACTATAGATGCTCCTATATGATGGCAGCAGGGATCACACAAGGACTTTTAGTTAATTCATTCTGTGGTGGGTGAAATTTGCTGAGATGTTGCTGTTAATTTCCAGGTTCAAGGAACACAAACTTCAAGTAAGTCCTCACTGGGTTGTAACCCATAGTGGTGGCTTCATCTTGTCAATTCTTTCAAACTTCGTGATGACCCCAGGCCCCGCTGTTGAAAAGGCACTGGGTAAAGTCAATCTGCAGAGGAACATGTGAGGAAATGCAGGGTCCTCTCGAACAGTGCATCTTCCCTGCTGAATTTGTGCTGCAGTGGCAGCATAGAAAAATCATATGACATACCCCCTTGCTTCTGCAGTCTGGATCCTGTCTCTGCAGCACTGTCATCGATCTCTTGTTCTACATTAGGCTCTTAGATCAGCCCATTGGGGCCTATTTGTCAATAATTTCAAAGGTTATTCAAACGTTCAAGCTTTATTGTGATTCTTAATGGATCATCTCCATAGAGCAATTTAGAAGCATGGGAGAAGGAAGGTTATGCAGCAATGGAGAAGAGACAGTACCAGGCTGGTTGACAGTGCTGATGTAACATTGCATGTTACCACCACTACACCTTACATATGAGAGCCACTGTGCTAGATCCACACATAAGTTAAAGGCATCAATACTTTCAAGGAAGGCACCAATAGTGATTATGATTCAGGAAGAGAGACAACGCATTGAGGATCAACAGCACAAGCAGAAAGACACCAACAGCATTGGGTTGTTAGCAGTCTTATTGAGCTCGCCATTCTCAAACCTGCCTGTTAAATGGAGAGCATGAGATTCAGGAAAACACCCCTCCAATTTAGCATGAACTTACCAATGCCTTTCTTGAAGTGTGAAACAAATATTCATAACAATTATCAAACTACTGACTCCAAGACCCTCAACCTTCTAAAATCACAGAGAAATACTTAACATTTCCCTTCCACCCCCAGATTAAAAATGCTACGGAAATTGTGCCAACTCATCTGTTTGAAGCCAGAAATAACCTCACTGCAGCTAATGGAAACAAGTCTACATAAATGAAAGGTGGGTTTGGCCCACTGGGACCGAGGCTATCAAATGAAAATCATTTGGTATGAAGACAAAACACACCCAGTCAAGAAGGGAAGGAGGGAAGCACAGGGCACAGTTCAGCTGCGTTTGGGAAGCAGGAGTAAGGTAAAGTGTCAACTCCCTGTCTACCTATCTCCCTATCTTCAAAATGGGAGATCTGCCATAGCTTTTGGCCACACTAAAGGCAATGACAAAACTCTCACTCAATTTACCAGACCCGTTGTTTCATCTAAAGTGTCAACCTCTTTTTTTAAGAGGTCTTAAGCTAGGATATTTCCTCAGTTGAGAGCTGCCAGATATAAGACTTACGCTGGGACAAACTGCAGATTTTATCTAAACCATACAATTACCTTTAGAAAACATACTTTTTAAGTCTATATCTGTAGAGTACACCCAACGCACCTGTCAAACAGATAGGCTGTATGTCAAAGTCATCACAGAATATCAACTAGATGTCAATCAAATTAGTCTTTAAAAAGGAAGAACTTCTATACTAGAACCACTGAAAAGAGCTATATGATTAGCACAGAGAAGTACATCTATTTTATCTATCGCCTTTTATTAAATCATATGTTCACAATAACATTTTTACAAGTCTAAATATCAGCTATACAGTAGGATACGGCTAGTATTCCCTTCCCCCAAAAAAAAAATCCAGTAATTTTCACGTTCAGGATGGCAGAATCCCAGCCAGCTCAGAAAAGTTTTAATATGAGAGAGCAGGAAGACAATATATGCTACAGCAACTATGCCAATAAAGGCTTCAACTTTGCACTTCTTATTGCATGTGTTCCTTAACCATGAATGGCTTTTACTGTTCCTTGGGTAAGGACTACTCATGTGAGTAAAGATGTCAGGAAAACTTGAACTGTTATAGGTAAAGATTAAAGTTACAGACTGTACACATCACAGTACAAAACAGCTGTTGTGTATTTTGCTGTGGGATACTCTTGCATTCTAGACTTCTGCCTCAGTAGTGCTAGGGGGAAAATTCCTCTCATCTGCAAAAATCTGAGATATCTGAGATACAAGAAACGTCCTAGGCCATGATGGAAATCTGAACTCTCAAATTTATTCATGAACCAAAGTAAAAAAAATAAATAAAAGGAAAAATAACCCAGAACAAAACAAATAAAAACTATTCATTTTGAAGCATTTACATTCTGTTTTAATTAGTCTAGGTTTCTAAAAGAAATCCTTTTAACCTAAACTACAGACATACAGGTTGTCATTCAACCAACTTTCAGAAGATTTCCTCCAGTATTTGAGACAAATAAATTTAAATTAACTTTTATCTATAAACAGGCTAGTTTTGATGAATCAGCATTTTCTGATGAAAAACATTTCATCAGCAAACACTGAACCAGCTCTACAACTTAATTGCTACTTCACAACATGAAGAAATTTGTGATAGATCTTTCTTTTGTCATTAGAACAAATCACTGAGATTTAGCTTGATTTGAAATGCATGCTGTAAAAGTACAAATAATAATAGCAACATCTATAGAAACTGACTTTACATCTCAAAGGTTTTTTTAATATTATTTTTCTCCTTCCAAGCAGAAGCAGAAAGATTAAAACAATCCTAAAAATGTCATAAACCCCAAGTATTCTTTAATTACTTTCCTTAGTGAGAGCCACAAATCAGGCACTGCTGCCTGGATTTTCATGCCCTTCCCTCCAGAAGATGTAACTTCCAAAACTGATTTCTGGATGGAATAATCAGTAATGAAATTTTTGGAATAAAACTCTTGGAGAAAAGATTTGCGATGACAACAAACATTGCTAGGTCTGTACCACAAATGTCAAAGCAAGTTCTCCATCTCATCAAGGAGATTTTGTGATTCCTCTAGTCCAGAAGTACTGAATTTTTATCAAAACAACTTAGCTCAGTCCATTTACTTACTAATGTCAATACTGCTTTTTACCTCACTTTGTTTTTCTAATTTACGGAGACAATTTAGTCAGGGTAGCTGTACTTGGACTTTAAGGGTTTTTAAAACACCGGGACAGCAAAGTGAGATCTATTACAGTGGTGGGAAGATAGTATGAGTTACAGCACAATTACCACCATTTCTAGCAGCATTGTCATGCAGTTACAATGTAGCTTACATTAGGTAAAACGGCTCAAACACCTAATAGAACAATGTACTGCCTATAAATCTCCACACATCTTCTATTATTAGGAAAACTTCTTAAAATTCATACTTGATAAAGTAATAAACTTGCTTGATGTATAAGACCCCACACACCAACTGCTGAAATACAATGAGGGTTGTTAAAAGAATAAACCTGTTGAATAAATCTGCTATGTAAAAATTTATCTCGATGTTATATATAATGAAACCCTTCTTAAACAAAAACCTGATAAAACAATAAACCTGTTCAAAGATTAAATTTGCTGCACCCTAGGGCTATACTTCTCTGCTGTATTTGGAGCTGCCAGACAACTTTCAACCTGTTTAATTTCAGCAGTCTTGGCTTTACACCACTTTTTTGCTATTCTGTTTCAATCACCCCTGCACTTCTAAAATTTAAGGAGAGTCCTACAGTCCGAGTGCAATTCACTATAACATTTCTGCCATTGAAAGTTAACAGATGAACTTTTTCATTTTTTCATGCTTCCATTTTTCTTGATACAAATGCATCTCTAGGCATGAGTAACAGTTGCCCATTAGCTTGTTATAAAGGCAAGGAAGAGAGTGGAGATGGAGAGAGATCTATGATGCAGAAACACTGGAGAGTGCCTAGAGCAAATGTTCATCCCACCCTGAACTGCTGAGAGAGTATCTGCACAATCTGTCCCCATTAGTAATGATGTCCCAGAGGAATAAGACAATGTGAAGAGGATTTTAGTATTTTGAAGAGGAAACCACCACGCTGCAGCATTAGCCGATACGACTGGCTCTTACTCACGAGATTTGTGGTTTATTTGCTTGAACAAAAGCGCACAGGTTTTGGCCCTGCCTCCAGAAAACAACATTGTAGGCAGGCTAGAAGCTTTGTTAAAAATATTTTCAGGAGAACACCCATGACTATATCAAGCATCTGGAGTGTTCTTTAATAGTGAGTAATGATATTTCTTTTGTCAGGCAGCTGGCACCTTCTGCCTCCTGACACCCTCTAACATCACTCTTACTTTGAAGGCCTTCGTTAGCTCCCAGCACCCCTCCCGCCACTCTCCAACTCTACCTCTGCACTCACCTTCTAAGAAATGCAAGTGAGTCTGAGCCACCACCACCCAGGACCTTCCATCATCCAGAAGGTGGTTTCACCTTGAAAGGGCTGGTTTTGCACTAAGCAACTCCTCTTCACCTAAGCATGGTAAGAGAGTTAGAACAGGAGTTAAATACCCATAGGTTATTTAATTTACTCCTATAGCTGACATATAAAGATGCTGAGAGCCGTCAGGCAGCTCTCAGGTGTTGCGGACTTTCAAGGGCACGCACCAAAGAAATTTCCTCCGGGTGCTGTTGGCCCTAGGAGGAGCAGTAACCTCCCTGGCCAACTGAGCTCTACCCGCCTCACTGCAAAGGTAGAACATCTTCCACCTCAGATGCTAGGACAGCCAAACTTCACCTGGGTCAACAGGGCATTTGCTTACCCTCTGCAAGGTACGGACAGGGATGTTATCCCACCACAAGGACAAGGCTATCCTAGAGAACCTTAAAAAAATATTTTCACTCGATTTTTTTTAGTGATATCCCAGTTAGAGATGCTGTGATTGTGGAGGTAACATTTCACCTTTGCTGTACATTCCCTGTAAGCATCTTTTAACAGGAACCTTTCTCAGCCTCAGAGTTTCAAATGCCAGACATGCATCTGCCCTGATGGCACGGTGGGTTTCTGCTGAGCCCAGTTCATGTCTCCCACCTGAGACCTGAGGGAGCTCAGGACACTTGCACCTGTGCTTCCTGTACTGATGGTCAGCTGAAGAGGAAAACACTGACAGCTGGGCATTAAACTGACTGAACGTGTGCAACAGAGGTGCAGATAGAAATGAACTGTTCAAAAATTGGCATGAAATGCTGCCAGTAATATTCAGGATTCATCATTTTATTTTGGCAGGGATTTGTTTCACCGTAGGATAGTACTTCCAGAGTCATCTTCCACTGAAAAATGTGAGATACTTCCAGAAACTGCAGTGAGCAAACCAATTAATCCTTTCTCAACTCCTTACAAGGGACTGTAACGAAAGGCCTAATTCCTAGAGACAAGGTCACTCCCCAGGAGCAGTTGGGCTGGCAGAAAACCCTGAAGTATAGAGGAGGCATGTTTGATGCTGTCTTTACTCAAACTCTGAGCCAGCAAAGCTCCTTACAAGAACTGATCAAAAATTGCATGTTAGAGGAGATACAGGGACTGCTGCTCCTGATTGCAGGCACCAGATTCCTGTATCTGAGTGGAGTTAAAGGCCCAAGATCTGCCCTTCCATCCTTTCACGGTGAAATTCAGATTCGATCTAATCAGTTCCTGACTTTTACTTTAAAAATCCCCTTTGAACAGGACAGGGGACTTTTGTCATGAGTAACACTGGGACACATAGGGACACCCAGCTCATAGCTGATGGAATTGGTCACCAGTGGGGATGCAGAAAGGAGGATGTTTGGGAGGTCTGTCCAAGGCAACATATCAGCAGTGAGGGACCAGTTGCACAGGTCAGCCAGTGATCAACTCTCTACTCCACAAAATGAACTACCTCTTGTTACAAATGCATTGCCCAACCCGCCTCTTCCTTTCAAATAATGCAGAGATAGTACCTCGGAAAGAGTGTATCCAAATAGGCAGTCATGAGCTCACTCTGGGTAGGACCAGTCTGAAAGCTCCAGCCTTGTGGGGCCTTAGGAGCGTGACGATAAATCCAGCGTGTCTGTGGTAAGAAACAATCAAGGTAAAGCTGTCAGATATTAAAAAATCAGAGCTTAAAGGATGTAGAATTTACATTGTGCTCATTGACATTTGACTAAAAAGACAACCCCAATGACATTAAAGGAACAAATAAAAGGATGCAGGATGATGCTACTAGTGATGTGATACCTTACACACTTTGGTCTCTAACAATCCTTTAATGTAACATTAAAATTATCAAGAGCAACTAACAATAATAGTATCTGTGGGTCTCCATAGCAATTAGGAAATTAATCGGATGGCTGTAGTGTTGTGCAGGACTCCTTTCCCTGTCCTCGGCATCCTGAAACACATGCAGGGGCAGGCACCCCCTCCACACCACTTTGCCTTCAGCAGCTCTGCACAGGCCTGCCTGTTTGTTGCTCACCTAATGCTTGTTTGTTTGGGTTTTTTCCCCCTTTCCAAACAGTCACTGGACTCAGCTCAGGCACAGTGATCTGTAATCTAGCAGCCATTTTTCTGAACATAAGCAGCTTGCATTTAAAACTCTCCTGCTCATCTGTCTTCATTTGAAGACTGGGTTAAAAAATAAAATTAATGATTGCTATCAGAGAGAAGATGAGCAGCATCACCAGTGAAAAGTAGCACTGCCACATTTTACCAAGGCTAACATTTTTCACTGGCTGGAAATGGCTGGATATACTTGTAAACATTATTAAAAATAATAACTTAATGTTTCCTTCCTGTGACTAGCTAGCATTAGCAAGGTATTTTCAATTAGCATTTCCTCCAAGCAATGTAGGTCTTTTACTTCATTTTATTTAAAAAGGGATTTGTTTTCTAATTTTTTTACTTCTGCTGTTGTCAATAATAGAATTCAGTGGAATGGCTGCAGCTTTTTCCTCCCATCACTTACAGTTTGTAAGCCACTGAAAGGGAATGTATGCCTTTGATTTTATTTGCTTTAGCATAGCTGTCCAATGACAGAAAAAGACATAAGTATGCATTTCAATCTACTGTATAATATTATGCAGGGCTTTAAAATACAAGTGAATAGCATCATGCACTTAAATCAAGTCATTTTATTTTTAGGGAAAATAAACAAATAATAAAATGATAAAATAATATAGATGCCTTTGCTTTTTTTTTTTAAATGCATTATGAGTAAAACCACTCTGCAATCCTTCATTCAACATTTAACATTCCTATACAGCAGAGATTGCTGCATTTCCAGTTCTAACAAGTTGCTTCTTAACAGACTAATCTTAACTTCATTACAAAACCACTTTCTTTTTTTTTTTTGAATGCTAAATAGGCAAATATTATTGCAAATGCAAAATTGCATCATGGGCTTGGCAGCCTCAAGGTGATAATTTCTTTCAAGTTCAACACAAAGTTGTTGAATATTTCAGTTGATTGCATTGGGCAATTCTCCATTCACTTAATCAGATTAACATATAACTTGCATATTCAACATCAATTTCACATGCTCTAATCCTATAATGTATAGAAGGTTGCAGTGCGATACAAGCAACTCCAAAAACTACTGTATCTATTGGTAAGCTTTTAAGTTATACATATAAACACACACACAGATTCAACTAGTGTAACCAATTACCTCCATGTATTAATAGAAAAAAACCATATTTGAATAGACAAAAAATTCATCAATTCCTCATTTGGAAGTAAAGATGCATGCTTTACATATAACATATTCATCAATTAAAAAAAAATATGTTCCCTCTTATTCATACATCTGCTAATTAAAAATTTACTTTTTAAGTACAGTGTGAAATCTTCAACGTCTTTAAATATTTCATATACCTCTAATAGTAAAACTCAGTGACCCATAAAGTAGTTTGTGACTGCTTTTAAGATAAGTCTTGATTTGGAAAGACCTCAAGTGCTGACATTTCATTGACTAGTCACAATTTCTAATATACTAATAAGAAAACAATCCTGGAATATAAGAATCATAAACTCAATGTATCGATTCATCATTCAGAACTGCTTTCATAAAAGAGTTATTAATGCTTCAGTCACCTACATGCAAAGGTAACACCAAACAGCCTTTTATATAGCTAGACCCAGCATGAGAAGTCAATGAGTGTTTAACCATGATTAAACATATTTCATACAACAGCAATCTCTTCCCAGGAAACAAAGTCTTGGTATGCCACCATAATTAGACAAATGTCGTTAGTCACAAAACGAATGTCTAAACACAAGCTAAAATTAACTCAGAGTAACATCCTAAATCCATAGTTATTCCATGGAAATGGAATTATTGGCATATTAAACTTTCACATTTACTATACACAACAAATATCAGCCTTCCTCTTGCAATCTCAAGAGGAAAATCTATTGCACCAATGCTGAGGTCCATTTAAAGTGCATATGTATGTAAAGGATTGGGCCCTAAATCTGTATAGACATTTACCTTTATATGCAGATAATGTGTTATATGGAGCCAATACAATGAAGTCTTGAAGTGAGACAGAGCATAATAAAAATGGTGCAATAAGAAGAGAAATATATTAGCATGTGAAGTATTCCATTTGCAAATGCACTTCTTAGTTGTGTCATCAGAATTTAACATAATTTTGGGGTTAAATTAAGGTTGTTTAGCTGCTGACCAGCAAGATGGTTCCTGAGCTTTGCAATGAATGTACCACGTTGTACACCGTGAACTGGACTTGGTCAGGAGTCAGTCAGGTTCTGACTCCTCTGATCTCCAAGTCTCTAACTCTTTTGGAGTTAGTCCTGCTTGGAGATACATTTCTGCAGTTGTAACAGCAAACAAACAATTTTTTGTTTGGAAATATGTTTAAAATATATGTGTGTGTATGTACTGTGCATGCACACATTTGTTTAAACACTTGCCATAGAGAGAAAACCATTTTATGGCAAGTATCCAACCCTTCACATTATTTCTCTGGCAAACGCTAAAATGTCTGTCAACATCATGTAAACAGGCTGGCAGGGAATTTTGAAGAAAGAAAATGAAAGCTGCCATTTATTCTGTGCATGACACCATTTAAACATTTTTCAAAACATTAAATGTTGAATTGCCATTTAAAATTTTGAATCATTCATCAACATGACATAAGGTGGCATGCATGTCCTTATAAATTCAAACAGATCAATCCCAGAATGACCTACTAAAAAGCAATCAAGAACCTCAAAGCATGTAAAGGTGCCATAAACTATGGCAGATAGCACAGCGATAAGATGACGCTAAGCAACACATCTGGTCTTGGGTCCTCTATGCAGAGATAGCCAAATGTAGTTTAATTTTGCAGAAGTTAGGTGTATACAGCTGCAAGTTGTTTGTGTTTGCTCAGATTGGCTCTAGGGTTTAGTCAAGAAACCTTTTCACCCTGGGGACTTGTTTGCAGCCTCATGTGGCTTTGCAGGTGAGTTGCTCTGGAATGGTCCCATCTGAGGAGAGCTGTCAAAAATGCTGCAAAGCATCTGATGGAGACAGTGCTTGCCCAAGGCAAACAGCCCCACTAGCAGCTCAGCAAGGGGGTCCTGAGGAGGATATTACTCCCGCTCAGGGGCACCTGCCCTGCACTCGACCCTGGTGACCCAATGGCAGGCCTGGTCCTGGGCTGATTTTGCCCCAATACACACAATTCCTGAAGTTTTGGTAAGAACTTCAGCAAGGAATAATATCATTTAAACATTCCTTTGAATAGATCCTGCTGATCCCAGTGATTTGTTGGGCACCTCACTGTTTGTTGTGTGACAACTTGGACTTTGGACAAGGTCAGCTCTTGAATCTTGATTATGTTTTTTTCCCCTTGAGCCAGAAGACATTGATTTGTACATCTAGTTTACCTTGTTTTCTTAGCCATTTGTGACACAGTACAACAGTTCCCATCGAAAAAAGTGTCATGTAAATAAATTACAACTTAGGACGTATACATTAAATAATTTTATAAATGAACTTTAAAAATGAAGGAATAAAAAATGCCAGTCCCAACTTCTACGGCTGCAGTGATTATTCTGATCATGTTGTCATGTGTAATGAAGCACAGTCCCATCATTAATCAAAAGAACCAATCAGATAACTAATTTAGGCAATATTCTTTACCACAGGACATGTCGGTCAGTAAAAATGCATTAAAATAGCAAAAGATCAATAGCAGACACTAGGGACTGTGTTTACAAACCAGTCTTAAACTTTAGGGTATTATATTCTCAGCCATACTGGCCATCTGGGTTTCTTTAAAGATAAAATAACATAAGATAAATGCTGAGATTTTATTTTCAGTTAATAATGTGCATTAGAGGCTGTCTGCTACAAATGTATGAATTGCTGTGTTATTTAATGATTTCCACAAAAGTGTGTTTAGCTACTTTCTAAATACACTCTAACTAGTCTGGAGTGACACTGCACAGGAAAGAGTTGGCAGGTTCAGGATTTACCGATGTGTGCCTTCAATACTTTACGTGGAAGCCCACATCAAACACTATACCTGGCAAACACTATTTATGTTCTGCCTTGGGCAGCCTTGTGTTTTACATAGTCAATACCTTTATTTAAATGCAGATTGAAAGGACTTTGTTGTGAGCAGAGATATACTTTTCCTAACTTGGATCCTTTTTTTTTCTTTTTTTGAGAATGATATTTTTTGCAAATTATTCCAGTAATAAGAAAGCGAGTGCATCTTAGATGTGAAATATCTCCATTGGATTTAATCCTTTCAGGATGCTAAAGGGAAAAGTAAAACAGAGCCTTTGAATAGCTGTAGCCCAGGTAAAGCCTGCTGCCCAGCTGCACACGTAGCATCACCCTGCTGAGCTCTGCCTGGAGACCAATTCCCCTGTGCTGTGAAGCCATTCTCAGCTGCACTGCCAGTCTGGAGAGCCACTTGTTAATAGTAGTGTAAAACCACAATGGAGTTATAAGCTCAATAAGTAGTCTCAGCACTTAACCAAAACCATAATGAGACACGTTATTCAACTTCCATACACATGAACAGAGGGAGTGCTAAAATACTGATGTGACATGTTCATGGATAGGAACAGTATATTAGGCAGATGCAACATTTATATAATCTGTTTGGGAACAAACACTGCATTTTCAGAAATACTCAGGATTTTCCTACCCTGCTGTAAACAAAGCAGACCTGTAAGCTTCAGGAGAAAGATAATTGGCACCTTCGTCAAAATTGCCATAGTCTGTGTGGCACAGTAACAGCTCACCTGGATTGCTAAAAGTTGTTTCTGTCAGCCCAGTTTTGTAACAGCCTCTCAGACACTGTCTTGTGACCGAGTGGGAAAGGAGGAATCGATGATCAAGTCATTTTGTCATTTCCATGGAAAAAAAAAATAAAATTCTACCCCAACAAACCACAACACAGTTATTCCAAAATGGCAGAAGATAATTTTCAAAGCCACTGCAGGCCATGGTTACAGAATACAACCCATGAGGAATACCTGTAGACCAGCAGTGTCCTTGTGCTTTCCACGAGCTGTGGCTTTGTGGTGGTCATAATTGCAGTTGCATATCTGGTCATATTCAGTGGACTATTCTTACTTGAAATTATTGAATTTCTGCTCAAATTACTTAACTTGTTCTATGTACTCAGATTCTGTGGTGTGTAGAAAAAAAAAAAGGAAGTTTTTTTCTACCAGGAAATTCAAATTTTAAACCTGTTTCCTGATAGTTTCATCCAATACCTCCTAGCTCTTGAACAACAGTACCCATCCTCTCCTCTATTTTGCGCAACTGCTCTGTCACATCTTCTCCTAGCCATTTCTTTTCTGAGCCAAATAATGCTGATGTATTTAATCTGTCATTACCCAGGAAGCTATTCGGTGGTTTGTGGACATCCTCAGCACCTTCTCTACTTCAACAATAGATCTAGTCCCTCCCAGGGATTCTGGAGGCCTATAAACATGGAAACATTGAGGACGTCACCAGAAAATAAAAAGCAATCACAAGATATGTGGCTGTACTACTGTCATGGGGATCAGACAACAGTAAGAAACGTTCCACAAAACACTTTAAGTTATAATGCTCATATGCTTAACAGTAAGCATATGCTTAAGCATTTTGAGGCCTGACATATTTGATAAATGAGCTGATAGAAGACTATTACTGTAGTCTAAAATACACCTAATAGTACTTACTTTTAGAGGAACAGGAAAGCACCTGATGTATCAGAGCTGCTGAGGACTCTTGCATTCTTCTGTTGTTTCAAGAGATTTTATGAGATAGTATTTGCTGATGTTTTTCTTAAAAACACAGAACCTTATTTTATTGTACATAATTCAATTACTTTCTTCTATCCAATAAAATATGCTCATTCAAATAAAATCAGAATTACTTCCCTCCTTTGGCTTGGGTACAGCATCTTTTGTACCCAGCTAAGCAATCTTCACAGTGCTTGGCAATAATCCTGCTTAGAAGGGCAGGATTTAGAACAGATGCAGACTTCTCCATGTCGGGGTGCTACCAAGTTCTCTGTTGATTAGTAGGGTGCATAATTGGGTATGACAGAATATAGATTTCTGGCAGAAAATCATTTCTAATGGGAGAAGCCACTTGCTGAGGACACCCACTTCAATTAAAGGTAAACCAAACCTCTAAGTTAGGATGTTAACCCTGTGACTTCTCCCAGACTCACTATTTCTTTTAGGAACCAGTATTCAGTGTCTGATTGTGCCATTAAAAGAGAAACAAGCATGAAGATAACGTATAAACTTAGTAGTGGAAACGAGGCTTCACCAGAAAATAGTTTGCTGAAGCTCACTCACATGTAGCAATAATCTTTGATCACAGAATACTACATAAATAATACACAAACATTATACTCTGATATACACCAACCTCCAGCTAAGTGGAAGATCTCAAAAACAATTAATTTGTAAACTAATAATAGCCATGGCTATAGGTATGCTCTGTGTATGGGCATGTCAGCCCTTTGTGGGCATTTATGCATATGTTCCTTGCACATGCCTCCCCAGTTTGAAATGGAAGGAATGGAAACCCAAATGCTTCAAACTAATCACAGAAGTTCTGAGAAGTCAGTGATGTGTTTAGATGATATCATGTCTATTGCAAATCCCACCGAAATCACACAGAGCCTCTATCTTTGTTTAAATTCCACCTGCTCTTTTGCATAAAACTGATCTCAAAGCAACAAGTCTTTTGTGTTTTAATAGCTTCATCTGCTTATTTTTGATCAGACAGCATGTTCACCCCACATTAAAGCAAATGAAAGGGTGATGCAGTGTCACGGTGTCTGTTACAGACAGACATGGGGACACAAGGTTGCTGTGAAACAGATACGAGTTCCTGTTTTAGCATGTGGTTATCTCCTTGAAATCAGCAATAATCCTTATGTGCTTAATGTAAGGCATGCGCTCAAGTGCTTCATTTGATTAAAGCCTGACTGATTGGGCTAAAGCTTTTCTTTTGAAAGAGCAGGAAAGAAAACAGAGATCAGTCCTAGGCAACTATATTTACAGCACCGTGCATGCCACTGTTGCTGCTCCACAGGGGCGATGGGCTTATCCACAATCAGAGATCTCTACCTTGCAGAGCAGCTCCACACAGATGGACTTTGCATGTTGTGATGCAGATCCAGTAGCTGGGCCACGGTGGTTGGGCACCACTGACTTCCCTGCAGCTGGTGGGAAGGGCTCAGACTGCTGCTGGGGTGTGGAGCTTAGCACCTGGGCCCCTCCTGAGGGCTCAACACCTGAGACAGGGCCTGTGGCTAGCACCTGGGGCTTGGCACTGTGCAGGCTCCTGGAAAGACGTGCAGGATCCTGTGCAAGACGCAGCAATAGGAAAAATGGTCAAGTGCAATGGCAAGTTACCCCAGCAGAGCTTGTCACTGCTAGCTCACTCCTGTGCTGCTGGAGTTTCCCAAAGAAGCCTCTCAAAAGCTGCTACCAATATTCTCATGGCCCATTCTTTCCTTTCCACCACACCCATGTCTCCTGGATGGTTGGGCATGCCCCATAATGATCAAAGTGGGACAGTGGGGAGGAGTGCAAGGGCAAAGAGCTATGCAGCTTATGTATTACACACACAAAACTTCTTTGTTTCCATAACTTCTGCAGTAGCTTTTTCTCGCACAAGAGTTTTCATTCTGAGTCTTTTCAAAAGTGCTGGACTATGATCACATACAAGACTCACATCTAAAATGCAGCAATTCATAGAGTAAAAAAAGGTCAGCTGCTTAACACTATGCAGCCACAGTACAAACCAAGATGTGAAACATATCGAGCTGAAACTACAGGGGAATTTCAGGCATAAAATGTAATTGCTCAAACTGGAGTTTAGCCAACACACCAGGATTCACACCCCTGTCTTGCAAAAGTAATGCAACGAGGTGTATGAAACACAAATAATCATGACCTCAAATTTATGACTTACAGGCATCCTTAGCATGGTGTTTCCAGCAATATTGTCTTCTCCCAGCACCATACTGGGACATTTGTTCTGTGTTGACTCAAAGAAGAGACATATTGCCCACTGATTTACCAGCATCACTACATGAAATATAATGGGTTTTTTTAGATGTCCCTTACTCAAGTAATGATGCCTCACAGCTTGTGAGAGTTAACAACATCACAGCATTAATTGGCATAACTAACTACAGCATGAAGACTGTACCTTCTAAAAAAAAATTTAAGAGATTATTTTAACTATTTTCATTGTACATTTGAAGATGACATTAATAAATACAGATAACAATTTGTGGAGAGAATATGAAGAGTGATGCAGGGTACTATTTAATTATTACACTACAGTTAAATTTGTGCCCAAAAAAAGCCCCCAAAACCCCTTCACTTACTGATTCCCTTCATATTAAAAAAGATTCTATTGTAGCATAGGTCAAACATTAGCCATCAATATGTTTTCAGAAAAATTCATGTCTATGGAAAATGTTTCAAGGAAATATTTGTTTTCCTATAAAAAACAAAAGTTAGGAAATTGAAGAATCAAAATATGCCATGACAGAAAAAAGTACTTTTCTCAGAAAAGCTTTGGAAAACACAGTACAGCAAATGTGTTGATCCTCTCAAGAGAAGACAGAGGTTCTCCTTCCTCCCCACTGCACCCTACACTAATTTGTCCTATCAGAAAGCAACCAGAAGAAACACTGTCCTAGACCTTGAGCTGGTTTGGCACCATTCATCCAACACAGATTGCTCCTGCAGTAGCACAGACTGGCATTACACTTATTTTTATATACTTTTTTGGGCTATATAAACCAAACAAGGCAGTTACAAATAAAGAAGCCTTTCTTTCAATTGTACTATTTGGACAAATTTTGGTATCTATCTAGCCAATATATTAAAATATGTACTCTTAAACACAACACAAATGTTGCAGCTCATTGACCTGTGTAACAGTGGGAATATGAAGAACAGCGAGGATTAAACTACTTTAAATCCCTCCAGCTCTCACTCGTACACCGTACTGGGAGAAAATACAAGCAGATACATTTACACCAAGCTCTGTCCTCATTTATAAAGTGATTCTGTGCTGCATTTTAAACACAACAGTTTTTAAAGTTAAAGGAATCTGATCAACTCAGTGTTTCAACTGACAGAAAAGTGACAAGGTCCAGCAGAAACAGATGTTCCCTGCAAGTTGCTTCTTCCATCCCACGCGTCTTTTAAGCAACATTCAAATTCCATTTGGCACTTCTCCCAATATTTTTTCCCCATCTTTAATGCAATTGTAGGAAAATTTGATGCTTATCTCACTGCTATATGTTTAATAGTAATACTAAAGAACATCATTCACATTAAATCTAAGAAAGTGAGACCATAGTAATGTACACAGTTTTATGCTAATCCCTTACCAGTACCCTTTTATGCTCTCTTCTGCTTGCATTTATACTCTGTTCAAGGTAGATCAGTCTGTGCAAATCTACTATGCCTAGAGAATTTACCTCTGCGTGTGGACCAGCACTGTGCTGCAGTGAGCAGGTTTGAGTCTCAAGAGACAGAAGGTACTTCTGTGGCAAGTGAAAATTGAGCCAATGGTTCATACCAACACACCTAACAATTTGTATCTACTGGAAACATGAGTCACCACAAACCAAAATGCAAGTCAGATATGATAGTATTATCACAGAGAAGTATCAGTGTATTGTGGAGGAACCCCAAATAAATGTCTGGTAGTAGAAGAAAAGAAAAAGAATTTAGCCAGAAAGATCCCAACCATACCATGATATCTGCTGAGTGTGAAAAGCTTTAAAAACAAAAGGAAGGGAATGTATGTGTGTATATATTATACAGTTTAATACTCTGCTCTAACTACAAATTAATTCAAATCTTGTACTTGCATTAAAAATGAACTCTATTTTATGTTGATCATTAACTAAGAATATTTCACACTAGAGATTTGTCATATTAAGGAGAATTGAAACCACTTATATCAATTAATTGTATTATACATAATCTTTACATAGATTACCACAAATAATTTAGATTCTATATTAAGGAAATATTAAAGATGAATTCTGCAAGGAGTCATGACCCAAACTCCTGTCTAAATAATATTTTTTGATAGGGAAAGGAATGACATTAAAGAAGTGTAAATCAAAGGCTGATTGTGAGAACTCTTCAATGAAATTCCTCCTTTGAAAAATGGGGTGTAATACAGCTTACATGTTTCATGCAAACATGTCAGTATCCATAGGGACAGTTTCTCAGAGATGGGATGGAGAAGGGTGGGCTACAGCCCAGTGTTACCAACAAGTGCATGAAATAAAAGTCCTAAATCCAGCAGGACAAGAACCTGAAACTTGTTCTCCTAATTGCCAGAAAGTTTTGGGTTGGAGTTTCCTCTCTCCATTTATGCTTTTTTTTTTTTTTTTAAATAAAGTTAATAAAACAGCTTTTATTGTTGAATATTAAAAAACCTTGGCAAGACCTTGAAGCCATAGTATTCTCAGTCATCCTCATTTTTCATGGATAAGTTAGTCCCATCAACTTATGAAAACAATCAAAAGAAACATCGAGTAAAAGAAAGTTGGTCTCTGCTAGAGAGTATTAGGTCAGGCAGTCCCAGGTGGGATGAGGTTTATACAATTAAGAAATTTTTGAGTAGTTTCAGAAAAATACCTGCCAGTATGAATGCCAACCAGACAATCAACATCAAAAGCTTTGTGAAAGTATTGCCCCAATTTTCATCTCCGCATAGTACCTGGCAATCACTTCAAAGCAGCAGTAAGAAATTCTGCAATGGGAGGAGAGAGGACCACAGTGGCTAGAATATCTCAAGGCATGGAGGTGGGAGTTAAAGACCTCAAGGAGTCCAGAAAAAGCAGTAATGATCCAGAAAGTGCTGCACCTTTACCAGTGATTCTGCAACAGAGCAGGATTCTTGGCATGGGAAAGGGAAATAAATACTTATTAAATAATTGCTTACCTCTTCAATAAAGCTGGATTTGAAAATGACAGAAAAAGAATCTAAATCAACTGGACACAAGGTTCATTGTGAATTATTCATTTAAGGGCTCTGCCACCACAGACGAACTAAAGTAGGCATGCAACACAACATCAGCAGTATCATTTAGATTACACAGACTTTTCTCAACCCAGAGAAGGCAACAAACTACTCCAGACAGAACTGATGATATGCACAAGCTCACAGTTACTATGTCTACCTTAATAGTCAATTAACACTTTCTATATAACTGTCATGACGTTTCCACAAAAATACATATCTTCTGCTTGTCAAAACATAGGGCTTTAAGTTTGCTCATCTTTCCTCAGAGTAAGAAGCAG
The DNA here is from genome assembly GCA_013401335.1 of Brachypteracias leptosomus. Lineage (NCBI taxonomy): Eukaryota > Metazoa > Chordata > Aves > Coraciiformes > Brachypteraciidae > Brachypteracias > Brachypteracias leptosomus. The sequence goes on from VYZX01023516.1 coordinate 177,146, forward strand.
TAAACCTTTGCCACAGCAGCCTCCATGGGAGCATGTCCATTTTCATGTTTTGGCACTGTGCAATGCCTGGCATTCTTCAGACAACCTGCAGACAGCCCAGATACTTCTTGGAAAGAGTTTTCAATACAAACTTCCCCAGAACGTTATTGGAGATTCATTGAATCCTGAGTATAACCTTGAAGCAACTGATTAAAGGTTTTTGATGTGCTAACTACCAGATTTATGATGAGTAAGTGTACATGATATAGATCAAATTCCAATAACATTATACCCTTCTCCAAAAAGAAAATAAAAACTTTTAAAAATATTTCTGATTTTGTGCAAGTTCCACAATCACAAAGCAGTCCGCAAAGAGAATTCCTAAAGAAAAAATAAATTCCTAACTTTATCTCTGAATAATTATCTTCTTCATTGTCGTATCATCCTCACATCTGTCATTACCCCATGCCTTTTGCACACGGGACAAATTAATGATAGGGGAAGTTTCAGAAGTTCCACAAAACTCTGGATGTCAGGACCTTGTGTGCTGCCAGAGAGATGTCTCAGCGTGTTGCAAATGGAATTTGAACATTCTGGATTTGGAAATGGGGCTGTTTAGCTCTCAGATGATGCAGAGAATCGATTAATAAACAAGTGACATGAGACCTACCCATCTCTCTGCTTCACCATCTCGCTGGGAAGCAAGAGGAGTGCTGAGCATTTCCCCAGAGCACAGAGGCAGCCTGTGGGGCTGGGGAATATGAATGCAGCTCCATTTGCTGCTGTGCAGCTCCCACCTTTCAGAGTAGCTGAGATTTCAACAGCATTTACTTCTGCCAGAATCAGCTGAGGCTCTTCCCACCCTCTGAAAAGCAGAAAGGAAGGGGAAAGCAGTGATGCCATGCTAAGGGAAGGGCTGCTTGTCATGCTACCATAAATAAAGGCTTCCAAGATGGGCCATGTTAAACAGGAGTTTTCCTTTATGGAAGAAAGTTGCAGACAATTTCATCCAAAATTTCAGTAACCATTTTGATAGGATTTTTAAAGCAGCTAGTTTTTTTACCCTATAGGCAAAATCAAAAACAATCAGCAGAACACAAATGAGAGCATTTGCACAACCTGATAAAAAGAACAGCTCCAAAACCTGAAACATTTTGGAAAAAGATCATTTGAAACTTTTCTACCTAGTAAGTGCTCCTAGTACTGCCTGTCCAAGAGCAGGCAGTGTGACTAAACTGTCACAGAGTCATGGAATCCAAACCTGAGTGGCATTAACAGTCAGCTCTATCAACCACGTTCCCTCCAGCTAGCTTTGGGGAGGGCACAGTGACGAACTGGGTGGAAGTGGCCACATCTCACTGACAAGGAATGCATCGTCTTATCTCTAGACACAACAACTTCAACAGAACATTTCCACCGGTTTCACGGGGGAGCACTGCTGAGCATCCGACCCAGCATGGGCTCCAGCCTTTGGTTCTCTCCCTCCCCTTCAATTTCTTTGCTCGAGGCAGATGGATAAAATTAGAAACACGCACACAATAGTGATCTTCATTCAAACAGTTTGTTTACTTTCTGCCATCTACTCTATCTACAGCTTTCTTTCAAGTAAATCATACAATTACTCTTTTCCACCCACTCTACATTTTAAGTGACATTCGATTAACAAATAAACTAACCCTTAATAAGAAAACTATTGTCTAAATAAGCACTAATACTTTAAATTAAGTACTTTAAATACACCTAATTATGTATTTAATAAGGATTTAACGGGAAATGCATTGTATGCTAACTAAACACAAAAATTAGATTACTTAAAAGGTATTTATTGAGGTTTAAGAATTATATAGAAAAGAAATATTTGCTACGAGCTGGCACATATGATAATTTATTTACTTCATATAACAATAACAAAATAAATGCTTAAGTCCAGTGATACCACTTATACTTGCTTTGTGGATAGATATACATACGTCACACGAGTAGGATTGTTTCCATATGATATACCTAGCCTGGAAGCATCAAGCTTGCTTCCCACAACTTACCTCTGAGCCTTGCTAGCTTGTTTCTATCTACTGGAATTTGGGAACTACCAAAATTCAGAATTTGTGGTCTGCAGGAAATATCAGCATTTTGAAACCAGTTTCCATTCAGATTCAGAATTATTTCTCCCACCCCTTCCCTTTTCCCTAAACTTTTCACAGAATGGAAATCCATCAGAGCTGCCCAGAGCTATGCCTGCTGGAAGCCTGGGGGTCTGCCTAGAAAGTCTCCTTGTGTTTGGGGACAGGCTCTTCCTATGCAGATGTAAATCCAGAAAGCCGAGGTCTGTGATGCGGGGCAGGCTTTCTGGTGTGGCTACCTTCGAGCCACAAGCACTGGCAGGCAGCCATGGAGCCACGCAGGTGACCTGGCAGGGAACCAGACAGATTTACAATGAAAATCTGCTTAGCAGGCTAGGTTCTCTGGGAAGATTCATTGAAAGCCAGATGTTTTTGTGAAATGTTTTGCTTTTGACGAATCGGCATTTTCTGATGGAAAAAAACTTTCTCTCTGAAAACTTCCTCTGAGCTCTGCCAGCAGCTGCCTCTGCCGAGAGGATTCAGCAGCTACATAGCCAGGCTGGGCAGTGATTAGGACAGTGTCCCAGGGCCTCTCATCTCATGACCCTCATCCCTCACACTAGAGGTGCCCATCACAGCTGAAGTTTCAGGACAGATCCTGCTGTTCTCCATTGCAGTCTGCCAAGCAGGGGAAGCTGACTCCAAGACAACCATCCCCAGCATTCTCCTACCTCCAAGTATCATGCTCAGATGAAAAGTAACTCCACAACAAGCGGAGCAGGAGCAAATGCTACAATATCTTCAGGATCTCTCACCAGCCCTTTCCTAAATCAGCAGGCTGGCAATCCCATGGGGGTGGATGTTCCCAGGGTATCAGCATTACACCCACCTTCCTCATCTCCCAGTGCAGTGATTCCAGGGTGGTGGCACAGGGGCACATCAGGGACCTGCTGGTGAGGTGTCCTGAGGTGTCCCTGGCTGCCTGCCTACCTCAGGCTGTGCATCACACACCCAGCCTCTCCAGCAAACCTACAGGTGCCAGCAGCAACACATCGGGGATCTAACAAGCTTTAACTTCCAGGCCTTCCTGCCACCTTCTGCTGTCTAATGCTGACTGCTGATACAAGCAGCAAAAGGCAGCCAGCGCTTGACAGCTGAACACAGCTCAGATGGATAATGGCTTATGTCTAACAAAGCCATTCCTAATAAAAAGAAATAGGCATAAAAGTGGAGAAAAGGACTGTGCTGCACACAGGGCTTGGGGAGCGACTGAACGGTGGCACTTCTTTCAAACCATGAGTTATCTGGAAGTGGCACGGAAGGAAAAGCACATGAAAAGTGCTGATGAAAACTCTGCTTAAAGACTTGTTTTTGAGGCAAGAAATGCCATATGTCTTCCTCTCAGTGGCAGGCCAGAGCCACTGCTTTATTTCTAGTGCTACAGTAAATGGTATGCATTAAATAGTCACTAGGTCTTCAGAAACTTCACCTTCAATATTATTTTAAAAGACTTTCAGCTGTGAAAAGCAATGTCATTTTATTCTTCAGACATAGCTATCTTTTAAATCAAAGGTAATTTATTTTTTAATATACAGACTATTAAAAAACCCTCTCGAATCCATCACATTCAGAACATCTGTCCGTCCCAGAGTCTCAAAACATTAACACATACTTTGACTGCAAATATGCTAGAATACCCAACTAACTGTGTGTCAGATATGACACTTTCTTGTGCTAGCAAAACCCAGATGAAATTCATCAACTTCAGTAGATTGCAGATTTAGAGGTCTGTAAATAAGGGAAAAAATTGGCCCTCTGCTTTAATTAACATTTTAAATCAAATCTGCATTTGAATATGTTCCAAAATTGGAACAGATCATAAATAACCTTGGTCTGCAATATTAGAGTAGAACATACTTGTGCATTCTTTGCTTTAAAAAAAATGTGGGTTTTATCAAATGATAATTATGGTTGTGCTTGAAGTGATCCCCCTTAAATTCTTCAGGAAAGTTAAATGGCTGCTGAATATTAATATTTTCCCTTTAGTCAGGGATTCAAAACAACTCCCAACAAAACGTTGGGGCCGGCAGATTTGGAGGGCTATGTCATTAAAAGCTGCTGTCATTATTCCGCTTACATGCTTGTTCTGCAGAGACCGTGTTTTCAGTAATAAATAATGTTTTGAAACAAACAGGTAATTTCTGTAAGAAGAATCGACAGTATTTTTTGAAGGCAGTGGTTTCTGTAGAAACCTTCCCTCTCTTTGTCCTCTCCTATCTGCAGGGTATTGACAGCTCTGACAAGACTTTGATTATCTAGTCAGCAGGAGCCTGAGACTTGTCACTTGTCAGGTGTGAGCCAGCAGTCACGCAGCTGATGAAACAATTGAAAGGAGATAGGCTGAGCATGAGGAGGATCAGGGTCATCAAGCCCAAAATGTACGCCTGTCTAGTAAGGGGATGGCTTACACCCTCATTAATGACTCCAATAAGGCAGCAGAGAGAGGTGGGGAGGAGCTGGAGTAGGGAAATAAGAAATGTAAAGGTTGGAGATGGTGGAGGAGCTCCAGTTGTCAACATCTGCTTCATGCCCACATCTCTGCAGCGACTGGAGTCCCTGCAGCCCCAGTGCTGCTGGCATTCTGCGTCCTTCCCCTGACAGTTACAGGAGGTAAAGGTGAGGGTGGCATTCTCCTATGCCTCTTTCTCCCACATGATGGACGGGTTTTCAAACCGCACTCCCCAACAGTGAGGGTGAACAGAAGGGTAGCTCACTAGATGGACCTATAACAGCTTGGTACCCTCTGTTTTCATCCCCACTGGGAGAGTTAACACCAAACCAACCACTTCTAAGTGACTGTGTTTCAACTGCCTCAAGCATTAGATAGAAATCCCAGCTGTGACAAATGTCTTTAGTCCGTACACTAAGAGGTCTGGGTGCATAGGGGTGATTTCTGCTGTCCTTGGTGAGAGCCACTGTTCCACCAATGCAGAGAACATTTGCACAGTAATCTGCATTTTGGCACTAGATTGTACAACTGGAACTCCAAGAGGGGCATTTACTAATCCAAAGGCAGGCTTAGTCAAAGAGGGCAATATAGAACAATAGCCGTTGTCTTACAATTGTCAGGACTTAACAAAATGCTTTGTAGAAAGATGTCTGTAATCCATAACTAATATCCTCTCTGTATATATCATACACAACTGGTGGGTCAGTTCATAGAGGCTTATCCTAAGAACATTTCACACAAAACTGGATTAGTACAATATGCCTTGCTCTGGAAAATCATTCACAAACTTCAGCTCATGTAAAACCCAGGACTTTTTTTGGTTGGTTCTTCTCACATTATACACTGTTTTTCTGTGATCTGCATTAGTTACCTATTCATATTAAAATGCAGTTCAAGGTGTGCTTTGCAAGATTTAACAGGTAAAATACGGCTGCCCAGAAAGTCTCTTTTAAATTTAAATGACAACATAAATTATTATACACATTTAGTTAATGCCACAGGAAAGATTGTGAGTATTGAGGACACAATCTGTCAGTTACACGCGTGCAATCCTGCAATCATTTCACAGATTTCAGGACTTTCTCTCCAAGTCTGTGCAGACACAAGGCCACTGATATCAGAGTTTGTGTTCCCATCAAAGCAATAATTGTGAGCTGCATTTACTAGTTTACGTGAGCCCCAAACCCTTGCAAAAAGTTTGGGAGATGTCTGCTGTCCCTTATAAAAGTGATTACTGGTGTTCCTTAAATCTCTGGGATACTTAGACATATGGATAAGATAAGCATGGATTAACTATGTCTGACTATGCATATCAATTGAGTAGAAAATTTTCCTCTAAGATAAGGCAGCAATGAAAGCTCATGAGGCAGGATGGGCAGAATCAGAGAGGAGGAAACTGAAGGTCTGCACCACTTGTACATGGTGGGACATGACAGGAAAGAGGTGACTAGTTAACTTAGAAGGGGCAAGAAAAGAAACAGTTTCATTATTCACTATGAAAAGTCAGAGGTAGAAATATAATTTTAAGCTTTCAAAGTTTTTTTTAAATTATTTTTGCATGACAACTTTCTTTGCCAACATAAATTGAGAGACAGCTCACTATAGCCCCATGCGCTAAAGGGGTGGTACACAACAGTATCCTTGCTGAGTATTTGATCAGTAAAGCCTTTCTTGTATAGCTGAGCAGTTATCATGCACTTGGCTCAGCCATCAGTGAGAGATTTTTCACTGAAGATTTCAAAGCACTTTATAGGAGTTTACTGCAGGTATCCTAACCAGGTTTTCATATGTCTGAAGGAGAGAACATTAATACACCTGCCTCACCCAGTGCTGTACACTCACTGTAGTTCCCTACATCTAAACACAAAAGTTTAGGGAGTTTTCAGTGTCTTTCAAAACTGGAACACAGCTTAGAAAATACAGTGTACAAAGTTACTTATTCTGTAGCTTTTAGGGGTACCCGTCATGGTGAAATGATACTTAAATTTCTTCATAGGTGAGCTAGTTCTGGGCTTCTAAGCACGGATCCAGTACGGAATGGACACTTGATAGTAGAATGACAGTGTGTTAAATAAAGAGCTCACTAAGAATACCAGGGAGCAATGAATGACAGGTACAGATCAATGGACTATCAAGCACCTTTTCAGCCATCAGCTTATTGTTATTAACACTTTAACTTAATCTCCAGCTTTAAAATAAATAAGCATTCACTGCTGTCTTTCAGATTTGATTTCTCATCTCTAAATGCTGAATCAGAAATGCAACCTGAGGGTGATAAATGTACACCAACATAATAAACTCATTGAAATGAATTACTTTTGCCATACTTGGGAAGGGCTGGATGTGTGGAAAACCCTCACCTCACCTGCCTGCCCTGAGGCCCCATGCTTGCCCACTGTCACCTGCAAAAGTAAATAGTGGCCTCTTGAGACTAAAGCTCATTGTGCAATTAGTGAACATTTATTTGAAAATGATACTAAAGAACATGCACACGTTTAGGTGATGCCCAGACATCTCCATACTGATTTCTAACTTATTGACCTCCCAGTGCAAGTGCATACCGTAGACTTGCTCACACCCCACAGTTATCTGAAATAACTTACAGCAAGATTTTTGGCTGCTCTTGGTTGCACAAAGACAGTGATTCAAAGAAGTGCAGAGGAATATCTAATTATTCAGATATTGGCAATAATTTCCTGAGTAATATAACAAAGGCTCTACAGCACTGGTAATAAGAGTTCAGCTCCTTCATTATTTGAGAAGAACCTATATCATAATACATAGCTTTGAATTCAGATTATGAATTTTCTATTTTTCAGACTTTTGCATTGTTGGGTATATTTTCAGCTAGGGTCACTGCTTTACTACATTCAGACCTGAAAAAGTGCTGTAGCTCCAAGTAGAGCATCAGCTCCAGCCACAATATTGGAACATTTCATCCATGGAAGAGAGTCCTATCACCATCTACTGTCAGTCGTAATAATTCATAAAGGATGCCACAGAGATTTGAATGTACTATTTGATCACTTTTTCAGCTCTCGCTGTTTTGTTACAAGAGCAGAGTTTGTGAGAAGATCAAACCAGAAAGCTATCAATGCTCAGCTATCTATATACATATTTTCTAGAATACAAAATCCTCCAGTTAATATAAAATAATTGTGGAAATGGTTGGCAAATTAAAGATGGTTGTTATAGATTCCAAAAATATTTTTGCTTTCAGCAAAATACATTTTTAATTACTTTCCTACTAGCTGTCATTTTTCATAAACCAGTCTAGACAACTCGTGCCAAATCATGCAAAAACTGATCTCAATGAAATGCTTTCCACTAATGCCAAAGATCAGAAAATGTTTTTTCTTTTTAAAGCACATGCGTAGTTCAACAAAACACTTCCAAACTTTTGTTTGTAGAGTGCTAAAAAAATCAAATCTTCTCTTTTTAAAAACTGATACAGTAAAATATCAAACAACAACAAAAAAATTCTAGTTTAGAAATAAACTTGAAAATATAAATATACTTTTCTATATTGTATTTTTATTATCTTCTTAATTCAATTTTTTTCTAAAAGCACAACCTAGAAAAATCTGCATCAACACAGTTATAAGATGTACGTATACGTTTCCACCATGCCTTTTATCTTATTTATCTTAAGCATATTGAAAAAGAGGGGAAACAAGTGAAATATAATCTGAATTTGTATTTCCTTTACAGTTTTGACTGGAATTATTAAGCTGAGTTATAGCACTCAGAAGTAAGGAATTATGTTTAGTAAAGAATGTAGATTTTGCTTTTAGTGTCATAATCAATGTCCAAATCTAAAATTGATATAATTGACCATTAATTAATTCCCTTGATATTTTCATTAGCACATCCAAGCAACAAGTCTTCTGTTTGGCACTTCTGAATTATTCAGGAAGTACTGAGATTGCTATAATGAAGGCGTTACTGCCTGATACTATGCTGGCTAATAAAGTTAAATGCAAGGCATGCTTCTATTTTTCTATGTTGATTGGACAATCAAAGATTTCCCTTAAGATATGTGAAATGAAATTTCAGAACCACACACAAAAAAATGTCAAAAGAAGCATCCAAAGACATTTTTGTGAAAAAATCCAGCTCTATACTTCCAATAATTGTAGCTTTCCCTTAAGTCCTATAACGCTGCAATAAGAGGAGTTGCTGTGGGTGCCATCTAAATCTCTTTTGAAGGCTCCTTAGATCTCCAGAGATAACATTGCCCATCAGCAATGTTAACAATGTGACCAGGATATTCCCAAGTACTCCTACAAATCCCTGAGCAAATGTTGGTGTCCTTACCCAGCTAAATCCTCTCTCATCGCCAATGTTGATTTTGCTAGAGGAAAGACTTAGGATTGGCCTAACCAAGAGAAAGTTTGGAGTGCTCCATCTGGATGCTTTGGTTCATGGTTGCGTTGAAAGCCAGGACACTTGGTAGGGCTTACACCAAACTTGGCAGTTTTTTCTCTTTTTTTAACACTGGTCTTTTTCTTGTAAGGTACTAAGTGGCAGAAATCCCATAAATCTTGCCATTCCAAAAAGAAGAAGCTTGAGGGGACTGGGTGGTACATTTGATGGATGCACTGTCCTTAATGCACTAGCCTCTTCCCTAAGGGATTATGGGTTTGAATTTAGTACAGAGAATGAACTGTTCCTCAACTGATGGCAGTAAAAGTTTATCAGCAAAGGATAGCTTTACCTTTCAGATCATCACTGTGTTCTGACATGATCCTACTCTGCACAGATCCTTCAGTGCCACTCACAAAGCCAATAAATAGCCACTATAGAGGCAATTCAGATTTATTTATTTATTTATTTTAAAGAAAAAACAGAATGCTACTAGTCCTAATTAATTTAATATTTGTCATTTGGACACCATCTCCCATATGACAATCTCCAAAGACTTTACAAAGATTAATGACACCCCATTATATCAATGAAGCAGAAAGAATAAGAATTAGTTCACCCATCACTGAAATGCACTCTCTTCTAGGGTGGAACATGTCAGCTACTTAACAGTACATACCATGGAGGAATAGGGCCTTGAGGAATCAAGAACCCACCAGTTACTTCAAGTATTGGTCCTACAGCAATGGACTTGCTCTTCTCAGGAGTTGGTCACTGAATGGGTATGTTCTTCCCAAGCCTCCTATGGGAACCTATGGCTGCAGGAAGACATTGCACAACTCTGATGGAGGAAAGGGGAAGACATTTTGCTGATACTCCTTAGGTGGGAGACTATAGTATCACACATTAACATCAGCAGGAGCATGAGCACAGATTCTTCTCTGAAAACTGGGACTTAGATCTCTTTTTAGAAACAAAGTAAAAAAGCATGACACCTTCAAACACTGAATTCACCTTGTCTCTGTGCAGCGGGTTGGATCACAACCCATGTAGTTACCAATGCTGACCAAAAATCTCAAGGTAAGAGTTAAGAAGTTTCCATATCTCACCATTCATGTCTAGTTCTTCAGAGGAAAGGGGTCTCTTACAATGGGGAATTGCCTCGTTACCAACACAAAGGAGTTTATGCCTGCCCAAAGAGAAGAGTAGCCCTGCATGGGAGCACCTGTAAGAGTAGTTGGAGGAGATTTGGTGCTTACTACAAGCATGCAAAGCCTGTGCCCTATGGCACCTGGCACCATGGTGAACCTGACAGTGCAAAAGCAAAGTTATGTTTTTCCTCCCCTCCTAATAACTCAGGAAATTATGTAAATTAGAAATAAGAGCCTCCTTTGGCAGCTGCAGTGGAAGGAAGGGGTGAGCTTGGCAACACCCTACCCCTGTTGACAGTGGAAGCTGGATTAGCTGCACTGACCACCCCCACCATTGCTGCCAGCCTGTCTGAGGAAGAAGTTACTCTGGAGCCACTGCATGCCCCCATGTCAGTGCCCATGACAGCATACGAAGGACATCTGCCTGAGGTGACCACTCATCATACAACCAAGGTGTCAAGCACACCTTCTCACTTCATGGCCACCCCACCAGTGCAAACTGAAACCTGTTTTCTCCTTTTGTAGTTACTGTATAGGTGGCTGCATTTTGAAGTATAAAAACTCATATCACTCAACGATTAAAAAAGGGCTTCTGAATGCACACTGTACAACTTTATCAGCTAATTTGAACTTGCTGGGAAAAAAAAGCGCCATATTTTTAGATTTGATCCTCATGGTCTTAAAATATTAATCAGACACATGCTCGGTGTTTTTTTTAATCCAGCTGTCTCCAGAATGCTTATTGACAATTTATAAAGAGAGGTTAGAAAATAGTAAAGGGAAATATGTAAGTAATTATGGTTCTGGTATTGCAGGGCCAAATGAAGTAAATTAATGTAATGCAAACATTTTGTTGATTTTTTTAATTATTTGCAAGTACAATTAAATCTGCAAGTACAATTAAATCATACTGCAGTAGATGGGGGTTTATAAATGTGAATTTTCCTAATGAGTCTTTTCAGAACACTCAAAATTCTTTACAAAATATGGACATGCTTCCAGGTCATTTTTTATCCACTTGCTGAATAGATGACTATACACAGCTGCGGCTTCATTCAAAAACTTGGGAAAAACAACTTTCATTAAGGGGAATTTCATCAGTAGCTAATGTCAAGGACCAGCACAAGACCTTCCCATCTTTGGTTCCCCATGGGTCTTCCCTAAACAGCTCATGGGGACTTCATGGAACTTTGTGTGGCCCAGCAGAGCAGAACGAGCCAAAAGGAATTTCACTGGGTCTGGGTGGTACCTCCAGGGATTTCTGATCTGGTTGAGGAATTACTTTCTGTGGACCCTGGACATCCACTATCCTACTCATATTCCAAATCTAAAAGAACATGAATATTAGAAGATCCTGAAAAACTGCAACATTGTAATTCTGCCACCACTGATGTCCATGAGTTCATCCCAGAGCTCACAGGGAGCAGCAACAGACCAATACCTAGACCTTGTGAGAATTCAATCCTAAATGACTATAGTGTCTTCAAGCAGAAGATTAATTTTGTTTAAAGATAAGGTTATATATTGTTTCTTTTAAACTGAAAATAATGTTGCAAACTAGGAAGTTTCTTCCTTGAAATATATTGCAGTCAACAATTCAATGTCTTGAAATTGTAGTTGGGATTTCACATGCTTACACAGCAACAGCTAAAACACTGTATACTTTTTCCTCTTTTTCATTAAGAATTTAATAAAAAACTAGCTTACAAAGTATTCTTTAAGTGGTATTCAAGATATTGTCTTGAGCCCCTGAAGGGGTCAACAAAATCATTCAAAACCTAAAGGACATTCAGTAACATTTGTATGTGTCTGAGCATTATAGAGCACGAAATACCCACTGTGCAAGAGAAATAATCTAGATCTTTCTGTCTGCAACTTGCAAATTCAAGACATTTTTTGAAAATACATTTTTGACTTGGGTTCTTCAAAGAAATCCTGAGAAGAGGTGAAAACGAAGAAACTGTTTGCAACACTCCAAAAGGCCTGTGTTCTTCCAGAGGCTGTTTAATTACCAACTGAACTGCCAGTCCTTTCAGAAATGGATCAAAAAGCCACAAAAAGCAGTGACTTGGCAAAAAGAAGCAACTGCCTGTTTTGTTTCATTCAGAGAAACTTTTTCTCTTTTTTCTTTGCATTTCCAGGAACTTTACAATGAGTGGCAGATGTTCTCCGTTGCATAGATCTTATTCTTTTAAAGGGATGGGCAAACATGCACTGTATTCAATACTGCATCAGAATGTCATATCTTTTAGGCATTACCCCATCCCTGTGAGGTCATCAGCCTTTTGGTATTTCTAGATTTAATCTTTAGAGCAATCAACCACAAAATTTGCTTTTTCTTGATCTGACTCTGAAATTCACAGCATATCAGTATTATTGACTTAGGTGGCTACTGCATTCATGCTGGGTGGGGCTTTGAAGGAGAGGGGGGTGGCTTAGCAATTTTTTTTAGGAAAGAAAGTCTGGATTCTTGATCCTAAGGTACCCAGCATTGGTCAACTGAGGGTCTTGGTCTGCCAAGCTGGAAATGAGACAGAAGCCCTGCTTGTTTGGCAAAGTGTTGATTGACTTGCAGAAGTATGAGCGTGAACATGCCTGGGAGGGAGGGAGGTTATCAAAAGTGAGGAATCTGCTACTAGCCTTTAAATTGAAAGCTTTATACTCTGTGCTTTTATAACTGATGTTTTATAGATGTAAAGTGTTCACAGCTTCAGTGACAGCATCCAGTATACCTTTCTGAAATGAACAGGCACCTGACCTCAGCTGGGTCTTTGATGTGGTGGTTTCAGCTCTCAGTATGTAAATATGTTTATTTGCTACAGAAGCCAGTTCTTTAAGATGCCTTACTGTGATTGCTCTCACATTGGAATACAAGAGCTTGGAGGAACCTTCTGGAAGCAGAACTCTGTGACCATGTGTATGGAATGCTGTCCAAAACACCACTGAGCTTCCCACCTCAATGTTTTCTATCTGTTACCTTATATACTTAGTTTTCCCAAGTTCAGAAACTCGGACAACTTCCTTCTATTCACTTCCCTGCAAAACTGCCCTGGAATAAGTTTTGTAAATTATGTGAAAAATAAAAAACACTTCATTTTTTTAAATATTTCTTATAAATAGTGCTTTAGAGGTCATTCATTAGTCAAAGATTATTTTAAATTGATTGCTATTACCAAAAATCAATACCACCCAAACTTTCCTTGTGTTCCCTTCCACTCAGGACACAGCCTAGGCTTCCACTTCTCCCATGGGTGAGCCATTTGTAGAATTAGAACTAAAACTACAATAGATCTGTTTGCAATGCCATTAAAGCAGTGCAGATGTACTAAAGCACAGAGGACATCATTCAGGGAATCAGTGGGTTAAATACATCATTTTCAGCTTTAGGATTTGATGAGGAAATGATGTACACGTAGACAGGCGCCTACTAGGGACACGGCACCCACTCTGACAATGGCTTTCCTCCTTATCTAGGATCTTTTAATAAAGTGTTAATTATAAAGGCTTCTCAACTCATTGTTTAGAGTCCCAAAGAGAAGCGTACTTTTCCGTCAAACACGAAGGGTTTGCAGCAAGTGAATTTGCCTTGTAGCAGTAAGCTGTATTTTCCTGTGAAGTGATTAATTTAAATGGGTTGGAGCTACCTGGATGTTCGACAGGCTTCTGTGCTTCCCAGCTCTAAAATTAACCACAGCAAACCATGCCAGTGCCTTGTCAGTGGCACCGCTCCTTGGAGGGATCAACTTTGCACCATTTTACAGGTAGGACAGATGCCCAGGTTAGACCTTTTCTTAGCAAGGCCCAACAGCCAAGCACTGCCCACAGAATGCATGGAAGACCAGCACATTTGATCCTGGCTCAAGCCAATACATGTAAGTCTATCTGTGATCTTGGGTTTTGGTGAAGGGTGAAAGGCACTGAGCAGGTAGCCTCCTCTAGACCATTCATTACTGTAAATACCTCTATCATGTCCTCTGTTGTCACTCACTGAAAGAGTATACAGATTGGCAGATAAAACACAGAAAGGTTGATAATAGAGGCATTAACATGAAGCTCCATTAACTTTAGCCAAAATGGAATAAAAAGTGTGGAAGAAAAAAAAATGTCATAATATCATCTGAAAGCAGCACTGTCTCTAGTATGACATGCTGTGTAAAGTGAGCCTTCAAAGGAAAAGTAATATCACTTTGTAATGCTGATATTTTGCTGAGTTATTTATTTTATGAGAAAAAAGGCATTGTGCCGTGTGAACAAATATGAATTTACTACTTTCAAATAAACAAATAAGAAAACAGAAGCAGATCACTATAAAAAAAACTTCCTGTAATACTTTGCATAAACAATCTCAATTAACAATTAACTGGGAAAAATCAGGCTGATTCTATTATTTCCCCTGGTCTGATAGAGCATCACCTTAAACCCATGGTCAAGTTCACTTGGCTAAGCGCAGACAACCCCATATATGCTATTCACATTTTGAGCTAGTCAGACATGAGCCAGCTCCAGTATGAAAACACTCAACCACTCTTACACACACTGCTTTAGAAGGCGAGTAGGGTCCAACCAGCCTAGTGCTGAAGGATAGACAATGAACATTTAAAGCATGGAGTCATCGGCTCCAAAAAAATCTTGTAAATAAAGACTAAATGCAACTTCAATTTCCACATAGGAAAATTGAAACAAAGTAAAACCATATAAGAATTAAGAATCTCTAAGGCTTTGGAGGTGTCCAAACTTCAATATTCCTTTTTTCTAAATGGAGAAATAGAGGAGCAGGAGATGTTCCTGACACTCAAATTTGCTTCAGGGCTGGTTGCACCTTGCCTTTTAGCCAATTAACCACATCTGTGCATACTCTTAACAGTGCAGAAAAGGATGGCAGGAAGACCTTTGAAAGAAAGGTCTTGAAAAAGAGGGAGAGGAGGAAAACACCAGGATACCTTCTTCAGACAATCCCGTACTTCTTATCTCACAAACTCATGCAACTGTTGCTTTTGCCATATTTATCCCTCATATTTTGCATGATCAGAGGCAGTTACTGCTAGAAGATTATTATACAACTTTCTATTGCAGCAGCACCCAGGAGGCTCAGACAGAGCAAGCCACCTCTATGCAAGGTGGGAACACATTAGAAAGTGTTAGCTCATGTTGGAGGAATTCATAGTATACCTGGAGTTGGGTCTGAGGGACATAGGTTGAATTCACAGAATGGCTGATACATATAAACACTTGCATCCTATTCAGACAAATATTCAAACACTTTAAGTGACTTCCAGAACTGAGAGATGGCTGATCAAAATAACTTAAATGTGAATGCCTCTTTTAACCCCAGTCTAACTCTCCCAGCTACTGCACCTTAATCATATACAGAAACGCTCCCTTCCTCTCTGGATCCACTGTGCTCTGATCAGTACAATGAACCAGAAAAAAGTTTGCAAACACAATCTAATTCACATTTGAGGACACCTGAGGAGCCTCAGCGCCCTCTATTTGCAACAAACCATTTTGCTAAGAACATTTGCCGTTAATGATCCTTGCTATTAAAATATGCACATTTTGGCATGGTAACTCTTTCTGTGCCTAAGAGGCTTACACCAGGCTGCCTTCTTTGTTTGCAATGTGCTTTCACCATGATTGCGGATGTTGCAACGGTAGAGATCATATTCTCTTGAACCTTTAGGACAAGATGTGCTACGTATTTGCCCCAAATGTCACACTAGGAATGATGCCATCATCCTCCAAGACATACCATCAGAAAACAGAAGCTGACACTTCTGCATTCCCTAACAGCTGCTGCTGCAAAGGCTCTGCAAAAAGGCATCTCAGAGCATGTCCTTCAGAAGTACTGCAGTGACAATCCTAACCCGAGCCTTGCAACCAACATTCTTCAGTATTTTGTTGCAACTACTACAGATACTGTACATATTTCATATTAAAATTGACATGAAAAATTGTTGTATACATTATGCCTGCACAAGGATGTTATATGAAGTCTTCTGTTTGCCTTTCAGTACCAGTAGATAACCATTGTGACTCTACTCCATATTTTTTATTGAGTAATGCTATGAAAAGATTAATCAATTTGCATACAATATAAATCCACATTCATCTTTTATTATTGCACAATCAGGGAGCTTTAATGTAACATAACTTCAAGTGCTACATGCTTTGATTGCTCTCTGTAAAAATGCTTAAATACTGTTCATTTGGAAAGAATCTTATGGAGATTTTCTAAGTGATATATGTGGTATTTGGGGAAACTTCTCTGATAAAAAATCTCTGTACAACAGTGGGATTGCTGGCTTTCTCCAAGTTCATTAGGTGCTGAGTATCTTAATGAGTAGAGTGCTTATAAATGTTTTCATTTAAAAGGACCAATCTGAACCATGGAGGAAAAAATGAAAAATCAGCTGATACTAGGAAGTTATAATAGTATATCATGAATAGAGAATATAAGCAATATTTTTAAATCTACTACTACTCTATTTGACATTGAATTTAAATTATTACTAGAATACATAAAACTCATTCTCTTTAGGACTATCATTCAGAGCCTGATTTTCAATAACCACCAAACCCCTTTTGATCCCTTTGAAAAATCCAAATTCAGAAGAGTTATGTGGAAGTTTACAGAAATAATTTAAGGAACTATTAGTAAGCAAGTAAAAAAGTCTGGATAAATATGATCTAAACTACAAACCAACATGTTACATGACAAAAATCAAACCAGAATTCCTTTTAATACAAACACACTGACAATAAGTCTGTTGCTTTTAATACCTTTACAAATAAAAAGGTTGCTTCTGGATTACTTGTCTCAATACAATAAGCTTTCCTTTTGCACACTTTCTTTTGGCCTCTTGCAAGAACCAAGAACAAAACACCATAGAGAAAAAAATAAAATAAAATAAAAGATGGTTTCAGCTTAGAAGCAGAATTGCCACTTTGCCTGTAATTTCCATCCCAGTTTTACAAGTTTAAGAAATTTAGATGGGATTTGGAAAAGATACTGACATTTTGAGTGATTATCTGAAGAGCACTGAAATATCTTAATTACTTACTGTTAACAGGGTATTAGTAACTGCAGCTCAGTAAAGAAATGGGGAGATAAAACGCTTTCTTAAGCACATATGTGATTCTATGTAAATCTGAACTGCTGCCTGAAATGTTTGCCAATAAAGATGAAAGTCCCACAACATAGTCACAACATGATATCTATCATATGGCTTCCTGGCTGTTGTGTATGTTTTTGCTGTGTGTAATTGACTGTGTTGGTGTTTGCACTACCTAGAATTTGCATATTAGCTCAAACACTGTGTTCTTAGTGGGTCTGGTCCTGCAAAATCCCTGAAAGCCTGAAACCAAGGGACACAACACTAGGATCTCAGGAAGTGCCAAGTGCTGCACCTGTGTTTCATTTCCACATTTGTCATCCTTTGAACAGAAGCTGGGTAAAAACATCCATGTGTCTATAAGCACAAGAGCAAATGTTGAGGTTTCAGCCTTCAGACTAAAATACACCAGTTCAAGAGATGACAAAACACAGGTTCCACCACAGCCAATGTTTAGGTTGCTCTAGAGGCAAAGCTGTGATGGATGCAATTGTACATTTCTGAGATTGTTTAGCTTGCATATACCCTCACAGGTACCCTCCCTTCCCACCCTTTTCTTTTTTCTAAAGTATGCAAACATACATTTCTGGAAATAATACTGTAAATTTCCGATAATTGATTCTATCAACAAAACCAGTGGGAACAGAGAATTTCCTATGGAAATCCAGCAGCCACCATCTCTTACAACAAATATAAAGTCATGATCTTATTATTATCCTCAGTGAAGTTATTTCCTTTAATCCAAGCACTCCTGTTCTGCTGTCAGTCCTGGACTATCTGGCAATCATCCATCTGTTCCCATAGCGTTTCCTCTGTGCACACTAGTAGCACAAAGCAGCTGTGATGAATCAGGCCTACAGATAGGGATTTCAGCCACTAAGCAAGTACAAATCATTAATAGAAATTACCTTAGTGTATGACTTGGCTGCTTCTTGTGATGCAGCTACATATGTTGCAGCATGTAGGAGAAAGAGACACAGCAGATGCTACTGGAAGCAAAATCCTGAGAAGGAAAGATGGCATGTTGCTAGCAGCTCTGGTTAGAGGGGGATGAAAGAAGAAGATGCAGCACTTACTGGACCTGCTGCTGGTGCTATTAAAGCATCTGTTCCATTACCATGATTAAAGAACATTCCCACTTCCACTGCTGCTACTTCCTTTTTTTTTTTTCTCTGCTTATTTTTTGTTATTATTTTCTGGCAAATGGAAGGAAATCTATAAGGTCTCTAAGCAGGTTCACGTTATGGGCACACAGGGCAGCTGCAGGAACAGCAGGAAAGGATTCCTACACAAAGATGCATCAACACTGAGTATGTAACAAGTTAGCAATCCATTTAAAAATAAAATCTTGACCACAGATAATAAGGCCTTCTATTGCAAATTCCAGCATAAACAAACACTCATACACCAAGTGTGAAGTTCAGGATAAGGTCAGAGTATTTAAGGCAGATAAGTGGGAAATCTACATTCGAGTCCATACTTTACCAGGCTGAAGCATCCTAAAATACCATATCTAATTAATCAGAACATCTTTCTGACTCACTCCTCAACAATTATGCAGGCGGTGAGAAATAACATGTAATCAAAGGCTGTAAAGGGGTCCTCTTATTCTGTGCCGGTCACTGAGAACACAAAACATCTTTGAATTTGTGACTAGAAGCAGACTTTAAGGATATCAGAAAATAAGAAGAATATGGTAAAATTTCAGTGGTGAGATGGCAGAGTCAGCAAGATGAAATTTGCCTGCACTGTCCCTGCACTGGTCTGTGCCAAAGGAGAGGGAGCCTCAGCATCCCCTTGAGAACCTGCTGCCAAAAACCAGGGTTCAGACATGAGGGAGAAGTTACAACAGAAGAAAATTGTGACAGTGTCCAGCCCATAAGGAGGTGCTCATCATAGTCAGTGAAAGTGGCCAGAAAATTGAATGGGCTTTTGTTAACATGGCTTTTGATGCTTTTTTCCTTTGCAACCTGTGCGTATGAATCTTCATACAGCCACATACACATCAACACATCCTCCCATACTACCTGGCCAGGCAGAGGCCATGAAAGTATCTTAAAATTGTGCCCCGTATGTTGCTCTGTCCCAGCTGCCCAACTGTGAGCAGCACAGCTTGGCCAGGGCTTAGACTCTCGGGGGAGCAGCTTCGCTGTGCACAGACCTCACTCCAGAAAAACAAATGTGTTAAAACTGCCCCGACAAATGTCCTAAAGGCTTTGCTACTGCAAGGGCTACCAGTACAGATACAATGCAAGAGTTTAGCTCCCCTGAATTACACCACAATGCCTGAAAACACACCATAAGATCTTAAACCACTTCAAGTCTGGAACAGCTTTGAGGACATTAACTCCTTAAAGCACTTAGGGCTTTCGTTTGCTATGAGGGCCCAGTCCAAAGCCCAGTGAAATCCATTAAATTATTTCCATTGACTTCAATAGGATTTGAATCAGGCTCTAAATCCTTAAAGCAAAGTCTGAAGCAGTTACCTCATTCTGCCCTGAAGCTTTTAAATCCTTAAGCAGTTTAAAAGGAAGCGTTGACTTGATTTTTTTGTTCTCAGTGAAGTAAAAACCATGACAGATGCCATTACTAAGCCCCAAACTACCTTTACAGATATAGTTTTCCTTTGTCTTCATTTGCTGCCTTCATGGTTTGTAAAAAAACCCAAGCAGCCAAGAAAACTAATTAGAACCCCAGATATGCAACATTCATATGCTTAATTTTAATCAAGTGAGAAACTTTCCTGAATAAGTAAGTTATACAAAATTAAGTACATGCTTAATTAAGCAGTCATATGATCCAGACACAACCAGGGGAAAAGCAGTGACACTATGTATAAGCAGAATGCTGTTACATGTAAATAAGCCAAAAAAAGGAAACAATGGTTTTAGCTCAATGTGCGTCAGTTAAGGCAACTGCAGATGATACCTACAGCTGGGAGAAAATGGGCTTTTATGAGTCCAAGTGTCCCTTTAAGTTCTTAATGCTGAAGAACTTCAGTGTTTCACAGAACTTGGGCTAAACACAAGATCAGCCAGACCTTCCCGGAAAAACAGTTCCTAGTCACTACTGGGTTCACATAACCTCAGCCTCTGCTGAAACAACTGCCCCTAATTCTGTACAAGCAAGCCAACTGTGTGCTTGTCCTGTGTGCATTTGAGAGAGAGCAACCTGGAATTTGATTAACACCAGCATGAATGAGACATCTGCCCAAATCACATCTCCTGATTTACCTTGATGTTCTTACAGCCAAACCTGCAATATTCACACTTTCCAACAGGCAGCAGCTTGAACCTGAGTTTTGTACAGCTCCATGTTTGACATACATGCCTGCATCGTCTTTCAAGTGCCTAGATCCTTGTGTCGGTAGCAGTCTTAGGTCTCAGGAATGAAGTTATCCAATTTACTTCTAGGGCACAATCCCACTGTACAGGCATGTGATGTAGACACAGCCAGGACAGCAGGGTCGACTGATCTGTGCTAATGTGTTTTCTGGAACAAGCACATTTCCTCACCAGCACTGGATTATGTTACAGGGGGAGATGAGGGGTTTGTCTCCCTTTCCATTACACGGCATAAAGTGTCCAAAGAGACTCTGCATAAAAGCCTCGTGCCTTTGCAGGCATTAGTGTTACTTGCCTGCTACAGAGGAAAAGCCAAAGTTATTTTAATGACTGATGGATTCAATTTCTATAGCCATTTTTAATACCTGGGTACTGCAATGAAAATCCAGGAATAACTCAATTTTGTTTTTCATTAATTGTCACTTTGTTGATATGAACAAATGATTTTGAGGAGCTTAGTTGTCCTTTTAATTTGTATCTTTACAGTGTGGAACAGAGATCTTCCACCTTCAAGTGACTAAATCCTGCATCTCACTTCTTGGAGGTTTTGTCATTATTACAGCTGGAACTCAGTCTGGAAGACTTTCTAAGAAAAAAAATTGGGAGAGGTAAATACCCTCTAAAAAAGACAGTTAATGTTATAATCAGATATTAGTCATTGAATATCATCATTCAGTCTCTAATTTCTAGAAATAATAGGAAGAAAAAGACTAAAATGTGTGTTTGATGGAAATTACTAATAGTTTTAAGCCTCACAACATTCCCTTGAACTCTGGCCAGGAGTTCTGTATCTCTTCACATCAGGAAATTTTCTGCAGAGTCTGGTTAAGGTTTCTTTCTGCAGCTTTACAGTAAGATATGTGGACTGTTGAAAGATCAATGCAGTGCCCTCAAAATTACACCACCCCTTCTATTCAATGATCTTCAAGTCCTAGGAAAGAAACACTACTTCTCAGCTGAATGCAATGCATTTTAGAATTGTTTTCTTCCTTCTCTTAGGCCTCACTTTATATTTTTAACACATCCAGGTGCTAGCTGGCTTGGCTTAGAAGTGATCTGACCCTACTAAGGTGACAGAAATAAGTGCTCTAGTTCACTGAGTGAATAGCAGCTTTACAGCTCCCATCACTTCCATACTACCACCGGCACAGCCACATCAGGAGACATTTTCAAAAAAAGCTTACATTTCCACTCCGGAAAACCTGTGATACAGAGACAAAGTAACATACTGTGGTGGGTTTACCTTGGCTGGGTGCCCGGTGCCCACCCCTAGTCCCTCTATCACTCCCCCCGCCCCCCANCTACACATACCTAGTACCTTGTTGCATTTTGATCCACACCATATACTTTGCTGGATGTCATTTGTATAATCATGCTTAATCTAAAAGCCTTGCCCTTTTTATCAGACCTGTAGAGTAGTTGACGGCAACAGCTTTGTTTGCATTTAAAATACAAGAGGCTTGCATATTTCTCTTTTGGAAAATGTGTTTTAGAACTGGCTATTCTTATAGTTGATCCCCAATGAAAGGCTTTTCCCTCTAACAGTGTCCTTTTGCTTCTTGAGTCCATTAATGAATCATTTGGTTTCCTCATCCCACCCAGAAGCTAAGCGAAAGTACATGAGAAAACAGATTGGACATCCTGTCTGTTCCTGAAACTTTGAGACTACCAGATGCAGATGAGACATTTTTCAACCCCCAGCTAAGTTTTGACCACCACCTCCTTTCAGATTACCACTGGGATCCACTCCGTCTTTCCATAAATTCCTAGACTTCAACACTGAAATGAAATGATTATGCCTTTGATGTCTAACATAGCCTTTGTTGCCATGCTGAAATAATTTAGATCAGAGCCCAGGAATAGTGAGACCTATTTTCATTGTCCATCCCTAAAGACTAAGGAACAATTTTGGAGCCCACATCATCTAGAACAAAGATAACAAAACACCCAGGACTATTCCAAATATGCATTTATACCTTGGCATCCACAGTGGCATCTCACTGCCTAAGTCATGGTGAAACTGCAAAGAGAAAACCTGCTTTTTGGACAGGTTAACCTGCAGTTAACATTGGAGGTAGTGGTCCCATGAGTGGCAGACAGCTGGGCTGCCCATCCGATTCAGTGTGGCAACTTTGTTTTAGGTAACAAAGTAAGAGACAGGAGCTGGAAATCAATCCACAGTAGAATAAAAAGCAATCTGATGGGAAGAATAACAAAGTGATGTGTAGGATTGCTATCCTCACCACAACAGTGGATACTAACATGTTAGTTATCAAAGTGGGCAACATACTATTAGGACCAGAACATCGTTGCCTAAATTACTGTTACATAAAAGATGTTACAGATATTTGCAAATCATACTACTCAGAGTCACCTGCTTTTTCAGAAGATGAAAGGCAGAAAATTGAGTAGATAACCACCATGGAGGTGCAGCTGAGACATCACTGCTGAAGAGTAGGAATCTCCCTCTGCAAGCTCTTCAGCTTAGCTCTGAACGGTGGTACTTATGATTCAGCTCGTATTCACTTTATCCTCATTTATAAGATAAATAATTTTGAGATGTATCTAAAATTACTTTACAACCTTTTAATCACTGAAAATTGTGTATAATTATTATACCTGCACTCGGGTGCCAAGATCTGCTGTGAAATACTTGGCTGCTCAAAGTGTGTGGAGGAAATGCTTCAATTCCACATTAATTAATGAATTTTTATCCCCACTCCTGTCCATTAACAGCCACCATGCTTTTGCTGTGAATGGTCATTATTACAGACTGAAATAGGAACATAAATTTACTGATAATGAAAGTGTCATTTGGAGGGGCAGTCTATCATACTGTGTGCTGATATGGTCAGACCTTTTTTTGCTGTCTCGCATCTTTGCCTTGTTTCTGAAAGGCTGGGATGTAAGGAAGGGATCCTTTATTTATAGATACCCATGAAACATCCCTTTAAATAAAGTAGGAATGATTTTCAGTATTCCAGTAAATATTGCATTGATTTTAAAATTGCTCTCTCTTCTCATCAGACATTGCAGGTCTTTGCCAAGAGAACATCCCTGACCTCCTTGCTCTTGAGATTGCTAGCCAGGTTGGTTTTGTGTTGGTGTTTTTTGTTGGCTTATTTTTTTGACAAGCAGTGTTGTTGACTCTTGGAGCAAATTACCTGGTTGACTTAATCCTTGTTGTGCACCACTACAAAGAGAGATTTCAGTTGATGTTCTGCATCTCTGGACCATATGGAACAAAGCTCAAGTTGTCACACTTTCTACCTTTTAACTATTTAACTCCTTATTGAATTCAGTGGATAGGATTTGATGACATTTCATCTGCTAATTACTTTATTAACTACAGCATATGTGATAAGATGCACATGGATGAAAATTTATAAAAACAGGCCTTAGTGTAAAAGCATTGCATTAATGCATCTCAAACATATAAAATGAAATATAGACATAAATAAACTTAAAGAGAATCTTCATACATACTTCATACTAGGGCTTGTATACTGTTATTTCTTTTATGCAGCATATATATC
The DNA here is from genome assembly GCA_013401335.1 of Brachypteracias leptosomus. NCBI lineage: Eukaryota > Metazoa > Chordata > Aves > Coraciiformes > Brachypteraciidae > Brachypteracias > Brachypteracias leptosomus. The sequence continues at coordinate 201,202 of VYZX01023516.1, forward strand.
TTAAAGTAAATTATCAAGTGCTTGCAAAGGTCCTTTTTCAAGATGAAGTGTCTGGGGGCAGTCCAGTGGTTCTCCAAACCCTATTCAGCTTGTGTGCAGTTGGACTCTTGTTTTTGTTTAAAAGGAATACCTATATGCAACTATGTAGAACAAATTATCAGTTTTAAGTCTTAATGAAGCAGGTCATACATAAATCATGTTAAAATATCAGCATCAAAACTGTACTGCCTGCATACATATCTGTTTCCCTAAATAAATCTGAACTTTATCTAGTACCCCGTGTCTGATACTACATTATTGGAGATTAAGATATTCCCTTCAAAGTCAAAGCAATCAGTATGATATGACACTTGCACAGAGGCCATTGGCCAGCAGCAAGCTCCATAAAAAACAAACCTCTGCATCTCTGCATCACTCAGCTGACTTCAGAGCCTAAATTACACTTTGTGATAGTTGCTTACTTCTCAAGGAAATAGTTAAGAAATTATGATTGTTATTGGAAAAGGCAAAGTAATTACATGAATGAATTGAGGAAGAAAGGAAGTTATTCACAGGTTTCTTTCTATTGGCTTTCTCAAACCGTGAGATGTGGCACAATTGTGTGCATGCCACGTGTGAGATTTTCCCTGCAGTTCTTGTCCAAAATGCCCATGTCCTCCCAGTACTGTCTGCCTGAACAGAGGAGCTTTAAAACACAGAAATAGTTGCCTGAACTCTGTGCATATACCCAGGGTATGGAGAACACTAGGTAAAGTGGGGACAGTTTCAAATACTGCGTCACAGGACTGAGACTCCCCAACACATTTAGGCACAAGTATTTTGCAGCTGCTTCTAAGTTTTCCCAATTAAATCTTTGGTCTGAATTTTTGTGATGAACGTCTCTGTACAGAGAGAGATTCCAAACAAGTTCATTTAATCATCACCTTAGAGCAGCCAAAACACTTTTACTGTCTCAGCAAGACACCGGTTGCAGAGCAGTGGTGGGAGGGAGCAGGTGCCTGAGCCACAGCCCAAGCGCCTACAGACAGTGTCCCACCCTGGGCACCAGCCCTCAGCAGGGTCTTGGGAAACTCACTCTTAGCCTCACTGGCTACCTGGTCTCCAGCAAGAAAACCTGATTATAATCACTACTGCTCTCTCCATGGGCCTGGGAAAGGAAAGTCAGTGTTTGGTGAGCTGCTGGGTACGATGACAACAGAGCAGAAACAGATCCCTGAAAGGATTCCACATTTGGTACAAGGGGTCCGTTTTACATTGTCTGGGGCTATGTGTTAATGCTGGAAGACAAAAATTATCATTTGAATGAGGGATGGTTCCTGGGGAAATCGTAATTGAGATTCTGTATCTAGAAACAGGACAATGTTAGTCCTCGCAGATTTGTCACTGTCTTTCAGAGGACAGCAAAGTCCTCAGCCCATTGAGAACGATGAACATTTTTGTAGTGATATCAAACGTAAAGAGACTCTCTCAGATGTGGCTGAACTCTGCACTGGGTAGGAAGCCCCAGCAGAGGACAAAGGAAATGCTGTGCCCTGTGTACACCGTTTGATGGGAGCTGAGCCCCAGAGGATACAAAGGAGGACAGAAGAAAGGAAGTGGGAACAAGCAGGAGTGTCCCTTCACACAGGGTGCTTCTGGGGGCAAAGGAGCAGGCAGGGCAGGACCAGCTTTCTCACATTCACCACAATAGCAAAGAAAAATCCTCAGCGAGTCACTCTCACCACTAATATCTGTCTTTGGTACTGGAACAAGACTGTAGCAGTCAGAGGGCACGAAAGCAGACTAACATATTTCACAGGTCTGTACAATTTTCTTCTAGCGTAACTGAATAAATATCATTAAAAGATTTTTTTTTTTACAGTTCTTCTCCATAAAAAGTAAGATAGCATGTGGTTAGAACAGTACTATGTAAGTAAGATCTTCTCCTCGTCAAATTACATTATAAAAACATCTCGCAAAAAGTGGGGGTTTGTACCAGTGGAATAATATACAGTCGTGTGTGTTTCTATATACTCAGGTTAGTACATATTTACATGTACAATGCACACAGGATTATGCTGGGGCCAAACACTAAAAGAAAACATGCGGTAAATGGTTGCTTTAATAAGTCCTGTTCCATTGAAAGGAAATAAAACCTGAGTATTAATGAGATATAATTATATATTTAAAATCTTTTCCCTTGTGCAGTATACAGAATTAATGCCAGTAAACTCACAAACTGCAACATTCTACTCCATTACATCTGCAATGATTAGAGATAGTTTGAACATCTGGCATATAATCTGTGATAGAAAACAGCATTCTGCACTTTAATGGACGTCTGGAGGCTACACATATCTGATTTTATTTCTTTGTGTTAACTCTTTCCTGGGAGGAAGAGGAGATCCAGTGCTTGAGCACCTTCTTTCTGTCTTTTGATGAAGTTGCATGTAGCATTGGTATTTAGCTACTTTCAGGCTACTTGTTTTAAATATCTAAACTAAAAAGGGACCCACAGATTTCTAAGAGGCTATTTATAACATAGACAATTGAGCAGCATAAATATTAATGTGTTAAAAAGTAAGAAACTCATCCAATAAAAGCAACAATAATTTCCTCTTTTCCAGTGACTCCAGCATGAAGCAGCAGTTGCCGTTCCTTCATTATCTCAAAGACTTTGTGACTATCCTCCCTTAATTTAGTTTTCTTTCATAATCTTGTACACAAGAAGCTGGGGTTACCAATATTTGTACATTTTTGATGTACCCTGACTGTAAGTATGTAAGAGCTTCTTTGACTGGCACTGACTTTCATTGAAAAAATTAGATTATTTCTCAGCTTTTGCAGGGTGTGTTTTGCCCCAAGCTAAACAAGAAGGTTTTAGCCCTACTATGTTCTGCAGGGAAAAGAGAGATACTATCTTGAAAGGCAAACAAGACTGACAGCATTATCTTTTGCCTTACTTAATATTAGCTCATACCAACACCTAAGGAGACCTTGAAATTAGACACTGAGTAGTAATTAAGACTGATTGAAGAGTGGTATCAGAAGACATCTGTGTCACTGCTGAAAGGATTCAGCATTTAGAGGGACCTGACAAATGTTCCGTATGAGCATATTTAGGTATGAGAAAGAATATCTACTGTAGGAAAAATGTTAGTGTTAAGTAGAGTTTTGTAATCTGATAATGTACATGTCAGGGGCTTACTCAGCTGCCATAGTGTAACAAAAGCCATAGTTACTGGGTAGCTTCTGTTGAGTACTAATAATTAGCCTAAACATGGGTGCATTAAGCAGTCCTCAGGTCCTAAGGACCTTACTGCAGAGGTTCACAAGGGCATCAGAAAGTTCTAATGGCTGCATTACCACACAGAAACACTTACACCACACATGCTATGCACAGGGAGGAACAGAAAGCCTGGAGATAATCATTTAAGGCTAAAACTACCTAAATATGAAGCACGTGCAATACATTAGCTTACTATTGAACTGATTCATGTATAGCTGGACAGTGAAAAGCTTGCAGCCTATGGAAAAAAAAAAAAAAAAGAACAGTGTTCATTTGTAAACCAGATTGAACCCATTTCAACAAAGATTAGGAAAAATTGGCCTAATTATAGATGATGATCTAATACAATTTAGTCATTGTTAATGGAAGTCAGAAGCAGAAAGTTGCATGTTACTTCCAGTTCCAATATCTGAACTAATGGATCAGTGATTTCTTATGTAGTAAGAGATGCAGCCCCTTACATATTTGTCACTTTTTAAGAAGGTCATTAGATTCAACAGCTGAAGAACATTGAAGGATAACTTGAAACCATCATTTCTTGAGGAATCACCTGCCCAGGTCTAATGAAACTCAGGAAAGTGTCTGGAAATAAGCCAATCATGTTTTACGGAAGTACCTACATTGTCTTTGATTTATTCAAAATTTTTGTCAATATCATCAAATGCAAAGATCAGCTCTGCAGCTGTAGGGCTCAGTCCTCCTCCTGCTTCAATCAATAAGACTGACTGGAAAAACAGGCTGGTTTAGACCCCAAAGGAGTAAGCTTCCCTTTGATGGTAATTTACTGAAGATTCAGAGAGGTTCTGTCAGAACAAGGGGCATATTTAACCTGGATTTGCTTGATCTCCCCTACCTAGAATTGTAAGCAGAGACCTTAGCAGACATAATTCACTGGATTAAACCATGAACTGAATTATTTCAATATTAAATTCCAGGAATAGTGACAGGTTTGAGATATCCATACAATTCCACCTTTCCAAGCAAGTTATTCAAAGACCATAGTTGCCAAGTCATTTAGCACAAAAATTTGGAAAAATCAAATCTATGCCATAGAGCCATGAGATAAAGCCATCCTGTGAAATTCATGTTGGTGAGAAAAGAAACATAAGAAGGAAAGGGCTGAAGCAGTCAGGAAAGCATTTAGAAAAAAAAAAAACACCCCAAAAATAAACCACCCAACAAGTTGTATTTCAGAACTACAAGGGATGTTTAAAGCAGATATCAGCTTTCTCCTGCTTTGACTAAGTGGAAGATTTACAAGTGATTGGTGGTCCAGCTGTCCTCCACTATTGCCAGATGGCGGTCATGGACAATGCAGGACTGAAACACTCTTGGTTTTCCTCCTGCCCACCAAGGAAGACACAAGATGCCCATTAAAAGCCTCACACAGAACAAATCAGGTTCTTCTGACTATCAGGGCAAGGGAAGAGGTCAAAGTCCTTTTGGATCAGTGAGAGGATAGAGCAAATTAGAATAAGACCATTAAGGTTGTTGGTTTCAGCATCATACTTTAAAGCTTCATACTGGAGTGATGAAACTTTGGAAAAAAGGACCACATAACACACCCCATTCATCTATTAGTTATTACATATTTTGTTGCAATGTGAGTTTGTCCTCAAGAAGTCCTCTGCAATGACTCATCAGAAGAGCCACACCAGTGACGTTCATCCCATCTGTCCTGTCACTGCAGAGGTGCATGAGCCAGAAGACTTGGGAGGATGATGGCATTTGATCACAGCAGACTGCCTGTGTCAAACCATCAGAAAGAAACCCATTGCCTGTCTTACCAGGGCCTCATGCTTTTGTCTACTGAACCAGCACATTTGGCCTTAGAGGTAAATGGAAAAGCTTTAAGGAGTCTCAATAGCTCCCAAAACTACAGCTGGAAGTTTTGTAAGCTTTTGTAGCATAATAAACAAGGAAATACACGAAGTCAGAACAGGAGAGTAAGATACAATTTGGGATTTGCTTCCTTTTGTTCTTAGAAAGCATTATGCATAGTTAACATACAGCATTAATTAGCTTTTACATTAACATAAAACTGCAGTTGAACAACTTACTAGTAAAGATGAAAAACAGACTTGCCATGCACTGTGTAGAACAGCTGTTCTGCAGAGCTGAGAAGTCTTGCACCTAGCAAAGTCCTACTGGCTATCCCAACTAGATATGCTGCAGCAATACTCAGTTGCACACACTTGCAGAGCTTGTGGGTATACAGTACAGGCTGAATTCATGCCAACGGCTCCAAATATAGATAGAAAATTAAGTTGAAAAGCTTTTTTCTCACATAATTCCACCAAGAGGTTTGGAGCAACAAGCCAATTACTTTTCCTCAAACTCTGCAGGCCTTTAAAGATGTAATAACTCTCAGTACTTGGATTCCAAAGGGAATAACTCACAACACAAAGCAGAATGCTACAGGGCAATCCCAACACCAAAGAGTATTTCAGGTGTTTCTGCTGGAGTGTGCCCCAGGTTAGAAGACCCCCTAGAATTGAGGTGATCTTCAGGGGAGCAGCAGCCTGCCACAGAAAGGTGGGTCAGAAAATTCTTCAGACTGGGAACACATACAGAAAAGATGTTGCAAACTTTCTCTGTGCAATTTTGTGCTGTGACACATTCTGGTAGCCATTTATTCTGGAGAATGCACACAAAGCATACTCATTTAAGCATACTCCATTCTTGTTTGCCATGGAGGGCATTCTACTCCCTCTCTAAATCAATGCCACCACACCTTGAGGTTCTGTTCTCTCCACAGCTTTGATCTACTTAAAGCCAGAGATCTGCTTTGCAGGAAGCTTTAGCTTGCAGCCAATAAACCCTAAAGGATTAAAAAAAAAAAGAAGAAAGTCACTTCCTATGTTGTCACTCAATCTCATGCTTCCTAAACTAGGTTTATGAGTGTCTCATGTTTGGAATTGGCAGGACCCTAAATCTAATGCAAGTGTAGACCACGGAGAGTTAGGTCCTCCAATTCAGAAGTTCCCCTGGGCTGCACAATTGTCGGAGGGACTGGCCAGTGCTGGAAGGTCCTGTCACAGCCATGGGGATGTTCTCAGCACACACCTGCTAAGGAAGGGGCTCACCTGCCCACGAGCACCTTGCTCTGCCTTGCATCTCCTGTCCTCAGCTCCTTCCTCCTACCCAGTTCTCAACACACACTGATGAGACAACGCTGAGCTTTCCCTGCATAGACCAACACTGCATTCCTACACCCGAGAGGTCTCAGGCACTGCCATAACAAATACACAGCAAAGATCTTCAGTGCAGAGAGCTAGGCAGGATGGAGCCAGGGGAGTTTGGGAGCATTGGGCTTCTGCCTGTCCGTGGGTGGGACTGCTCCCCACTATGGCTGCAAGCGGCTGCCTTTCACACACACACCCCCAGAGCACACAAAAGCACTCCATCACCCAGGTCACTGGGAGACTCATTCCCCTGCACACATAACAAGTGTCGAGGAGTAACAGTGATGAAAACTCCTGAAACCAGATAGGAATTGCACAAGTGTATTTCTCAGAGAGGAATCCTGGTTTTCATTAATTAATATATCAGAAGAAACCAGTGGAGAAACACGCCTTGTTATCTCGCTTCTTAGATGGTAGACTTTGGTTCATTAGCCTTAAAGCTTATCAACTGGATAACACTATTTATTCCATACAGAATAATGATCTACTCTAAAGGAATACAGTATTGCCCATGCAGGAGTGAATTCAACCATTATTCACAGCTTAAACACACACTAACCCATGTAAGTGAAAGATACAGATATAAAAGGATTCAAAGAAAGTAGGTTCTGTGAAGAAAGGCAAAATCTAGGTACCCATACCCTGGAGCTACTGCAGATCTGACTGTACATTAATTACCCATTAGTTTCAAGTTACACTACAGAGATTCAGAGCCTTTGCTCTTTAGCCATACTTAAAGAAAGTAGTAAAATGGAAGCTAAGCATGCTCATCTCCTCTTTCGAGGTCAGTAAGAATGCTAACATTAGATTTGGAGCTTTCTGTCTAGTTGGAAAACAAGCTGTTGTACTGATACTTAAAGTGTATATATACACATTGAATTATTTCAGAGCTATGCAGTAGCAGATAGCTCCACAGACACTTTAACAGCCCCTTCAGAAATACCATGATCTTAATCTTAGAAGTCTGCAAGAATGGTATCTCTGCAGTGTTCGACCTATATTGTTGACAATAAAATTATAAAAAAAGACGCTTTAAACATGCAGTAGCTGTGTCTGAAAATTAAATATATCAGCCATTAATTTTTTCCCCAAAATTACTAAAAAGCAACAGTCCACACTAAAGACTAACTGTTTGTAAAATTGGATTTTTAAAGATGAAGTCTTTTTTAAGCCAAGGCTGGTCACAAGAAGCATTAGAATGATTCTACAACTGGAAAAAATAAAGCTGCTTAGCTCATTCACCTCACTAAAAAACCCCTGGATTTATGTTGCTCACATCAGTGTTTCAGATATTGCAATTTAAAATAGTGTGGATATTACATTAAACTCCACAAAATGTGAGGCTATGGAGAAGCAGTGCCATAGGTAATGAGATACTGTTCCTCCCACCTCAAGGTGAGAGCACACACAGGCAGGGAGCAGACCTGACCACAGTCATCCCAGGACAACAAATCAGGCTCCGACCCTAGACCAGGCACCCCGGAACTGCAGGGGAACTCTCCTTCACACCCACTACAGGTAGTACACAGGACTGAGGACAAACACCCACGTTTTTGGTGGAGAAGGGAGTTTTACATTTGAAATTTCAAAGCAAACTGTTTTCCAGACAGACAGTTTACAACTTCTACAGCTGAGTGCAGTTGTTCTCCCAGTTCTGGTTGGAAACCTGACTTCTCAGAGGCTTCACCAGAGCCACCTCCCTCCCCTTCGCTGTGCTACTGAGAAACCACATCAGCTGTTAAGTGGCCTAATGCAAACTGATGTGGCAGTTTCAATTCAATTGCCACTGCACAAGTAACACCATAGCAAAAGTCACCACTGTGACTGGCATTAGCTTGAACTGTTATTGTCATCACTCACACAGTGCCATCGAGGTGCGTGGTCCTTGTTGCCTTCACAGCCGAGCAACTGGAGAGTTGATGTGTGCGGCTCCATCACAACCTGTCAAAGCAGCACACTTTAGTGTGGCACACGCTGTCCCCGGTCTGAGGTGGAAGGGAGTACTTCAGGACAGCGAGTCTGCTCCCTCTCATAGCTGCTCGAACTTTGAACAACATCCACATACCACAACTTAAAGTGGGAAGGCTGCGATTTGAAAGTCTCTAGGAGTGTTTCTGGGAAAGGAGCTATGCCAGGTTAGTCATGCTCCAGGGGACTGGGGGAGAAGGTTGGTTCATTTTTTTCTTTTTAAATCATTAACAGGGTAAGGGTGACACATAACACTGTGGTTCACTGGTACATAAGCATCTGTGGTTCCTTCCTGCATTATAACTCATTAGATGGATCTTAACTAATTATAGTTTGTAACTTTTGTGAAATTAAGCAGCAATAACCAGCAGCTGTACAGCTAAGTCAGGGAACCCACATTTGCCACAAATGGAGCACTCAGGTGAGGGAGGAGCACCCCAGCTCCAGAGCACACCCCACACCAGGCAGCAGCAGCCTCCAGGAGGGACACCAGACCCCTCCCCCCACACCGGGGGGGCTCTGCCCCTCCAACTTCAGGCACAGACACATTACTCCCTGTTGTATCCTATCTAATTTTAAGTCACTGGAGTGACTGCACATCTACCAGTCCTCCTGGGAGCTTATTAAAGAGTTTAGAAGAGCTGCACTTGGGAAGTTTGCCTTTCTCAGTTTTATCTCATTGCTCCTGGATTCTTTCAAACCATCCCCACATAGCTCTCTTCCCTCTTAATTTTTGGTGTTCAGGCACTTACCAGCATTGCCAGTAAGGTACTGGCTGCATTCTTGCCCCTCCACAGTGAGAGAACACACTCAGGAGCAGCCTCTGTGCTCCCCTCATCTGAGGCCAGCCAAACAACCCCACAGCTCCCCCAAGCCTCCCTCTTATAGCCCAGTGATGAGTGATTGGCCATGGCCCACATCTGGGCCAGGGTCAGCACCTGGCTGCAGATAGGGCTGCACCCACGTCTTTATTGCTGCTCTTTGCCCACTTGTGAATTCCAGGCTTGGGGTTCAGCTTTTCCTCTTTTTAAAAAAAGTGCCTGCTGACACCCCAAAACCCCCCACACCCTTGCCAGCCTCTGCCCAAGGGCTCCCCACTTCACCCCAGCTCCTCCCCCCTGGCTGCCCCTGGCCCCCCTCACCTTTACTGCTTCTGTATTTCTTTCCACTATTGTTTGTCTAAACATGGGGTATTTTTACCTCTGGACTCGAATTTGTGTTTCTTCAAGTTAAATTTTTATTCTTGCTCATTTTTTCCTCTGTTATTTCTGTCCTCGGTGATGTTTGCAATAGCTACTAATGTACTGCAAATGTAATTAGTGTGTTTACTTCTTTCTTTCTTTAGCTCATTAATAAAGATGTTAAATAAAAATATGCCTTCCTCTGCTAACAACATCCTCAAAATGGTTAGGAAGATGGGATCCTAAGGTAATAAAGAACTATGTTATTGGACAAGACTTTTCCTTGCATCTTTCAGCATTTGCCATGCTCATTATGGGCAATTAAAGCATAAAACAACTTTCTCACTTCACACCCAAAATAATCATGCTCCTTGTTCTGTGTTTGCATGTATGGGATACATACAGAGAGAGCAAGGCTAGACATCAGCTGGCAGCTCGTTATAACAAAAGTAGTAAGGTTTTCTCTGTTCTAGATACAGAGGAGTAAAGTGTAGCCATTTGTTAACCTTTTTATGTATATTATCACATTTTTTCAACATAGGATAGAAGCAAGAGTGCTTTTAAAACTTTACTTACCGTGATTACTGTAGCTGTGTCCTAATACAACAGCTTGTATGTTTATTACAAGACCATAATTCAGCATATTGGCTGTATTCACTAATGCATCCTGTATTTCCCATGACTCGCCAGCCATCCTTGTTCCTTTGATTTTGACAGGACTGGGAACACTCAGCAGTTCATGGCACTGGCTCACTGTTGGGACAAAAGGATGTGCACTTCTTTTCACCTTCAGGAAAATGCGCTGAAATTAACTCATGGCTCTAGTGAATTGGTGTGAAATGAAATAATTCTGGTTTCCCTTGATTTTCTATCTGCTGAAGTGACAGCAAAGAAAACCAAAATGTTACAGGAAAAAAAAAAAAAAAAAGGAAAAGAAGAGAGAGAGGTCCAAGGGTACACAGGGGCTAGTTTATCAAATTCATCTCATTTCTTCATCGCATGCTCAGCTATTTAAAGAGAATTTAAATAATACATTTATTTAAAGGAGAGCCTTTTCTCTGGGGGCCTTCTGGCATTAAGGTGTGTGGAAACAGAAGTTGTCTTTTTTCTTTGTAATGTATGAAGGAAGACTTAAGATCACTGGATGCACATTTGGGTAATCATAAATTAATTGTAATGTAAACTTTCACAACATGTTCAGAGCATGTTGAGATTTTGTTTGATTTTGAATTGCTCCAAAATGACATCTAATTATATACTAGTGATTAACACGTTGGTTGCTACTAAGAAATAGCAACCAAGCAAACATTACAATTCAGTATTTGAATTTACTATGGGTTGGATTTGTTGGATTTTTTTGTGGGTTTTTTTTAATGCACAGAGGAAACAGTGCTAAATTCAAATACTTAGACAGGTGCTGTGACTATTTTTCCTCATTTGTGAAAATTAGAGATTACATCACTACAGGAAGGAAGAGAAAGATGATCCTGATGGCTCCTTTTCTTTCTGCTTTTTTCTTTCTCTTGTCTTTCTGCCCCTCGCCTGGGACACACCTCACTACTGGAACCTGCCCTACAAGTGTGGGTCTGGGTTTGCTGCTGGAAGCTCAAGCTCACTCTGAGGCACGAGGCAGGAGGCGGCAAATCAGGACCTTGCCTGAGTCATCATGCCATGTTTCAGCTGCACTCCTGCCAGGACAGGGGACAAGTAGGGACCCACGAGCAATCCCAATTGGGCCTGTTTCAAACCCCACCTCACCTGCAGAAGACCCATCCTGAATCCCGCTCTGCAAGCCTGGCAGTTTGTCGTCTCCTCAGGAAAACATGTCTCTCCTCTGACCTGAAGCTTTGTCCAGAAGTGGTGCTGAGTCTTTGATACTTGAGTAATTCATCAGTTCTTCATATCATATTTCTACACATATGGCTTGGAGGGAATGTTTTGATCAAATAGGAAAAATCAGTAGTCATAACGGTAGTTATATGTACTGTATACTGAATAATTTTTATCTGATAAAATGGAAACTGTGTCCCCTCCTCAGCTGCAGACAAAAGCTGGCTGATGTCTACCTGGTCTGAGGTAGTGCTGAGGGGTGAGGAGATGGATGGTGTATAGGACTAAAGCATATGCCTGTGTGTAGCATTTACTCTGTTATCCCTTGTTTAGTGCAATCCTTCTTTGAAAACAGTTTCTGAGGCATTGGAGGAAAATAGTATTTTCAGCGTGAGCTGAAGATAAAGACTTAATGAGGTGTAATTTTCATCTCTGAGCCAGATACCGTCCCACGTTAGCTCACTTTTCCATTCTCACTGGAGTGAGAATCACTGTCCCCCAGCCTTAGTGCTTTTGATGTTAGCTGGAGATTAGCAATGGTCTTAACTAGAAGAAATGAGGGCTTGGTTTTCTGTGGAGACACTGTTCTCCAATTTGGGTTAAGTGGACAATACCACATTTCCTTACACTGGCTGTGTTTTGGCAAATGCTGTCAGATCTTGGATGCCAAGCACTGTGTTACAGTGTTGGGGGTGGGACTGGCCAGTAACAGATAGGATATAAGCATCTCTCAGCCCCTCCTCAGGCAGTGTGAATTTAACATTTTCACCTGGGCAGGGCACATCTTTGGATGTCATCCTTTCCACAGGCAGCCCAAAGCACAGGGCAGTCTCTCCAACTTCCTTTGTTACTTCTGTCAAACAGAAATAGTGACAGAATTAGACACTTTTTTGCATTAGTTTAAGCGTTTATGATTTAATTGCAAATGCATGAGGCTGCTGAACAGACTCTTGCTCAGGTGGAGATTACTGAACTCCCTGCAGTGAACTGAAAATGAACATGGCCAGGAGGCCATGGGAAGGTGACGGTGTTTCCACTAAAGCAAATACCACTGAACACTGACAGGACACTCAAATAGTGGCTCTGCTCCTTCTGAACATCAGAAGTGTTAAGGCATTAACACTCATGGAAGGAGAAGGAAGGAGCAGGCATTAAAGAATCAACATTCATAATACTAAGGGCAAGGTGTTTCTCCCATAAATCAATAGTGTCTGAAGGCTTTAGCTTAGTGGAAATGAAAAAAAATGAACAAGTTTTCCAGCTTTTCAAAGCTAATTGAAAGTGAACTTTTTCCTTAGCGCATTGGCAAGCTGGGTTTGGTGATGCCAGCGCCACCAGTAAGGTCTGAGAGGAGACACACAAGTGACAACTGGCGCACAGATACAAACACATTGCTCCATGGGGAAAGTGAGCATTGCTTTGGCAAAGGCAATGCAAATACTGATTGATCATAAGTAGCTTTGGAGATACCTACATTTTTCACAGCAGACTTCTTTATAGAAAATTGGCAGTTGTCTTGGCTGGGAGCAGACTCGTACCGAGTGCTGTTACCACTGTGCTGGCTGTTGGCTTCTGCCGGCAGCACGGTGAGGACTGGCACACACCGGGAGCATAACTCTCTGGTGAAGACGGATGTACCTCAGTCACAGATATCGTGTGAGAGATTTTTAACAGAAGAGAGATTTTCTCTGTTGGGATTAATAGTGCTATTTTTCTTTATTACTCCTTGTGTTTCACTCATTCATGCATCAACTTCTTTCAAACAGAAAGCAATTGAGAAAACAATCCCCCAAGAATAGAATCTAAAAAAATAATAAGGAAACACAGTGGCATTACCTAAAGAGAAATCACATATTCTTTGTTGCAGTATCTCACACAACCTAAGGACACATTTTCTTCACAAATTTTCTCTTTCAAAGAGAAGTGTTGGGGTTTTCTTCTCCAGCTTCATTACTAATAGGCTTGATTCACCATCAAATTACTTCATCTTTACACAGCTGGAATTTCAGGAGCTACAGTGATTCATCATATCGTGTGGCTCAGATTTTCTACCCCTCAGTCCATATTTATGCCCCTCTGTAACTTGCTGATGCTCAGAAATGCTGAATATCCATTATTGGCTTCTCCTTGGTGTTGAAAATCAGACACATGAGGACACTAAATATGGAGTTAAGGGGTTAAATCCACTTCCTACTAAAAGAAAAACTGCAGGATGTGTACGTTTGTATATATACACACAGCTATTACATACAGATAAACAAATGTATCCATTTCAGTCCTTTAAAATTTAAAATATGTCACTAAGGAGCCTACATTCAGCAGCTTTTTATAAAGATAAAATTTACCTTCAACCTCATCTATTGAGATGTAACTTACCTACTATTATTGTCTGCACATGAGACAAAGCTTCCAGTATCTATGTCTGTACAAGTAATTAATGTGTAATAAATAGAAGAAACCCTTGTTTCCAGCCTTCTTCACATTTTGAGAATCTGTATATCAAGTAAGAATTAATGACTGTGAGCATGGAGAGTAATTTTCATTGATTTCTTTGCAATACCAGTAAGTGAAGGTTCTCAGATACATTTGCTGCACAACACAGTGCCATAGAAACCTGGCATTATATTAAATCATCAGAACTCTAAGGAAAGCATAAATAATTAACCCCAAAGAAAGGAGTGTTTGCACCTATGAGAAAAACAAAAAGATGTCTCTCAAATCCTGGGAGCAGATCCTCCTGTGAGGTGATAGGGTGGATGGCATTTGATTTACACTAGTGGTGGAGAGCCCCTCAGCCTGCATGTGCTGTGAAGTTTGCCTTCTCTGCCTGCACTCAGCATCCTTCCACATGGCTCGGTGGAACAGTAATATAAATTCTGGTCATAAACAAAAGAAAAACCCAGACTGACAGAGAATTTGATGAACAATTTGCATCTGTACACAATTTTTCCCTCTGTTTGCACCACAGAAAAGCACAATCTTTTATCTTTAGTCTTCAGTTTGCTTTTCCCATCCTCTTGGTTGTTAGCAATGCTGTAAAACCTTTAAAATATTAAGAAAATTACATCTGCTACATCTCGCTTTAAATATAGTGTTCAGTCCTTGTAAGTGTTATTTCATACATTAAATAAATAGCTTGCCCACCAGGTAAACTACATTTTGTTGCTTACCATGTCTGTCTCTGCACAACATGTAGTACATGGGCATAAATAACAGTGTGTTATATAAATAATTACATGTATGAAAGGCTGTAAAACACCGAAGATATATTTGTACTTTTACTTACAAGAACATTTTAAAAATGATTGCTTTGTTCACCGTGCGGTTTTTATGTGTTGAATGGGGTGCACACACAGAACGTTTTCCAAAGTTGGTTGGTTTTTTTTTCCCTTTCCTCCAGGTCACACCAGTGTTATAGTTAGCAAATTGATAAGGTTCCACTGTTAAGCTTTATTACTTGTGACATGAGCCTATGACACTTTATAAAAAGAAGTAATCCAGAACAATCTCTAGGTAATTAACACCTAGATAAACAAACATAAATTTCTATATTGCATTTATTTGGACTACCACTCAAATATGCGTGAACCATGCTTTTTTAATTAAAAGATAAATCTATGTGACACTTAGCCTCAAACTTAATTATTCAGCATAGTATAATAAAAAATAGAGCCCATTAAATGTGTCTTGCTCTGTATTTCTGTATTAACAGCAAAACAGTTCACTCTGGGATCATTTAAATTTTCTTCTTCCTCTTTTCCTGTGATTTCCCTGTTCACTGAGACCCTTTTGGTTAAAAAAAAACAAACAAAAAACCAGAAAAAGCCCCCAAGCAATACCCTGAGCAACACCAACAGGTGAGGAGCTGCAAAACTTCTCACAGCCCCTAAAACGCTCAGCTGGGTGACATTTTTAATAGGACATTATGCCACAGCTTTACCTTCCCTCCTCCCCCTCCCTGGGCTTCCCCACGGAAACATACTTCCACTGTGGTGGATCATGCCAAGTCGTGATATCCAGAAATGAAAAACACAATACTTAAGAATAATTTCACTGGGATTATGTTTACAATACTCAAGGTGAGATTTTTATAATATACTGTTACAATACAGATGTTAAACAGATAGGGGAAATATTCATTTCCCAAATTACAATAGACAGAGGGGTTATAGTCCTTATAAAAGTTTCAAGAAGAAACATTATCTTAGAGCTAAGAGCAGCCTTCTAATGTTAGCTAGGAAGACTCTTGTCAAGACACCCACCATCTGCATTAGAAAGACTGCCAATTAGCTGCTGGATAACAAAACCCTCCCCAAACAGCCTTAGGTGACACAACCCGAACTTCTTTCCCAAGGGCTGCTTTGGGGGGTGGTGCCAGACTTTGGGGTACAAGGCCACTTGGTGGTCGTTTTTTAGTGTTTCCCAGAGGATATATGGATCATTTAGTGCCCAGCTCCTAGCAGAAACTTGGGACCATAAAGGAGATGTGTTTGTAAGCATTTCCACGGAGGTGCAATGAGACAGTCACTGCTCCTTGGTTGGACTTTCACATTTTCCTTTATTGTCTACTGAAACTAGCACGCAGGAAAATCTTTGGGAGACTCCCCTCTTGCCCCAGACAATTGTTTTCCCCCAGCTCCAGGACACAGTGATTACCTGGAAGGACAAGGATCTGGAGAGAGGCAGAGTTCAGCTCTAAGCCCATGGCTCATCCAGCCTCAAGCAACATTTTTACATCCTACAATTTTGTTCCTAAGGAGAGTGGTTCCTCCCAAGAGAGGGTGTGAAAGACCTAAACTTTTCCAAACAAAAATTTTTCATTTACTTCTTGGATTCTGATTAAAACTTGATGCATTACAGATTTGATTCCCTGCAGATGAAGAGAGCCGTGGCATTCATCTACAGGCCAGTGACTTTGGCATCAGCTCCGTGATTCACCCACCCCACCGCAGGTGCACCCCACCCATCCACAGGTAACATCCACCCTTTGCTGCAACTTTCAGCCACCG
>VYZX01023516.1:220142-241982 GCA_013401335.1 Brachypteracias leptosomus
AGTGTGGAAAAAAAAAAAGAGGAATTTAAAGGAAGTTTTAAAGAAAACACCAAGAAAAGAAAAGAAAAAAGTTACCAACCTTCTACGTAATAAAATTCTGTTTCTCACCAGCACCTTCTATAGATAAGGCTGACTAGTTTCACTAAACAATATTTCTATATATTGTAGTTCTACTTTTATAGCAACTTCTTCATCAACAAGGAAAAAAAAAAAAAAAAAGCATTTCCCTCAATACTGCAAGATGATTACAAAAAATGGAATTACATTTCAAATCTGCAATTGCACATCAGGCTGCAGATTTTTTCTAACCATTGATTCATTTGGCTGTATATTTAAAAAAAAAAAAAAAAGAAAAAAGAAAATGTAATATCACAATACTTTTCAGTATAGGTCAGTACTGACCCCAGTTTATGGGCCGTCTAAGGTTTCTCCTATACTGCAGTTGCAACACCACTTGAATTGATTTTCTCTGCAATGACAGCTCCAGTCAGACTGGCACCATGGCAGTCTACCAACACATCTCATTACTATGCTAGGCAAATGACAGCAGCTGGTGTCATATTATAAAGGTGTTTTCAACAATGAAAACACAGCCCCTCAATCTTCAAGGCAACACTAAATCGTTTAGACGGTATCATTTTTCTGTTAAGAGCATTATTTTTGGACAAAGACCACTTTAAGTTTGAAATTGCCCTGCTTTTTAAATAACTAACAATCTCCTAACATTTTTAAATCACTTTATTATCCCACCTACATTGTTTGGAAGTACTTGTTGCCAGGTAACAGTTTAGCAGCCATTTTCAAGGGCTGGAAATTTACTTTGCATAATATATATATTTAAACACACACACACCTATGGAATGTGTGTATTTTGTATGTGTGTATGTAGATATATATTCAATGTGTGTATGGCTGAATGTGTGTGTGTAAATATATATATATATGCACATGTGTGTGTATGTGTACATATACATATATTTGAATGTTTCGGCATCCTGTACACTTCTGGGAATTTGCACGCCACTCTTCCCGTTGGAAGGCAGCGAGCTGACCCTCACCAGACGCGTATCAAGCCCAGTGTGAAGGCTACTGCAGTGTAGAGATGGACCCGCCGAGCTGCGTCACTCCTGGGCCTTGCTGCCCTCCTCCGCCAGCTCTGCCGAGCTCCCCGCTTTGACAGCTCCAGGTTCCTCCAAATTCCCAGAAGCTTCAGAGTCAACTCTGGAGCGCTTGAACCTGCGGTCGGGATACTGGCTGTTGTCAAAAGGCATGCGATGGACACAGAGAACATGGGTCTTCAGATTTCCCTTCTGAGAGGCACTGTAGGGGCAGTATCTGCACTGGAAAGGCCTGTGACCTGTGTGACAGACGAGAGCCTGGTTAGTTTTTTCTTTTATGTACACAGCGCCTGCAAACCCGCCTGTTGCACAGCCTGACAAACCTGCACACGCCACAGCCCCCCCAGCAGAAACCCTCCTGTTGGGTGGGGACATCACCACGTGTCTTCAGCAAGGATAAGAAATCTGTGCTATTTGCATGACGCCTCAATAAAGAAGCTGCATTAAAAAAATTCTCTGCTTCGTATTTTCTGGAGCAGTGCAGGTATTTCATGTCCCTCCTGAGCTGTAAATCCATCAGCCCCCCGTCCAAACTAAACTCTTGTAAATACAGCACAATTGTGTATAAGACTGCCTTCTTTTACCTTTGTTAATTATCTTTTTTATTGAAGAGCAATTCAAGGATGATGATGTGCAGACCCTTAGTCTAATAAACACACTTTGTCTTTGGGTGGGTTTCTGAGTGAAGAATTGTATGTTTTATTTTAATCACACAGATTACTTTTTAATGGAAAGAAATAGTGGATTGAGATAACCAAGGCCTCAAACCTGCAAACATTTACTCCAGTGAGATCACTCCTGTGAGTAAAGATACGCAAGCACGTAAGTGTTTGCTGGACCAGGGCCTGAGGTTATCAGTAGCATAAAAATAAAATGTCCAAGCCAGATTAGAAAAGGAATGTTAATGCACAAAATCTGATAGATGCACATCTTGTGGGTGAAACAGCAATCAACCGCAAAACGAAGGCATGAATGAAAGATATCACTTCTTAGTAAGGCTATCAATACACTCTCCCATATTTTTCCGATTATTGTGACTTTGAATCACCATGCTGTATCTGGTTTTGGAGGTTATGTTTCAGCAATCACATTTCAACCTATGCTGGGAAGTTGTTGATGTGTTTTACTGGAACTTTATGAGCTTTGTCTCTCAAATTAACTTAAACCAGGACCATCTGAGGTCAAATGCGCTTAGCTTGCTTTAATTTGCTCAAATAAATGAATAAATAAATGTGCCAGACCATCTACATAAAGCCAGGATAAGTGAAAAACAATACTCTATCTCCACATTTGAAGAGCACATTTTCTTTTGCTGTCGTGGTACTACCTAGCAGGCATGAAACAGACGCTAGTGTAGCAGAGGAGAAGGGCTGTGCTTCCCTCTATGTGAGAAGAGGCTGGGACCACCTCACCTCCATTTTAGGTGGGATAAGCAAATAGACATTTCTTGTGCACTGATCCAATGTCACCCATACTGGAGTGGAAATGCTACTGTAGTTCTCCCAGCAGAGATGGGAGCCTGGGTAACTCCTGGTTTTAACCTTATGCTGTTGCTGGCACACCAGCATGAGCACCTCTAGCAGAATAAATTCACCTGAGCCAGCATTAGTGCTCTGGGCTGCTCAAATAACTTGCCAGTTTTACTGTAATGTCAAAACTACCACTTGAAGGCTGAGTCCCCTAAAACTTACTGCTTGCTACCCAAAGGAAAGAAGTATTAAATCCAGTCCACACATGCCTAAGCCCTATGCCCCAGGACTACAGGCATGGTTCCTTTCTTGAGGGTGGAAAGCTCCCCTTCACCCATTGCTTTTACAAGTTGAAGACTGCCAGAACTGTGATCAACCCCAGCAAGATCTCGAACACGCATGCCTATGCATAAATCTTGCAATGCTGCATAAGTTGATCTTCCAGTTCTCTCCTGGGATACAGACAGACGTTTGCCTCAACAAATTCATGAGGAAAAATAAATTAAACCTGTAAGCTGCTAATCATTACAAAGTCAAATTTCAGTGGAAAATTTAATAGAAATAGCAATGGAAGAAACCTACATAGATAATGTTACAGAAATTGGATTGGGCTTTTATAGAAAATATTCATCTGGAAGATATGAGGAAATAGTCAACAAAGAGACTGAAGGTGTCCCTAGTGCCTCTTAGAGTCAGTTCTAAAATCAATACAGAAGCACAAATATGCTTGAAAAATTTTGAATATAATAGTTTTGAAAACTGAAAGCACTCTCAAAACTGTCTGGGTATGAAGAAGGTCCAGAGAAAGCCTGACATTCACTGTCTCAGAAAATCTAGAAATATTTGAAAACTCAGGAAAAAAAAACTAAGAAAACCATTACATCTCCCCTGCTGTTTGTCAGAGATGGAAAGTCACCAGAATTCACAGTTGCATTCTGAACTCTTTCTTTCCTTCTCCCTTTTCTCTCCACTGGGTAATGCCTCTGACCAGGCAGAGTTAAGGGGTCTATTGAGTACCCTGTTCAGGGAGGTGCCAAAATGCTTCAGCCAAAGTTGGAGAAATGTTGGGTAAAGGCAAAAAAGGCTTGTCCCATGAAGAACTGAAGCAATTTTTCACTTTCTCCAAAAGATAAAAGCCTGCCACTGTCACATCCACTGAGATGTGAGACTCTACACCAGGAGCACCAGCTCCCTTCCAGTATTTCCAGCATTTAATCTGACCATCTGATGACTGGTTCCCTTGCTAAGAACAGAAAACATCTGCTAAGTTATGGCAAATGGTACAACTTGCCCTCCAGATGTATTTATTCTAGTTTTATTGATGCTTTGGAAAAGCAAAAAGATAACCTGCTTATTTGGTCCTTCTTGTGTGCTGCAATAGACAGTGACTGGATGTACCAGAGATGATACGATGTCCCTCATAACTGTTTGCAGAGCAGTGATGGGACTACAGGAGCAAGCAGGTTCAACACACCCATCAGCCTCCCTCTGAGCCCCTCAAGCATCATGTAGCTCAGAAATATGCTGGACAGTTTTTGCTGGATTTGGTACCGCTAGCCAACAGTACGAGATCTCACCAAGCAGCTCTTCATGCTTTGCCCACAAGTAGCTATCATTAAATGGCCATCCTAATTCTTTCCTGCGAAGAACAAGTTCTGAACAAGGAATCCACAAAGCATGGATGGAGCTAACCACCTCACTAGACTGCACCAGACTAAAAGTGAACTTTTTCTGCCCATCCCTGAACCAAGTTCAAACCCGTGCAATTCCATACAGAGAACGTCATTTATTTATTCAATGCACTTTAATAAATCAGGCAATATAAAGTGCACCTACAAGGATTCAGTTCTGCATTGCCTCCCCCATGACTTACTTTTTCAGGCCATCAAAATTTCACATCACTGCCTCATGAAAAGTAAGTACACAATAAGTTAATTTGTATTGTCACTATGCAGTACAACTGTGGTAAAGAGCACATTCATTTTTAATCCAGTATGAATAATATATAAATATGTATACAGAGTGAGGGTCATAGGAAAGCAAGCGGTACATTGTTTACAGCAGAAGGAATACAAAAACTGGAGATTATTCTCACTTGCAAAGATAACAATATCTGCAATTTGCTTGTAACTAAGGGGTGAAGGAAAATGCCCGTTTCTCTTAGGTATCCCATCTATTACTTTTAGCTCAAAAACTTGTTGTGGGCAGCAGGCTCTTAAAATAACCCTTCCCAGATAAGTTGGCAATAAATTTATAACGTCTTATCTAGCAATGGTTGGTAGGTTCTTTCTTAGCAAGCTATAGTTCATATATATTTTACCCACTGTGTATCTTCCAATAAAATTACATGAAAGCCCTTAAAAAAAAAAAATCTCCCTGATAGTTCAGGAGATTGTGAAATGCATTGAATTTGTAGTAAGGAGAATTAGACTAAAGGTGGGCTAACAAGGGGGGCAAACGATGGTGCCTCTTTCTCTGATTAAAAAGTGAGGATAGAGGACAATGCACAGTTTGCAGCTGAAATAATCCTATTGTAGAGCAATGTTCTATGAAGTCTGTGACTGAGTGTGTGAAGAGACTTCATAATCCTCTGAATGGAAGCTGACAGTCTAAAGAAATGGGACAGCAGAAAATAATAACACAAAAATAGCTAAAATGACAAAACTGGTAGCTAGACTGGACATTTTTAGAAGGTGCAGATCTCCACAGGAAAGGTGATTACCTCCAGCACCTGCTGAAGGAGCCAGTCCTCTAAAAGTGACCTAAACTTTCCAGGATCAGACCCAGCAACGGCAGCAGTGCTGAGATGACCCAGGCTCATCATCTTCTCTAGTAGATGACTGACTGTACACTGGAGAGAACAAGAAGTGTGGATGGGAGGTAGGTTCTGGTCAGGATGGAAAACTTTTCTCTAGGCCTAATATTTAGAAAAATCCCTCAACATTTGAAACTAGTCCACCTTTTAAAAAATATATGCTGCTTCATTAATTTAGGCTTTGAGAAAAAAGTTTGTTTTCTTTTCTTTCAAGTTTGTGATCTGATATGTTGCTTTGTGACACATCATGTCAACCTGCATCAATCACATTGTGTTAGGTTTCATAACATGGCATGACTGATGTAGCCCAACATAGTACACCAGCTGAACCCAGCCAGAAAATGCAGGTTTTGAAAAAGACATGGATCTCAAAGTCTGGGGTTTAGGACCATTTAAAGGATAGTATACTTAAAGCAGGGGCCTTGGATTTAAACAAAGCCATTGCCTGTGAGTTGTTAAGGATTCAAACACTTGCCAAGCGTATTTTGCTTTGTCTTATCTTTAAAACCCAAAATATATTATTGGAACACATAAAAAGTCAATGTCAACGAAGTGTCATTGGGTTACTTACTGTAATCCAAACATTACTAATAGTTACTAATTTATTAACTTTGATATGGATCCATTATTTAAGATTAGCACAAAGGAATACACAAACAAGAGAGAGAAAGAGAGATAGAGTGATGAATACTAAAGCCTTTTTCATTAAAAAAAATCATTTACATGGTCAAGCCGCATTAATTCTCCACTTCTAAAAATATTTGATCAGCATCCAAATTCTATAAAAATTTCCACAAAGAAACATCTTATTTTTGTGGTATTACAGGCACATATGTAGGGGTTTGCACTAAAACGTAAAAATGGGCATTGGACTAGTCACATGAACAAGATCAGGAATTTATTCCAGATTGTTAAAAGTGTACTAATCACAGCAAAATCATGGCTTTCTCCCAAAGCAGCAAGAAAACGGTAATTTGAAAGAAAAATGCCAATAATACATCACACACAAGCCGTCTGTTGTCCCCACTACACCACTTCTTATTATATTGCATATGTGTACATATATACACACAGATACACACATACAGACACACAGACACACAATTTACTGCATAAATTTAGGGAAAAGGCAGAAGAGCAATAAAATGATGAACAGAAAACAAATGCTGTGCAATGTACTATAAATTATAATTAAATCCTGAACAAAATGTGTTTCTTAGATATGACATTTGTTCCCTTAAAATGCAAAAATGGTCATGATTATCTGACAGAATGTTTTTCCTTAGATGGCCAACAGCTATAGCACTTACTGCGATGCAATACGGCAAACTCATTTCAGATTTCTTTGCCTGGTTTAAGAACATCCTTTTGGTGAAAATCGAAACTAACAGCAATTACCTCTTTAAAACAAAGAATTTATTCTCTCACTAAGAAACATTTGAAAAGCCTCAAAGGTTTGAATTTCTTGAAGGCAATTCTCATTAGTTGCAATACTGGACACTGAAGATATGGACTTGATCTGCTGGGCTGCTGCAGCAATCCCAAATGGCCAGGACCTCCTCTGGCCATGACCTGGCACTCCTGTAGGACCAGCTGCAGCGGCTTAGGATGGAGAGCCACTGCCTTGTGCACTGAGATGCTTGGTCCCACAGTGCTGCTGGTGGAATGGTCCATGTACTCACACATCTGCTGCAGGGTCAAGCCTGCAAGCCACATTCAAACCTTCAGTGAGCCTGGACCTCCCTGGGAAGAGCCACTCAATCTTTTTTCCTACACAAGCATGTATTTGAGGTACAATCATCTTTAAACAGATGAAGTGTGTGTTGCCTCAGAAGTAACAGCAGGCAACGACGGCCACATGCTTTCCATGTAGGAAGAAAGACTTTTTGAGCACCTCCAGTTCTCTGTCAGTGACTCCTGTGCTGAACACACGGGGCTTTGTCAGACCACAGTCCCTGGTCCCGGGCATCTTGGTGAACACTGCCATTTTAAAGTAATGCTATTATAGCATAATAACAAGCATTTGCAAAAGGAGAACTATCTTCATTTAAATCTTGGCTAGTGCAATTTCCGTTTTTTTAACATATAAATTTTCATAAATACATTTACTATCCACAGCAAACATCCCAAATACTGTATGCATTACCCAGGAGAGCAGAATGGCTCTAAAGCAGCCATTCTGATCTGGAGCACAACAGTATGGATGGGAAAATGCTGAATAAATATATTTGTCCAATAGACAATAATGGCTCTGATTGAGCCATTCCACTTTATTGGTCTCAAAATATGCATTTTATGAAACTCCCAAAATACCAGACAGATTAAAGTACATCCAATCAGGTTCATATATGTAATAAAAGTTTTTATAAAACAATTGAAAAGTATAGGTTTATTTACACACAGGTCCAAGACCAACCAAGATGGTCTTCTGGGAAAATTACAATATTCTGTGAAGTTTATATGTTTATTGGATTACAAAAAAAGGAAATTAAATTTTTAAAACTCTCTATTTCATGTTGACCAGGAAAAGCCATAAAAACAAAAAGCCTTGTCTGAGGCTTTTTTTGATGATTTACTGTAGAAGTATGTACAACAAAAACCATAAGTATCTGGAATTTAGGAATGCCTGGGAATATTTTCACCTACAAAAGCTAAGGCTTTGGGTTATGTGCTTCCCATGGGACACCTAAAGCTATGGCAGCCCCCTGACCACCCTCCGTTCAGCACTACCAGGCTCAATCCTGCAAATAGTCCTAAGAGCCATCAGAGGAATTGTTCACGCCAAGAGGCACTAGGCTAGTTACCTAAATCTCCCCTCACTAATATAGAGCTGACACTTCCAGAAGCAGCTCAGGTCCCAACATGTGAATTGCCATCTGGAAGAGCCTTTCACTTGCTCTTAGGAAAGATCTCCATTTGAGGAGGATAAGTTTGGGGTAAAGACCCAGCTCAGGCCAAAACACAACTACCAGCCTGATCCTAAATAAACCTATTAAGGACATTTGGGAAATTTGCCTTAAAACTAGTAGGATTTATCCACCTGTGAGGTCTACCATGGCATATTAGTGATCCAGAAGGAATTCTCTGTAGGGATTAATGCAATGTACAGCATCATGCTGAGGCCAGCATCCATCCCAAAGCCACCATGTGGCACCATGACCCCAGTGTTTTGCTGAGACAGGTACCTGCAATAGCAGGGTGGCAAATGATTGAACCATCGTTGGTGGCAGAAGAGCTGGAGAATGAAAAGACCTAGTCTGTAACTCATTTGTTTCAAGGATTTTTACTTAAAAAAACCCCAAACTCCATTCATTGAATCAAATTAAGCCCTCAGATATCTACATGTTTTTTTTGAAATGTAATCAAAGGTGGTGTCTGCTCTTGATTTAGTATATTATACAGTGCTTGGTGTTTCTGAATAGGTGTTTCAACTTGCTGATGAGTATACTAAAGAGTTTAATGGTGACACTGAAAAGCAAAAGTTGATGCTACACTTTGTCTTCAACATATTATTAAAAGATTAAGTTAATTTCACACATGCCTCCTAAAATAAAAACTGCACTTAAAGTAACAGTTCAATTCCTGTCTCAAAAGTTTACAATTACTAATTATCACACACTAAATTTTCCTTTAAAAGCAAAAGAATTTTAAAAACCACCAACAAACCAATGCTGCTATGTAAAACAACCAAAGATAGATCAGTATGGCACAGGCAAACAGTCACTGGGACACTCATCATAAAGACAGGCAAGTTGAAAATTCTACCACTGTCCTTCATACGTATGCCTGCAACTTACTAAACAAGTCAGTCAAAAATTATGGAAAACATCACTAATTTAACACTTGTTACCTTTGAGATATAGAGCATGGAAATTATAATTATTTGGAGGTAGACTGAGGAACTTGCCAGCCCTCTGCAGTACACTAAATACAAGCAAGTTACAGAATGGTCAGTGAAGTCACTGACGGTATAACGGGGACTTGCAATTCCTGGGAAAATAAGTATTTCCCATTTCTTGCAGAGCTGATAAAGTAACAGGTTTACTCAGCTCCAGACTTTTAGCACAGAATTTGTTTCATTTTCAGAATACAGGAACTTTTGATATAGAAGAGAAATGCATCTTTTCTTGGGGAAAAAAAGGGAAAGTATCAGCAGAATAGCTGAAAAGGTCCTCCTAAATACACATTAAACATTACGTGAACCTTGTAAAACAAAAATTCTTAACAAAGGCTGAAGACTTTGCTTCCTAAGGGCCTGTGTATTTCAGACCACTGCCACCAGGGGTACCTGCCCATTGTGGCACAGCACCCCGGGCACAGCCACACACCAGTTTGGGCTTTGACATGACAACATGAGTTACGAGCCCGGTGCCTCAGCGGGCTCCAAATGAGGTTAGTGGGAATGCTGTCATTGATTGAGCTTGAAATGCCAGATTATCATTGTCCCATGCTTTGGGAAATTTAATTACATTTAATTTTTCATATTTATTTACTTTGGTTTATACACATAAGTAGAGGACAGAGTTCTTATCAAGGGCACTAGGTATCTGTTGTAAAGAGCAGGTCACCTCTGACTAAATTTATAATGGCAATGGTTATGGCATTTTATAAAATTCCCCGATGATAATCTCCTCCATATTTCTAAACTCACAACAGCTTGACTAAAAATATCAGTATTCCTCTCCAGCTATGCCCCCCACTCTGGTACCAATTCTTGTTCTCCCAAAGCCCAGAGGCAAAGCCAGCACATCCCTTCATCTCTGCAGCCTGGACCCTTCCGCATGGCAGGGGAGAGGTGCCCAAGCCCAGGGAGAAGGTGGGTTACAGCCCTCTGACAGCCTTCTCTTTCTCTCATGCTTTGGCAACCCAACTACACTGCAGCTAAGGAAATGTATTTCGAAGGTAAGTGGCAGGATTTTCTTCAATAGTAACTAACTCTGAGTTCTTCTGGTTATCAAAATTACATGTTCAGAGTCCCACCTTTGCCTTTACTTACATATTTCAATTAATTGTTATGTCTATGCACTCCTTTACTTGTTTTAATCACGTCAATAATATTACATTCCCATTCTAACCCCCTTGAGCAAAATATCTCAGTTTTCCTACTAGGTCATTCACAAGTTTTCTGTCTAATGTTCTGTCATATTTTTTAATTGTCTCAGTAAATATTTATTATTTCAGGGAGCATTTAGGACTTCTGGAATGAAGCTTTATTTGAATTTAATGTAGCTATGATTTCCCAGAATAAATGCTGCACTGGTGGCACTGGGATTTTAGTAAAGAGATTGTGCAGTTCAGAGGTGCTAATAGGAGAGGCCTTGTCAGTGACGATATTTTGCTATCAAATATCCTTCATTCTGCCTAGCAATTCATAAACACAGTAGCATTTTCTTTTTCACTCTGGGCAACTGTCTTGAGCTTATTTATTTTATTTGGCAGAATGGAAGTTTAAAAACCCATACTCAGCTTTCTAAATTTTTCCTGCCCACATTTCAATGTGTCATATCCTCAGCTGGTGTTGAACAGGACAGCCACACTGTCTGCACCATGCAAAGACCTGCCCCTCTATACACGGCCAGGGAAGGATCAGGGGTCTCCCCCTCAGTCCTGGGGTCCAAAAATCACCTAAATGGGAAGGGACGGAATTATCCACATGCTATAATGTTTGTTGAAGTGGGACCCTAAGCTAGAATAATTGTTTTCTGCACGTATGATGCTACTTAGACTAAGCATGTTTGCCTTAAATTTTAGTCATTGCTTTGTTACGTAACTGGGGTAATTTAGATGGTATTTTGTCACATTATAACTTGTCATGTACTTCATGATTCTCTATCTACAGTGGCATGTTAGTAAAGAGACTGAGGAAAACCAAAACACTGTAAGTAAACAAATATCCAGCTCTCTAATGGCTAATATTTCAAATTATCCATGAGTAGCTCACAACCCCACTAATAATTCTGCTAAAACATTACTATTATCTGTTTATGGGATTTTGTGAGTGTAGTTCACAGAACAACTCATTATCAGCAGTGATGCAGCATTATGTGCCATCACTGCACTGAATTACCACGAGCACAGTCTGAGTGGGGACTCACAGCAACCCACCTCTCACCAGGCACATTTCCTACGTAGGTGTATATATAGCTAATGTCTCTGTAAAAAAATACGTTTTTTTTTATCACACCCCATTCAACAAATCAGGAGCTCAAACAGTAAAAATTAAAAGGCTGCAAAGAACAAATTGAGCATTAACTTTGCAGGACCTCTCCCTCTGGAAAGGACTGTTGATGTTGTTGCAGAAAAAGTGTCTTTTTTATTAAGTCACAAAGGAAATGCTTTCTCCCCTTATCCTTCTCTTTTCTATAAAAGGCTCTCTAAAATGAAAGGTGTCAGACTTTGCTTTTTCTTCTTGGCATGATCCAGAATGTATGGCTGAGGAATGACAGATGTCTGCAACCAGCTGCAATGAAGCATGCTAAAGTTTCAGTCTAATCCACTTATTTCACTGCAGTCACGTAAACCAAAACAAATGGGCAGTGCCTTACATTATAAAAACACAGCAGCATTACTTTGTTGCATAATGTAGCTGATACGCCATCTTTTTATCATTTTTCCTACTGCAGAAAGAATTCACCTCTTTATTAAAAACAGCCCCTGAAAGTTCTTCCATTCTGCTCACCTCTATTTTTTTCTTTTAGTGTCACAGTAGTCTTGCTATGCCCCATGCATTACTCAATACACTGCTATTATAAAAACACTGTAATATTTTTCTAGGGAAGACTGCTTTTGTTTTTAAAAGCGCAATCTGATTCGCAAGCCACAGGGCCTGATTCTGTTCTCACATCCTTGTTACAAGTGCAGAGTCTGAACAGATCTGCAGGGCTCTGAGCGAGGTCAGGATGGAACCATCCAACTGGTACGTTTCGGATGTACAGCAAGTTCATCAAGCACTTATCCTTAACGGGTAAAAAAAACCCGTGTTTCTGCTTTTTACTGATCAAACTGGAAATGTCAGTGCAGATACAACTAATAACCTTAATCTACTCGACTAACCTCATTCAAAAAAATTTCCCATTTTAATGAGGAGGAAGAGTCTTTGCCGATGTGTTTACCCAAGCCCCTGAAAGCCCCCCCCCTTATTTCGTTATGCCACAGGGAGTATAACCTAAGTGAACATGGCATCGCTTCCTGGGAAGGGAGACCCTGCCTCACTCCAACATGTAGTGCAGCAACCTTTTGAACCCTCCCTCCTTTAATCCTTGTAGGGAAAGGGAAAGGATGAGGAGTCATGTGGCTCCCTCCCCGCCAGCAGTTTCAACAGCTGGGAAGCACTCTTTCAGCGCAATTCATAAAAAAAGATGTGTTGGATTTCGCCTATGGCAGAATGGTGTACAATTTCTGGCCCTTCAGGCTAAAACAATAAATGCAAAGAGGAAAATTTGAGATTTCCCCCCTTAAACTTCCCACAACAACCTCAGCAAAACCACATGACTTGTCTTGTACAATCTCCCTGGTGTTTTCAGTGCTACTTTGGCAGGAAATCAGAATTACTGTTATATAAATTCCATCTGATGCCAGAGCTACCATCTGTGAGTAAAACTGCTTCACCTACGTCTGCCGGCAAAGCCACTCTCCCAGAGACAAGGGAGAAGGGGAAAAAAAATTTGATTAATTTGCAGAATGCTTGTGATTTGCTCATATATTATTATAACTGCTCATCAGCACATGACAAATTCCCAGCACTCCGCACAGGAACCCGTTCAGTTTCAGCAGTTTTTTGCGTCGGCACCTGACAGACTGCAGAGCCACTAATGACTTTCAGATGCTTACAAACAGTAATTCTATCTTCAGAATAAAAAGAAAAATCCGTAGGAAGAAAAGAGTAGAGTTAGTCTATTCCATTTCCTTCCTGTATATCAACATGATTTAACTCTTCGGGGCAGCAGCAGTTCCAAGATCACAACACGGCTGCTCCTTGCCTGTTAAAGACAAAGACTGCCAATCTCAGGGGGAAAGGTGGAAGCAAAAGCCGGTCTCCAAAGGCTTTTGCTACACTAGCTCCACAGAGAGCCAGATACAAGCAGGTAGCCTAGGAAAAGGCACACCTACCCTGCAGTACTGAAATAAAATACATGCTCTCCCCAGCGTTCCCGAATTCCGTATCTATTTTCCTATTTTAATACTTCTGATAACCTTTTGCATTTTCAGGGAACACATCTGGTTCCTAACTGCAGCCGAAATGTTTTTTTCCCCCTTTAAAACTATGATTATGCTTTCTGAAGCACTGTCTGTGTGCTTGATTGCCTGTTTTAGATTAGAGATTTTAGCAAGGAAACAAAGACTTCAGAGTGCACATCAGTCCTGCATATGAGAAACCACAGAAGGAATAAGCAATAAAATGTGATGCACCATCTGTCCACAAACAATAACCTGGATGTTCTGAAGGCTTACAAATTATTTAGCACACAACCTCGCCGAATTATAGGACCCTTAAATAGAGCAATAGACTGGGAATGAGAACCTCTTTGATGTCCTTTTGTATTTTTTTTCCCCAACTCAGCCCTCGATTGATTGCTAACAGTTGAGGTATTTCTCAATGACTATTGGAGCAAGTTGATTTTTATTAAGTAGCTCTCCGTAGAATATTTTGACACAG
This sequence comes from Brachypteracias leptosomus, assembly GCA_013401335.1. Taxonomy (NCBI): domain Eukaryota; kingdom Metazoa; phylum Chordata; class Aves; order Coraciiformes; family Brachypteraciidae; genus Brachypteracias; species Brachypteracias leptosomus. The sequence goes on from VYZX01023516.1 coordinate 234,201, forward strand.
ATTTGAACAGTGGGGTATACGCTGCTTCTCTGGCCCTAGCCTGCTGCAAACAGATTGTTAATCAAAAGACAGTCTAAAAGAATAGTCAGTTGGGAAATTCAGTCCTAAGGGCAAAATGCTGCCCTCGGTACTCATGCGCAACTCCCACTGGCTTCCACGGGAGCTCACGGGAATGCTCAGTGAGGAATCTGACTTTATTAAGTACTAGAAGGTTTCTGACTGGACTCTTGTGGAGCAAATCTCTAACAAAGAATCAGATTTTATTTTTTTATTCTTTTTTCCCCAAATTGTATCCTGCTCCAATTAAAAATAAAATGACATTTTTCTTAGCTGTCATGCTGAAGCACAGGGATCTTGCATGCAAAACGCATTAGCAACTGAGCACGCTCCAGGTACTGTAAGCTGGAGCATGTCAAAGCCACTGGATCCTGAGACAAACCTAGCATCCCTCAGCAATGTGCACGTATACCAAAATCAAGACATGTGGAGACCTGCGTTTGGGATAGAGGATTTTGGTTCACCATATTCAACTGTGAGATCATGTTAAAAAAAAAAGCAGCAAACATACATAAAAATTACTTTTTTTTTTAATATGCACTGAATTGCAGAATTTCTAGATCTAGTTTCATTCAACCTCATTTTTGCATTATAAATTCCTGAGTTTTTAGTGAGCACTAGCATTTGTTTTTTTCAGTTGAAGCATACCTCTAAACCCATACTCCGAAATAAATCAGTATACCTAAAAGCCACCCACTTCATTTTGAAAAGGAAGAGCTTTGCTACCATTTATTAACCTGTCCTAAATATTTCTTTTGCCTTGGTCTCCATAGATTTTTTTTCTGCAGGTTTTATTAACACATTTCCCATGCCAGCTCTCAGCTAACGAACATCCAGACCCACCTATTTAAGGTCTCCTTAGTATGCCCTTTACTCTTTCATCTAGATGGCAGATCAAAATTCAAATAAAAATAGATGTTAGAAGGCAGAGGATTTTTTTTTTTATCATATTCTCTTTGACAAACAGGGGCCAAGAAGGAGGTAACTGCATAATTAACTTTAGATGTGCCTAATGTAACTCCATTATCATTGATGAGTCTTATGGAGAGACACTGAGAGGGAAATGTGCCTTCTAGAGTTTCATTGTGGAGCCAGCACTATTAAAGAATATCTCAGTATTTAGGCCCTGATTCAGCAAGTTGCTGAAGGTTATGCATGCTATAAAGCCTCTAAGTCGTCCCACAGACTTGTGTGGGAATCCACATGTGCTTACACAATACACGAGTGCAAGTTGTCTCCAAGCCAGGGCCTTACAGCCTAACCCTTACTTACAAAGATTCGTAAAAGAAACAGAAATCTGCCTGAGGTGAAAAGCTGGCACATTACATTGTTTCATTTCAAATCTGCACTCCTTTTCTATTTATTTTTGTGTTTATTTTTATATGTGGTATTTGCTCCCTGTGTGAGAAGGACAGAGGGCCCCAAGGATGCTGAGTGCATGAGGAGCCACCAGTCCATCACATGTAGAGGTGCACCCACAGCACTGTCCCGGCCACCACCAACCAGCCGGTTGGAACCCCCTTGGCCAGTGAGAGGCCATTGGCTGTTAATTGGGAGAGTGATAATTTTATCATCACTACAGGTCACCCAGAGATGGCTGGTTGCTGTACATGTTTCATGCAGACCAATAATCAACACCCAGAGCTGAGGGGTGGCTTTAGCTCTTACCCACGCCCCTAAACCCAAGTGTTGTCAGCCAGCAAAGGGCACAAGAGGAATATGCAGCAAATCCGTTAGAAAGGAAACAAAACCAAAATCCTATTCCAATAACCTCTGTGGCAGTCAGTACACAGAGGACCAGGCACTACTGAGGATTTTATTTTGAATAAAATTGTAGAAGCCTATGACATTGAAGATTCCACAGACAGTGGGACACAAAGTGTCCATTTAGGGTGTTTGGGTATTCTTTTTATGATTTAAATTATCCACCCCTATTTCTGAATTACTTAAGCCAAACACAACATGTCATGTAGCAAAGAGGCAAACATTCCTAGCACAGTGAAGCCTTACTCCAAGACCTGCTGCCTATGGGAGGGTCGCTCAATCTCATGTAAGCTTCATTGACTTCCATCGTCTTCCAGAGAGAAGGTTTACTTATACAAAATCAATGGCAGGCTCTGGGCTTTCAAGCAAACTGATACCCACTTGGGTGTCTCTGTGTATAAACCAAAATCATTTTGCAACAAAGCTAACATATACAGTGGTTAGAGGGGGCCAAAATATTTTCCTTCTGGAGAAGCCATGCAATTCCTCTGATTTCAACAAATAATCTGACCCAGGTAACTTTTCTCCATCTACTATTATGCTAATCAGAACAGAGAGGTCTATAAATGTACTTAAAGAGACAACTAAAAAAAATTAATTTGGTGTTTAACTTAAAGGTCAACTCAATACATATTGAGAAGTCAACTGAAATTCTGCCATTAAATATAATCACTCCTTCTAGGGTGGTAAATACTGCATGGAAATACCCATCAGGAGCCGAATTCTCATCTCAGACAAATACAGGACTGGAGCTGCACGCAGATGGAGGAGAACGGGGCTGACCTTGCATACAGAATCCTTCCAATCTGAGCCCTTGGGTATCAAGACCCAGGCCACTGGAAAAGCTCCTTTAAAATCCACAGGATGTGATTAATATTATGAGATATAAAAAGAAATAAATTCTGGGTTTCTTTTTGGGCTTCTCCCAGCTTTCTGGATTCCTGCTTTCAAGTATTTTCCATAACTCTAAAGGCTAGAGAGATACTTTCTTATAAAAAGAAAGGAGAGATATTTTTCTATAATCACATGCCTACCAAGGCGAGAGCCTTCTGGAAACAGGAAACTGCCCCAGCCATTGCAGTAAAATCAGGAAGAGTGAGGACAGCTGTAGGACCCTCTCAGGGCCCACCCTCCTGCTTCCCAGCTCTATGGCAGGCATCCAACCGTTCACAACCTCAAACCAGTTTTCCTATTTTTTAATAGAAAGAAGTAAATTGAGTAAGGCTTAACTAGCGTTCTACACATGTACAAACTTACTCTTTAAATTTTAATATATGGAAGGCACATTACAGGCAGTATCTTCTGAATTAATGTTAAAAATTTGAGTATCGGGGCAGGGGGAAGGCACAAAGGTCAGATTTAAATCCTGAAGGTAGCATAAAAAATTTAGATAAAACTGTTTGCACGTATTTTTGTATAGCATGTGTCCTGACAGTGTCACCATCAGCAGAGGCTCTAGAATTCATAATCCACTATGCTATTTTTTAAAATACTTTGATTTGTTTATTAACTGTGCTTCCCTATTTCCATGAGATATAGACATTGACAGTGAATAGACCTTTTCTAATTGAACTGATAGCTTGAAAGTGAACATGTCCTTGAATTTACACTGAAAGATAGACAGTGATTATTTATAATAAGGGATTTAGTCAACTGCCTTTCCATTTGTACAGCAAGGACTTTATCAACAGACCATGTTTAGGTAAATAGTGCCAAATAAGATAAATTCTGTATTAAAGGACGAATGTCTCGCAGTGTCAGATGTACAAGGAAGAGACATTTGGCTGATGATATGTCCTGTAAGTATAAAAGAGAGTATTAAGATAACACTTCATGCTAGCATTAATACATCAAAGTTCTGGACTGACCTGTTTCATCCAAAGTGAAAGCGAGGATGCTCTTAATTCCTATCTAAGATTAATTTAATTCAGAAGGCATTCAGCCTTATGTCCTGTTTTGCAGCTTTATAAGAATTGCTGGATTTGCAAAATAGCACGGCTGTACGTACGTTAATAAATGGTCTGTATTTGTCTAGGCAGAGTTGAAGCCTTTCTTTAAAAAAAACCACACACACACACACAAAACTCTGGCTCTGTGAGCTTGCTTTGCCCACAATATTAGAGCTTAGCTATCTCCTTGCTGAAGGGCCTATTTGTCTGCTTTAAGTGAAATCACTCAATTCTCAAAAGTCAGTGGAGGACTTTGGAAGGGGGAGGGCTGGGAGAGGCCACTCCAAATAAGTTCCATTAATCAAAAGACACAGTCTAATGTAACTAATATTTTACAATTAGAGAAGACAAGATGGAACTAAAAGCCATCTATCTCTCTTACACCACATGATCATCGATTCATAATCAGAAGACTGAGAGTCGCACAAAGATGCATTTACAGGGGCTGGGGGAGGGGGCTTGGTCGGAGCCGGAGATAATGAACACGATGAGAAGGAGCCGCGCTGAAGGCTGGGGAAAGATGACAGAGTGGTTCAATGGTGACGGATGACACGAAGATGAGTACTGATACCTGACAGGCAGCGAATGATGACTGCAGTCCTTTCCCACCATTATGATCCTCAATTATCTTGGTAAGGACTAAGAGGAAAAAAAAAAGCCGAAGTGGCTCAGCCCATCCGTTTATTTATAAGCTGGGATAATGCTAGAGTGTGCCAGGCTGCTGGGAAAGGCCACCTTTTCACAATTTGATCAGCACTTTATAGGAGCTGTAGTTTTCATTGTCAGCGCTCATGGGCACAAGGGGAAATGGGTAAAATACAGTACTTGTCCATCTGTTTTGTAATAAAATTCCTAAATCTTCAAAGGGAGTTATTTTTTTTCTTTCACTGCCACCTTCAGGAAAAAAACCAAAACCCTTGGCTAACCAAAAAAATAAAAGAGAAAACTTGCTTTGTATTTGCACTTAGAATTAGCAGACTGCAACCTGTACTCCCAAAATTACACGCACAGATTTACCCAAATGTGTAATATGCGGTGGGGAACGAGCCAGCATGAGTGAGAGCTGGAGCTGTGAGGAGTGCAGCAGCAAAGTGAAGGGGAACTTTTAAAGATTCTTCATTGATTTAGGGAATTATTAATAAAAAGGGAAGAAAGTTTGCTCGAGACTGCTTTGTAGTTGCAGAAGATGCCACAGGCTAGCATTTCTATACCAAAGAATATGCCGTTCTGCTACATTATTTATTTTTAAAGACACAGATCTCCTAGCTATGTTGGAGTTGTTGCTTTTGAGAAAAAGAAAAACAAATTAAGATTAATGTTCTACACAGCTCCAGACAGCAGTAAATATTTGATCAGAACAATTCACATTTAAATGTTGACATACTAAAAATAATATTTTGGAAGAAATATTTCTTCTTCACACTTTAACCATAACTTTCCTTTCCCATCCCTTTCCCCACCTTGTCCTCTTGGAGGAACAAAGTCATGCAGTGTAGCACCACATTTCCTACCCATGCAAAAAACATGAAAACAGGTCAAAAACAGCTCTGCTTTTTTTTTTTTTTTAAAAAAATAAAAATCACATGCACTATACAGGTCACACATGCTCTGAAATGTTGCCTTCCTTTTTCTTCTTGCAGCCTTACCCAGAGGAGTGGGCTGCCCAGTTCAGCAGCCCAAGCGGCAGCCCCTGCACTGGCTGCTTGGTGGAGCTGCACAGCAGAGTGGTCTGCACTGGCAGAGGTGGGCACGGTGGGCTGCCTGCAGAGCCCCCTTCCCACCGAGCCAGGGCACAGCCACACAGCAACAGTGCCGTGCTGCACGTTTTGGGGTGGCAATCGCCTAATCCCTCGCCAGCAATGGGTTCACACGTCTGCCTGCAGCACAACCTGCCAACCAGGCAGAAAACAGCAAACAGCCACCTATAGCACCAGCTTCCACGTGCACAAAGAACCAGGTGGGCAACACAAGCCCAGCTAACACTTGGTGCGGCTGAAATCCCAACACACCAGGCTTCATCAGACTTCATGTAAAAACTTCCCACATACTTTTCCTGGCCCCAGGACTGTCAGCACAACAAGTATATCAGCAAAAAAGACACATCAGAAAGGAGCTGTGTCATCTGTGGAGGAAGCAAAAAGCCCCCCGGTTCCTGAAGCGCTAAGAATATTAAAGTTCAGCAGGTGCCTCTCATAATCAGAGACGTTCAGAGTGGGGGAGATCTAGATTTTGGCTACATATGTTAAAATAAAATAATAGATGGGGGGAAAAAACCAACAGTGCGAGTTAGCCTAAATATACTTTCAATGCTTACATTGGTAATAGCTGCCTTCAAGCCCTGAGTGTGCATTGGACTGCTCGGACATACTGGGCACCATGACAGCAAGGATCTATCAGGACGTGCCCATAGGGCTACAAGGGGCACTGCTTGGTTGACAAACTGTATGTCCCCAAAGAAGTGAAAATATACTATGTGTCATACGGTACCTTTTACGGAACTGCTTTTTAGTTTTGGTGGCTTACACCTTACTTTTGCACAAAGAACACACACGCTAGACTGGCTCTGAAAGGAAGGCATGAAACAAACTGAGGTTGTACAGGGAGTGCAGCGCTCATCTCACAGATAGTGTGTGCACAACAAGAAGCCTTGCTGGTACCAGACTATAAATATTCCAAGAAGCATTTCCCATATTTCCATTTAGGAATCCTAATTACGAACAAATGTCTTTAATCTGCCCACTTCATACATCTGAGATTTAAGACAGGTTGAATCCATGATCATCACCCTAATTAGCCCAAACAAAAGCTCCAGATGTGAGAAGCATGGTTCTAATGTAGGGGTCTTAATAGCAATTGATCAAATATCATATAGCTATAACTGGTTTTCATAAATAACACATCCTCAGAAGTGATGATAACTGACACATTATAAAATGCATTTTGGCAGTGATTTTTTGCAAGAGCACGTGCTTCACTTGCACACAAGTTGGACCCATCTCCACGTAACATTATTTCAGCATTTGTAGCAAAACAACTTTACTGCCTTCAGTGGATTCACAATCGTGTAAAATTGGACTATCATAGTGATTAATTGGGCTAACTTAATCTGTACATGCAAATTAAGTAATTGCACTCACAAATATCTAATTTAGCATGTGCATGCAATAGTTTAATTTGCACATACAATCATACTCTTTGGGTAAATGAGGTACACAATTATGAACATTTTTTTTCTGCCCTTGTCCGCATGTGCAAATTATCTGAAATTTTTTTATTATTATTTATATTGAATCCAAAGAACCAAATATTTCTTTTATCTGCCAATACCACTTCTGCTTTACAAACAGTGATCAGGATAAACTATGTATACTTATGAACTAGAAGGCAAACTAATAAACAGGATAAAAAATGAAATGAAAAAAACTTACAATTAAAATTCAGTTGTTTCTGCTTGTCTACAATTTTAGTAAGCAGGAGTGTTACAATTTTTCTAGAATAAGTAGAAAACTAAAGCTTTAAATTTTGAAAACTCTTCAGAAAAGCATTTGATTATTTTTATAGTAAGACTTAGTTATTAACATAGTCTTAAGATTCTGTTATCGACATAAAATTAAGATGCTAAGGTTTATTCTGCTGGCAGTTTGGACCACAGGAGCAATGTAACAGCTGCCATTCAACATGCGGCAGCAATATAAACCAAAGTTTACCTTTTTATTATCCCTACAGCTTTTAAACAGTGGAAAATAAATATTAATACCTGAAAACAGAATTAATAATGTCATATAAAATTAACTACGAATTATCCTCGAATTGAGAAAGTAAAAAAAATAAATAAATAAAAACTGGGTTATAAGCGGAGTCCTAACTACACAATAAGTGGCAAACTCAGAAATAATTCCGTAGCCGGGCACTCCGCTAAAAATCAAACGCGTCATTACAATGAAGATCGCTGGCGGCCTACTGCGCGTTCGCTCGCCATTTGGAGAAAAGGAAGAAGAAGAAAAGTGTGTGT
>VYZX01023521.1:0-20388 GCA_013401335.1 Brachypteracias leptosomus
GGGCCCCCCGCCGCAGGTAGGATCCGCCGCGGCAGCGCCCGGCGCGGCCCCATGGAGAGCGGGCGGGGGGACGGACGGACGGAGGGTTTGCCCGCGGAGGGAGGTGCGGCGGCTCCGCCGTTTCGCTTGCGGGCGGGAGGCGGGGGCTCGGGCTCAGCCGCAGGTGCGCGGGGGGCAGCGGGCACCGGGGCAGCTGGTTTCTCCGCAGCGGTGGATGCGTCGGTGAAGGGAGCTGCCCGCCCGCCGGGAAAGTTTTCCCGAAGGCGAGCGCCCTGAGGACGACGCCGGTTCCCGGAGCCCGCCGGTTCGGTCAGGCCTCGGCTGGCCGGGCCGGTGCGGCTGGCGAGCGGGGCGCCAGACAGGTGAGGGTTTATTTCTGGTCGCTGCAAATGTATGTGAAAATATGGGCGGTGGAGTTCTCCTGTAGCGCGAAGGGAAATGGAAAAGTATTTTGTTTGGAGAACCTCCGGCAAACCGCATGTCATTTGTCATATCTGATTTATTACCCGCAGGATCACATTACAGGGGAATTTCAAATCCTGTAACAACATCCAAGATCACATACTTTAAAAGGAAATATGTGGAAGAAGAGGATATTCATCCACCACTCAGCAGCTGTACACATAAAGTATGTTTTCTAACAGTCATTATTTTTACTCCGAGTTTTGGATGCTTAGTAACACTTGATTGACCCATTTCTAGAAGGCTGGAATACTGCACTGAAATTAGGAGCATGATCCAGCTGTTTGCTCAGAAACAAATAGTTGTCACTTGTTCACATTTATTGTTTTCTTGTCATTGAATTGCTTAAGAAGCAAAGGTGTTTCTTCATTTATAACAACTGTAAATGGAAATGCTGAGAATAACTTTTTTTTTTCCAGTTTATTTTGTTCTTAGTTTATTCCATGCTTACAGAAACAGCTCTTTAACATTTGAACAGCGAAAAGGAAGACCATAAATAAAAAGGGCCCATGCTTCCCCACTAATTCAAAACTTTTTTTCTGGGGGAGAAAATAGTAATAGATTCCATGCACCCCAAATAGGTTACAGATCCTCTAGAAAAACAAAATGACTTGGAAAGCAACTACAAGCTCCTTCAGTATTTAATCCTGTTTATTAAAAAGCTAGTAACTCCAAAAGAACAGATTAGTAAATGAAAGAATATTTTTTTAATGAAAGCTGTCGGGGAGGGATTAGAGCAAACATTTCCCAGGTCAGCAAATACTTAAATTGAAATCTAACTTTTTTTAATGAGAGATTTTATGCTCTTGTTCATTAAGGGCTCAATCCCATAAGGAACTGAATGCATGGAATGATGCCTTGAGACACCATCCTTACCTTGCTGGATCATACTTGGCCCTTGGCAGTCCAGTGCTGCCCGTGTGCCTGTGGCGATAGAGGGGACACAGTAAAATCTGATGGAAACACAGTTTATGGTAGGCAGTAGCACCCCAAGAGCCCCAGAGATAGAAAGCTAAAACAGATCAAGATGTGGAGTGAGTTTATATGCTTTCTTTACCTGCATCTCAGGGGCAGCCTTCAGATATGTGAGAACTGAGTGTCTCATCCCTGCCATGGGTGGTGGCTGCCCTGGAGAGATTTCCACAGAGCAGAAGCTCACTTTCCAAGGACCTTAGAGTAGCCGAAGGAATTTTCTGCTACAGATGGCATTCGCTGGAAGTAAATACCTGGCCAGGGAGGTGAAAAATTGCCCCACCATTAATTTCAGAAGGTGTCTGCTCTGCTGCCAGAGCAATGAATAAGTAGCATCAAGGGCGTTGAAAAATGTGCTCTTGTTAGCGAGTGTGTCTCTCACAGGTCACATCACTCTGATTTCAACCAGTTTCTTCTTGGCTAGAGTGTTGGATTTTTGTATCAATGATTATTTTCCTTGCACAGAGGAGGAATAATTACTTATCCATTTCTGACAGCTTAAAAAACAGCTGTAGAGGTATTGCTAGGATCGACCTGCTGAAAAAGCAGTTGTAGAGGTATGGGTAGTTGTAGTTGGTATTGTCTGCTCCAGACATCAGTTTGTGCTTTTGTGGAGGTGTATCATGTCAGAAAACCTCAGTCACCAGTTTCTTCTGTTCAGCACAAATGTGTTTTGTACTTTGCAACAGTACACTCTGGGGAGGGAAGGATGCCCACTGCGTTTCTTTGAACTTCCTGCCTCCACTGCTCAGTAAAGAGCGAGCTGTGTTCTGAGATTTCTTGTCCTGTAGAGGGTATGATGGCAGGGCCCAGAGTCCCTCTCCAGAGGGCTGTTGGCAAACATTTGTAGTAGAAAGCCTTTGACAACTTGTTCCTACTGGTGGCCCTCCAGGATGTGTCTCCAGTAGGATCATGGTTCAAGGCTTGCTGATTTGCTCCGGGCTTTTATGGCTTCACTGACTACTGTTGCAGCAGGTATAAAGGATGCAAATTAACCTATAGGCTTAATGTGATTTAACATGAGTCATTTATTATAGAAAATTACTCTCTCTAACAAAGAAGAGCTTCAGCTGTGAACTCACATGAAAACGTGGCCAATTTTTGTTTTTACAAGCCGCTGTGCTGCTTCTGAGCCCTGCAGACAGGTCCAGGCTGTGGAAAGAGCTAGAGGGCTGAGGAGAGCTGAATGGATGTGAAAAGCAGCTGTGCTTTAAGCTCTTTCAGTCCTCATAGCTACGACTTGCACTCTGCAAAAATGCTGTAACCATGTGGGAAAGAGAAGAATGATCAAGCCACAGATGGGGGGATTTAGAGCAGTCTCTCTTTGTGCCATGCTGCTCTCCTCCTACGCAAACCAAATTCTTACTAAAAATGAAAATTAGTTAATAGTGCTTACAGTAGCATGAGTTGCCCCCTCTCTTATTTTGATTCCCAGGGTAGCAATTACAGTGCAGAATCCGGGGCCTCCCGGGGGCAGTAACCTGCTCACGCTGACAGTACTGAGAAAGGGAGTCCTGGAAGGACCATGGAAGGGAGAACAAATCTGTGGACGTCAAGCCAGGATTTCTGCAAATCCCTATCCTCTCTTCGTTTCCTGGCCTTGTCCCTGCCTATCTGCGTTCCCACCAGTCCTGTAGCACACAGGGCGTAGTATGTAGGCCAACAGCTGCTCTCCAGATGCTGTGATGCTTTGAGATGGGTTTCTCCCTGCCTCCCTCCCAGCATGCACTTTTGTACACAAGCAGTATAAGGGAGCCTGGCAAATGGAGACCTCCTGGCTGGAGGGCCTCTTCCACTGGCAATGGATGAAATGCTTTGACACTTGCTGCGTGAGGCGATGGCTGCTGGCTGTGTCTTGCAACCCCTGAGGATGCAGGAGGGGACATTCACTTGACTTCAGAGCTTTGTAGAAGCCCCACAGGGAATGATGGAATTAGGTCCTTTTACATCAAAAAGCCCCCAGCCATCACTGGAGCAAAACTGCACAACAATTTTATGTTTTAACCCCAAATGCAAGTAAAGAGCCAGATGTGTGCATCTGGATTTCACTCTCCCATCCTGGATTTTTTGCCCTGTGATTGCCCCTTTGGCCTAATGCTTGACTAGTTACCACCTAAGCCTAGGTGATTGCTCTGGCCAAGAAAAAGTATGTCCCCAGCTACACGAGTGTGCAAAATGAAAAGCCAGAAAAAGAATAGGAAGGGGGAATAATTTGCTTCATTTTCTTTCTCCTTGCCTGGAACAAAACCAGTTGCCTTCAGTTCCATGTCTTCTGTCCTTTGTATTTTCAGACAATCTCCGTCTTTGAGGAGCGGGCCCATATTCTTTACATGTCTTTGGAGAAGCTGAAATTCATTGATGATCCTGAAGTTTACCTGCGAAGGTCTGTCCTCATCAACAATCTAATGAAGAGAATCCACGGAGAAATCATTATGCAGAACAACTGGTGCTTCTCTGCCTGCTCCTTCAGTGGCACCTCGCCACAAGAGTGGTTTGTACCTCAGGACTGTCCTTACAGAAAACGCCTTCGGATGGCAAAGGAAGAGTACGAAAAGCTCCACACATGCTGCTTCTATCAAGAGTGTGGCAGTCACTATTTAAATCTACCCTACTCTGTTAACGCTAGCACAGAAAATACTTCCTCTTCTTCCTCCTCCTCCTCCCCCCCCATTTCTTTGCCAAGCTGTTCCCAGCAGGCAGATTATGACGTTGGCAGTGCTCCTTCTTACAGGAATGATGACCAGATACCTGCTAATGAAATATTCATAACTAATGCCAGGTCTCACAGTAATCAGGAAAAGGCAAAATTTAATGGCGAGAAAGGAGGTAATGAACCTGAGCGAGAGAGCGTCACCCTAAACTGTGAACCTGTAAGAGGCACCCATGCGCTTGAATGTAAAGGCAAATCTTATGACTATTTTGAGACTGGATGTAATGACAAGAGCAATGTAAATGAATCTTGGAAAAAATCCTTAAGGAAAAAGGAATCTTTACCAAGTAATAAAATGTGCTGCAGCAAAGGAAGTAAAATATGAGGCATCTTTCTTGCTCTTTTGAAGCATGCGCAGCATGTTCGCCTATCAAATTTTTATTTTGAATGGATTTTTTATAGTTTTCTACAAACGATACAATCATGCCACCAACATTATATGTGGTTTGAAATGACTGGAGAGCAGATTGCGTAAAAGCGTCCCTATGATCTGCATCAGCGGACTATTTATAAACATGGAGACTTCATAAAGAACGCAGTTGCGTTGCTGCTGAGCACAATAGTCTGTACAGCTCTGGTGTAGCTTTCGTTACTGAAAATACCAATCAGCCAGACGGGGAAAACATATTGTTTTATATATCCTCGCCCCCAAGAAGTCTGCCATTAATTAAGAAGAACCTCCATTATGTTTACCAAGGAATTAGAAGTCTAGTAAACAAATTGATGCTACCAGCAAGGGTGATGTGCTCCTTGCAACTCAGTATTTGCTCTGACAAAGGACTGTCGTCGTGAACTGGGAATAAACCATCCTTACATTTTGTATTGATATCTTGAGTTCCTGGATTCAGCATCTTGTTCAACTGACAAAATAGGACATAGCATAAAGAAATAACCTGTTTATGGGATGTTAATCAGAAACACAACATGCAGCTCAAGTACTTGCATGTTTTCACCTTGGCTGTAATAACTCATGAAGCTTGTTGTTATACAGGGCAGATTTTTTTTTTGGTGCCTTACTTTTTGTCTTAATTTTTGCCAGTGTGAAAATTAAGTATGAATCAGTGATACAGCAGGGATCTAACCTAACCAGAAAAAAAACACCCAACCCACAGGGTGGATCAATATTATTAGAAACCTTTAACCTTTGAAGTAATGAGTTCAACTTCCTATTCAAACATCTCTGTTCTTCCTTTTTGATGCTCAATTGCTTTTTGATTTGCCATCCTTAGGAAGGGATTTAAGAAACAATAGAGAGATGTCTCTTGTAAACAAGCATTCGATGCTTGAGTGTTTCTATGGCAACTGTCTGTTGCTGGGGCTCTTTTTTTTCCTTCTTCGTATAATGAAGTTCATGAACCAGTGGCATGTTTTATACTTTATTCCGTTTCACATAATTTCTCTCTTTTAGATTGCAAAAGCATGCGGGAGTTTTCTATTACTTTTGCTGTTGATTTAACAAAGACAAGAAAAGAAAGCAAAAAGCACAATGTTAATCAATAATGTGGCGATAAACACGATTTTATCTGAATGAATGTAAGGAGTTTAATTTTAAAAAAGAACATTTTGGAGAAATGAGCTGAGATTTCAGTGCCTGAGGATGACATTAGTCATCCCTAGGTAGAACATTTGCAAAAGTGTGCTGTTTAAAATACCCAGAAGACCTTAGCTGCGGGTGGACCAAGAGTATTGTGAGTCTTAGATCCACCACATTAATTAGTTCCCACAGTCCCCATAACAACTGGCACGATATGCTTGGCAAAATAGCCACATTGAAGCCATGGCTGACGCATAATAGCTGCCTGTTCCCGCAGCATCATGCACTCAAGCAACATCTTCTCTGCTTGGTCCTTGTCCAAAGGGTGAAATTCACCTCTGTGCTGGGGGAGCGGCCAGCTCGGCGCAGGGCACAAGGGTCCCTGAGGGGACACCGCCTTGGGCTGCCCCTGGCTTGGCTCTGGACTCAGCCAGCTCTCTGGGTCAGAGACCTCCCGCTCTGTGTTTCACGGGTTCAGCCTTAGACCTCCTGGGCAGTGGTTATTTTGGGTAGTGTGTGAGTCCCTCAGTCATATTTGCAAATAGGACAGTTTTCATGACTAAGCCCAATGGTCACAGAAAAAAGTATCCCCCAGCCAAAGTGACCACAAAGAGAGTTGGACATAAATCAATGATAACCTTTATGCGATCAGGTGAGTTGGAACTGATGTTTGTAAGGGTTATCATTGTGAAAAATGACAAATAAAGAAAGTATAAGTCCCACCTGATTTCTCCAAGACAGAAGCCTTTTTTATTAATAATAATAATATTAAATATAGATCTCATTCATACAGTGTATGAGTAGGATCATCATTTAGACATTTGTCCACAAGGACCGATTTTTTAAAAAACCTGATTTTTCTTGTGTTACACCCAGATAGTCTAGTAATGTTTGCTCTTTTCCAATATTTGATAAACACTTGGTGTTTTAAGCTTAAGTATTAGATGCTTGTATACTAATGTGTTGTTGTAGTAAAGTGAAATTTCCTTGATATATATTTATTAAAATGGCCAAAATTCATTTTTATTTTACATCTCAAATGGCTACTGGGTCCTTTTCCCCGTGTTCCCCTGGAAATGCCATTTAATCAAACTGCTCCCTGCTGAAGAGGTTACACTGCGGTTGACTGTTCACCTCAAGCTGAGTCCAGGATGGAGCTCAGCCTTTTTGGCATCTCAGGAGCCTTTAGGACAGTCTGAAGGTGCACTGAGAAGCAACGGACTCTTCTGCGGACTTGCACATGTGGCCAAGGAAAGCGCCTGGCCAAATGCTTCTCAGACCACAAATCAGCTAACACTTTTGGGGGCCCAAAAACTTTTTGACCCTAAGGGACTCCTTAGTCTTCAAGGACAAGCCTGCACATGTAACCCATTACAGAGTCTTCTGGGTTGAATTTGCACCAGCTGAAGTGATGGATCAGCAGAACTCTCTGTCTACTCTGGCCTCTCTAACAGCTTCTTTAATTCCCAAGACACCTAGAAATTAACCCTTTAAGCTCTGGACAGTCTTATTGAGTGTCCTCAGGGTCTGTAAAGAATGAAATGTCATGTAATGAAGCTTAGTCTAAGGATAAGTGGTCTTTTATGCCTTTCTCTGGACACAGCCTCACAAAATAATAGCAAATACTGCAAGTAGATGTATTGGACTTGGAAGTTCACTGAGTTATCCCGTTTGCTTCAGAAGAGACAGAGGTATTTCATGTTAGAAAAGAGAGTTAGAAACACACTTGTCCAATTGCCAGAAGCGCAGTAGACCTCAGTAGGATTTCCAACCTGGGCTAGGTTGAATGGATTTCATGGTTTAAATTTGGGTTGATTTATGGCATGTGAAAAGCATAAGCCTGATGGGTCTTTTCCCCATTGCACACTCCAGTACTAAGGACGTTTTGCTAGTATCACAAATTTTCAAGAAATAGTTCTTTTCCAAGATCATACTAATGCTTTTCATCTATATGTCCCACACATACCTGATAATGCTCCTGGACTTGATCCTGGCTGACCTGCCTGGAAGAATTGGACGGAAGAGCTTCTCTAGGGAGATTGTTTTCCTCTCTATCATAAGATACTTTGCTCCTAGAGCATAAGACTATAAACTGCTGTGCCTTTCAGGAGGCAAATAATGGTATTTCAACAATACATGGAGAACAGCAACAGAAGAAAGATGTTTCTGTTGTCAGGTCTATTTTACTGTCACTAAGAACAGAAGTTTCATTTTATCTTCAGGATTGCTTTCCATTAGCCCCTTGGAAATGTTCATTTCAGTTGAAAAAAAAGGATTTTCCTTTTTCAAAACACACAGCGTAGTATCATCGTGCTTCATATATACTTAGAACTTTTGGTAAAATTTTACTATTTTTCCTGGATTAGCTAATCTGTTGAAACAGCTTAACAGGGTTGCTTAAGCATCCCCAGCACTAAAATACCCTGGGCTAGCACAGGTTGCAGTGCCAGCATAGCAGCTGGCTCCACAGAGAAAATAAACACAGAGCTGAAGTGCTTCTTTCAGTCCTGGAGGTGCTACACCCCAAAGCAAAGTTGTGGTAAAGAGACTTTTTTCACATTTCATCCTCCAGTGCACCCTCCATCCTCCTTCTATGCCTCTCATTTACTGACTGTCCTTTTGCTGAAGACCATGACACATTGCCAGGGCAGTACGTTGGATGCCACCATCCTCTGGGTTTGTGCAGGGGAAGCAGGGAGCTGGGTAAGAGGTGCAGCATGATCTAAAGAGGAATTTAAACAGACTACGGTGCAGTGTATCTCTGCTACTTTGTGGCCCCTCTGGAGGCCCATGCCAGTTGTGACCCACTCAGCTAAATGTCCTTTCCAGCTGCTGGTAGCTCAGGTTGCCACTAAAGTAGTGATTAAAGGCCTATGGCCAAAGCAGAGATGTGAAGGTGATTTCTAGCCTGCATTTGACTTGTGCCCTTTCGCTTCCTTCTTGAGATGAAGTCTATAACCAGAGATGGAGCAGATGCAATTGCTGCTTATTCTTGCCAGGAACCTCAGTAAGAGAAGTTTCTTAAGTTTTATCACAAAAAGAGCCAGTCAGTCAAGTCAGAGAAAGATATAAGCTGCTGTGGGTTAAAGGATTTAATCTGTTGTTTTTTTCAGTGAGTGTAACTCCCACATGGAAGCCTCCCAAAGGGACCTAACCTTTTTCATTGCCTGTCCTTGCTTTGCAGCCTCGAAGAAAGGGGCTGCCCTCACTTTCTGGAGGTAACCTTTTGGGCTCCTCAGTACTAGTATGAGTTTTCCTGCAGCTGCACAAGGCACCCCAGAGACTTTTTCTGGCAGGGTGTGCAGAGTCTGTGAAAAGATCGCAGCCAGGGAAGCGCTGCAAAGGGTCTTACTGGAAATGTTAGGAGATGTGAATCTTCCACAAGGCATCCCATGTAACAGCCAAGCCGCTCAGTCACGACTACTTGGAATACACAGTAATTTCCTGTGTTTTCTCAATCTCACTTTAACTTCTCTGACAGATGGGGAAAGATGACTAAACCGAGGGAGTTTACAAAAGTTCGTCTTGTGGTGTTTGCAAACTGTCTCTGTGAGGTCCATTTTCTCTAATGTAAACACAGCCATGGCAGGGTGCCGAGCGTCTCTGTGACGGTTAATCCTGCTCAGTTTAAGGCTGCTGGTGGGAGGTGTACCCAGCCAGCCAGCTCTGCCCTGGGGAGTACAAGCCAGCCCTGGAGCAGAGGGGTGTTAGGATGGGACCTTCACTCCTCTTGGCTCTCCACAGGCAGCACGAAGTAAAACAGCTGTGGCTGTAAGACCAGACTGGATTTATCATTTGGGGGTCAGTGACTTTCCGTGTCAGGGGGCCTAGGGTCAGGTGTGGAAGGTTAGATGAAACTTTGGGGGAGTAATCATGTGGAAAGGGTTGCATCTGGGGCTGTAGTTGGCCTGTTGTTGCTCTCTCTAGTCTTTAAGCCACAGCAAGGAAGCGGGTACATTTTGGGGAAGGTGGAGTTTTAGTTCCTCAGCTTTGCAAAAGTGGTGCAGGCTGCAAGGTATGCAAAGCTTTCTCACCAGATCCAGCTGAAAGGCCAGGTAGGCAAGTACATTAGCTTCTTTTAATCTCTGTGTTTGAGTTTTCCTTCTGAGGAGCGTGGGGAGTGTGAGGAGTCACAGGTGGGTAGTCCCTGTACACTCAGAAATGTGCACACTGAGCAAAAAAACCCAAACCTCAACAAACCCCCCAAAACAGGGAGATACTGAATTTGAAAAATAACTTTTCTTCCATGGCTAGTAATTCTTCTAAATTAATACACCATCATGCTCCAATTTACTCTGGAGAGCATCTAATTTGTCATACTAGTATTGCAGAAAGGAGATAAATGGTCAGTCTGCTCAAGGTCAGTCCATTTAATGCTACCTCCTGTGGCAGTACTTCCTCCATGGAATACCCCACCAGCCTCATCTTTCTGTACTGCAGGCTGTCTGCCTCCTGAAACAACTAAAGACTCTGGCTGTTAAAAAGGAGGGTGACAGAGCTGCAGCAGGTGGTGGCCATGCCGCCTCCTCCACCCCATAGCTGTCACAGCTGCACATCTCCAGCAAGCTCAGAGGGACTCCACGACATTGCTTCCACTGTCCCCTCACCACCTTATATTTTTAATATAGCCTTTTCACTTTTGAGCTATGATTGGTGTCAAAGGCTCTCTAGAATTTTGCTGGCCAATGTTTCAGAGACGTATTGCAGCCAGGTGATGGGCAATCAGAGTGTCAGCTGGCATGAAATGATGCTGTGTTATTGATTTCTGGAGAAGTTGTGCCTGGTTTTATCAGGCGATCACCCAGTCCTGGGGTTATTGTTAGTTTTGTCTTTCCCCCCATGCCTCACTCTCTTAATCAGTACAAGTTTCAAAGGGCAGTACCCCTTCCCCCACCCCATAAGGTGTGGAACTGGCTACTCTGTATTTACCCTCACTTTTCTGTGAGGAAGAGCCTCTGCCTGTGGGAGTTGGGAGTCGAGAAGCAGATTATTTTACAATCCAGTTTTATTCCCTGACTCCACAATAATTTCTGTCTCTCAGTGTATGTGTAAAATCTGCACGCTATTCCTTCATAAACTGTAAAAAACCTTGTAATTTATTTTTTTTTTTGTCTCTACCCATTACTCTCTCAGGGTGAAATTCTCTATGCTTATGAGTAGGGTGCACTCACCAGCCCCATCCTTTTAGCCATAGTTACTATGGGGCTGTTTGTTCCTTTGAATAAAGTAGTGTGGTTTTGGCTCAAAACACAATTGCCCTTTATATTACAAATCATCAGACAGTGCACATGCATTAAGTGTTACTACCCTGTAAGTGTAATGTACTTTCAATATTATATTTTCCTCAAACTTCTCTTCTGTGAGTCTCAACAAGTGTGACCAAAGTAACCTATATTCCTCAATTTCTATTAATATTATTATTATCCTGAAAATACAGTTTGACTATTGAGCAGCCTACACTTTACCTGCAGACGCTGAATACATATTATTTCTTCTTTGACTCCTTCCTCTGCATGACAGATTGGATTCTGGTTTACCTGCAGACTATTTAGTGTAATAGTGGCAAATTTCATTTTGTGCTTGCTATGAGAAGTAAGGTGCAGAGCATTAACACGGTCCTGAAATGTACAGAATTGCTCCAATACTGAAACTTGAAAATAACCTGTATAGTCGTCACAGTCATGAAGAAAATCTTAAAACGTTGAGTAGCACATAAGCTACTGTCAGATCATTTGCCTTATTCCGCATGCAGGCTGAGACAAGGATTTTTATTGTATGAATTTATCCACCCGTTGAAAGCACCCGTTTGTTAATTCTGAGCTTAAAGATGACAGTGTAATGTCAGCTTTTGAGGTATTTCACTAGTGACCATTATAAATAAGACATTCAGCTAACAAGCTTGCCCCACATTCCCAGTGGTCTTCTGAGCCTCTCAAGCTGCCAGTGGCCCCCAGTAGTCCCTTTGCAGCTGCCAAAGCTCCTTTTTCCCTTTGAATATTTCCATGTGCTATCAATAAAATATCTTTCTAGGCTCTAGAAACACAGGGACAAGACTCTCTTCTAACTGAAAGTCAACATAATAATAGGAAGGCAACAAGATTGATAATTTTATTCTTTAAATTTTGAATATATGAAGCCTTTTTTTAAAAAAAAGAATAATTTTGAAACTTAATTTTAATTTAAATAATGCAACCACAGCATTTTCTGGCTGTCATGAATATGACACCCACACACTAAAAATCCTTCATGATCACATAGCGCTACCCTGGTGGGTGCCAAAATCAGAACCTCGGCGGAGCCTCTGAGGTTTGGCTGGATGTTTTCCCACACTGTCTTGTTTCTCCCTTTTGCTCAGAAGTGCTGAGAAGATGCATGTGGAGGGGGAGGGGACCTGAGAGAAAAATGTAAATCATGGCAACCTGACTGTCAAGAGGGTATCACTTTTTAATTCCTAGCTCATGTTCCCAGCGGCAGTGGAGCTGCAATATTAAATTGTTTTGGTTTACCTCTCGGCTTGGTTTACAGATGCTGGGAGAGATGTGGCCCCAGCCCCTTGAGCACAGAGGTAAGGGACCTTGCAGCAGGAAGCTCGCCTAGAGGTTTTGTTCCCCTTTGATAGGTCGGGCTGGCGCTCATTGCTGGAGCAGCTGGCAAGGAATAATTAGCATAACAAAGAGTTATATTATAGTATTGCGTTGTGCATTTCAAGCCTTCGGATACCTTGACGCATTCAGTTGCACGTTACCTAAAGCTGAATTCTAGGTAGAGGCGGCAAAATGCAAAATACAATGAAAATAAATAGATACCCCCACCTTTAAAATGAGAACAATTTGAAAATGCTGTAATTGCAAGTGTAGAAATCCTCAATGTTTTCACCACGGCCATGCTGCAAGGGCATTCATCTAAAACCAGGTGCTAGTGGCCATCACTGTGGTTGCCCGGCACACATGGCAAAGGAGCACAGTTCTCAACTGGTGGGAGGGTCTGAGTGGGATGGAAGGTGAATTCATTCTGGTGTACAGGAGCTTGTGGGCTGGGTTGTGTGAGGCACGTGGACTTGGGCCAGTGGAGAGAAGATGGATGGCCCCCGCCTTCCCAGTAGCTGCTTTCTGTCCCTCTTGGCCCAGAGTGGGTTACCAAGGAGAAGACTGTGGGTGCAAACACTCCACATTTTGCTCCGTTTTCACCATTAGGAAATGGCAAAGCCACACTGTGGAGGTGTTGGCAATTTGTACTGGTGTAGTTGCACAAGAGGGCACAAACCCCATGGAAAGCTGTTCTCCCTGTCCGGGTACCTTCCCCTGGGTGCTCCCAGATGTGGTGTGCTCCTCTCCTGCCTCCCTTGCAGCAAAGCTTCCCCATGCATCTGCTCCTGTGGCAGAGGATGGATGGAGTCTGTCATGGTCTGTGGTGTTTGCAAAACCTGTGCTCCCTTCCCTGGCTCATGTGAAAGAATCTGCCTTGTGTCAAAGATGTACCCTGTGCCCACCTGTGGCCTGGCAGCCCACTCACTGCAGCGTACCTCTCTTCTCCCTTTTTTCCCCTTGCTTTTGTTTGGTTTTTGGCAGAGAAAATTACCCAGCCCATGAGTTAGAAGAAATGCAGAGAATGAAGTAAAATGAGCAAAAATGTCCCAGGGAAGGTTTTTTAAGACTGATCCTCCCCTGGGTCCAATGTCTGTCAGACGCACTTGCAGCATGGAGCGGCATCCTACTGCCAGAAAGAGGGATTTAAAATCTAACCTGCCTATGCAACTCTTTCTCTCGCTCCTTTGGATTGAAAGTCCCTGGCAGGGCAGGAGAGTAAATCCCAGCTTAGGAGGGCGGCTCTGTCAGCCCTGCAGGCAGTCTGTATTGTAGTGGGGAGCTGTGTAAGCTCTGTTGTTCATGATGGTGGTGATTTCTGCAAAACCTGAATATGCTTCACCCAGATACTTGTATTCAGCCCAGCCTCATCAAGCAGGGAGGCTGCAAGTTGAGCAAAAATGCTTGTGCTCTGTCCTGGTTGTGCATGGGATGGGAAGGCTGCTGAGCTTCTGACAGAAATGATGTGGGAGAAGAGCCAGAGGTAGGCTTTGAGGAAGGACAAAACCAGGGCAATACAATAACATGTTATGTTTCTTAAATGGTTGTGGTAGTTTTAGGAAGCCATAACTTTCAAAGAGTTATTAAAAACACAACATTGTTTAGGCTTTATGCCTCTCACAGTTATAATAAAATTTATCAGAGAAACATATTTGTCAAAACTAATGAGACTTTTTACATTTAAAACACGCTGCCATTGTGTTGCGCTTTCCTTCACAAGTAATGTCTAAAATAAGAGTTGTAGTTGAAAGAGATTCGTGAGGAAAAATTACATAGATCTGTTCTTTTGTTTACTTTGTGCACTTGACAGCCCCTGAACACAGTCAGGTTCTCTGCTTTGCATGTACAGTCTGTCAGTCAGTTTTCTGACATTTGTTTGAGCCTTTCACACAGCAGTGGAGAAGACAGAACTGGTTTTTACAAGGAGAATGTGTCCGTGAAAACACAAAAGGTGCCGATGGATTCAGCAGTAGGGAGTGTCATTGGGTGATACTTTACATTCATCCATTTGAAGAGGGGAAAAATATTAAATATTTAAACAGACTGTTTCTTTTTACAGCAGAGCATGCTTCTTTGCAGCCCAAGAGCATAAACCACCACAGAAGAGCATTGATGAAATTAAACAAAGAAGAGCTGAAAGGGCAAGAAACTCAGGTAAGCTCCCTGCAGGTCTGGGGGCATGGGGCAGTGCCAGCTCACAGCGTTTGAATCCTGTCCTCACAGTTCCAGACCCTGAGTTTCCTCTGTCCATAATAAATAAGATGTGTGCCACGTGTGAAAAATCTTTCCTAGGATCTGCAATGGCACTTACTCTGGGTTTTGCAGAGGCACCATCGGGTCTGTTCTCTCTGAGGCTGTTTCTACCATGGCTTCAGAAAACAGATTGTTCCTTTCTGTAACAACCACATAGCTTCATCAACCTTACCCATTGACAGTGTCCGCTTTCTACAAGTCACACTACTTACATGGAAAATCAGGCTCTACTACTTCTTTCATCCTAATTTCACTCTTTTGTAAGAAGTGTGGTCAATTGAAGAAAAGCATGTCAGACTTAGCAGAGGGTGCATAATCCACTCTGGTACACCTAACCCCCAGTGAGATTAGTAACCTGGCACAGGGGCAGACTCCAGGGCAAGGCTTGTCAGAGGAGATCTGCTGGGCCACATACCATAGCAGGACACCCATGGAGTCATTATTTCCTCTTCCTCACAGATCTGGACTGAGGAACCAGAAGTCAAGTAGGATTGATAAGTTTTGGGGGTCAGTGAGAGCAGCTGGTTGCAGTGCTTTAAACCCTTGATGCTTGCCAGACCCACTGTACTTCCTTTGGGCCAAAAGTATGCTGCAGAGGTCTGTAAGACGTAACCTTCCCTGAGAAACAGATTAGAAACATCAGAGAGCTCTGTGTGTGGACTTTCTGTAGGTATATCTGTGGGCAACTTCTGACACCTACAAGGAATGGCAAGTATTTGGAACTGTTTGGTGACAGTCAAATCTGCACAGTGTGAAGGACCTTCATGCCTCAGCTCTGCATGTGGCTAAGTGGTCTTCTCCAGCTATCCATTAGTCCTTGCAATTGTCCTGAGTCCTGACTTACCCAGGACACACAGATTCTGACTGAGAGATTTACTGATGTTTAAGTGAGACTTAGTGGGAAGAAACAGCTGCCTTGTGGCTCCCGTATGGTTGTCTGCAGAAGAGCTACAGTCTTGCTGAGGCTTCCAGAAGTGTGGCTATGTGGCACCCAAAGGAGGTGCTCTGACAGGAAGATGCACTGTGGGAGCAGTGCACTATAGGTCACCCTGTGGGTCCATCCTCCTGCCCCTCCACTGTTCTTCCTAAAATCTCTCTCGTGCTTGGAGGCTGTTGAAGGGACATGAGCACATCATCTCCTGTGCCTTTGAACCTGGGAAACCGGAGGTGATTCAGTGGTGCCTGAACTACATTGTTTACCTTTTTTCTTTTTTAATTTTACATCCATGTTGTTTTGACTCAAATTCTTTCAAACTCCACGTTGTTGGACATGAACTACTGCCAGACCCTCTGGTTTGAAGTAGGAGAGAAACACCTCCATAATTTCCCTAGCCAGTGCCAGAATATGGAGGAAGTCTGCCACAGTGCATGCCCTGATCCTGCTTTGGGGAATCACTTAGAGCTGTTCCTGTTTTGACAGAGCTCATTTACCTCTCCCTAACTGCTGTAATCTCTTAAGAGTGCAATTCAGGTTGTTAATAAGAGTACCTTCATAAAGAATTTCCCTATGCAAATTCCCAGTCTGAACTCTGCTACAACAAAGTCTGTGGTGCTGGAATTTATTGCTCTGCACCCACAATCTTTTTTTTTTTATCCTCTGTGCACAGTACCCTCCGCTACCTGCTCTGAGCTGCTTTCCTCAAGATGGGAGCGTGAGTCTAATTTCACCCTTCAGTAAGCAGGGAATTCAGAAAATTTAGAAGTGCTGGGATCAAAACCTGGTGCTCGCGTTTGTGACAGTTCTCAGAGTTCAAGCTGCCTGTGTAGCCATGTAGATGCTACGCTGTCATTTTTCTCTGAACGGGAACCTGAGCCCTCTCCGAAGTCGGCTGCCTGGAGGCAGCGGTTGGCTCTGTCTGGTGTGCTGGAGGGAGGCTGGGTGCAGCTTCTCCTCGGAGGACATGCACATGTGCACACACATTTGCTGGGCTGTTTCCTGGAGCCCTGGCCATGTTCTGTCTTGTCTGTGGGCTCTTTAAAGCAAGGGTCATTAAGACTGTTCACTCTGGCATTTGTTCTTCCCACATCCTTCTCTGTATTAGACAATGTCTACCTTACAGTGTTTGATCCTGATCCAGCAGAAAATATTCCATGAACGTGACTTGAAGAGAGGAATATATTTTTCCTGGCCTCGGCCTGTGAAGTTAGTTGCAGCGTGCTGCTTTGTACATTACAACCGAATCAAACTTCCTTTCATCAACACCAGCTGCAGTGATTTATGCCGAAACCCAGGATCCTGAGTAAAAAAACTAGGGATCCAAGTCAGAGCAGGAACTGACCTCAAGCCATCCATGGGGCTTCAGGTCGAGTCTGCATCTATCTCCTGTCGTACTAAGCTGTCAGAAACAATTATCTCAAGAAAGTCTTTCCTGTATCTCTACATCTCATTAATTGGTGGGTCCTGCTCTCTGTCATGCTGGCACCTCATGAAGAGTCAAAAGTGGGAGCAGGAAATGACATGATGAGTCAAACCATAGAAATTCAATGTCATCTGTCCAAAGAAAGACTAAATTGGTATAATGGAGGTTGGAAAGGGCATAGCATACATGGAAGTA
Organism: Brachypteracias leptosomus; assembly: GCA_013401335.1. Taxonomy (NCBI): domain Eukaryota; kingdom Metazoa; phylum Chordata; class Aves; order Coraciiformes; family Brachypteraciidae; genus Brachypteracias; species Brachypteracias leptosomus. The sequence continues at coordinate 17,071 of VYZX01023521.1, forward strand.
TGCTATTTACTCTCTTGGTCTTGATCATGGGAAATGATGGCAAACAGGAAAATACATGTGAATTTATGAAATGACATAAGGGCGGAAAACAGCAACATAAAGACAACCAGTGGGGAAAAAGGAGTATTTAAGATGGCTTTTGGCTATAGAATGGAGCGAGGTGAAATTAAATATCAAGTAAACATCAGCAAGATCTGCTTAAGTGTGGAACAGCCTCCAAAAAGAAACTGGGAGAGCCTTTGCTTGAGCCACTCAAAACTAGCCTGAACAAGGTGTGGGGAGAGATACGCTACAGAGGAAAAGTCTAACTGCCATAGGGCTGTAATGATCTAATAGTTCTTTCTCACCTTTAATCTCTGTGATCCTGCAGTTAATCATCACGTATTCATTGTGTAACCTCTGCTCAGACCATTTGTTAAGCCTCTAACTAGTGAAATTTTATATTCTCTAGAAGAGGACAAACCTAAGAGTTTTAATCCAAAATTGCACCAGCCAGTGGGCTTAGAGCCATGATTTTGCAAGCAGAAGTTTGGATCCAGGTCCAAATTTTACATCTCTACAATGGGTTGATCTGAAATGCAGCTTCTTTGTTTCTGCCTTGTGCCACTGTAGAAGCTGCTGCCAAGGGATATATAGAGAGTGAATCAGAGACAGGTTCTTTTCCAGAGCAGTGACAATGACTAGCAACTTCAAATAGCTTTGGACCTCTTGAACGTGAGGGTGTGAAGGGAGGCTGGTTTTCCCTAATGTGATTTTTCCCTTTCATCCTCCCCCATCATTTCTTTACAAGCACAGAGGTGGCCAGAGCATCCAGACTGCAAGATAAAGCCGCCTTCCTGAAGCTACAGGAAGTGCTTCCTCTGGTTTGTGAACTGCAGAGCGTTGAGGTGGCAGGGGCACCTGCCATCCAGAAATCTGTTTTTGTGACTCTGAAAGATGATTATAGATCTGGTAGCAACCCCCTGGTGCGGCAATTACTTCTACATCACCCTGCTGGCTGTAAACTTTAAGAATATCCCAGAAACGATATTGAGTTTTGGGCTGACAGGTTTCCAAGCAATGAACTGTCAGATGAGCTGTGGCCTGTTGCTCTTCCTCAGTTGTGGAGCAGGTGCCAAGGGAAGGAAATAGCACTGGTGTCCTCCGCCCTCATCGAAGGCACATTGCTGGATGTTGTCTGTAAATTGGAGTACATGATGACGGCAAAGGGCCGCCAACAGTGGACTGGAAGGACACAGAGATGGGAGAGAAATCTGCTGTAACTGGGTCGTGAATTGGAACGTATTTCTCTGAAATACACTGCCTCCCTTCTCTGTCTCCAGTCAGGGACCAATAGCTTCTCATTAGAGTTTCCTTTTCCCTCCTTTACTTCACTAGTTTCACTTCACTCTTCCTTTGGTTTTCTTTAAGCTGGTCTTCTCCCTGATGGTGCTTTTCCATATATGGACTAGTCCTTATACAGCTGCAGAATCAGAGAGGTCTGGCCTGTTCTTACCTTAACCACAACTTTCTGAACATTTTTATTAGTAATTCCCTTTTCTTTGCCACATTACTAGAGGGCCCCGACAAACAAACTGGGTAACTCTGGCTTGTCTTGTGAATTTAGTATTCCATGCTCACTACATGCAGCACAGAAAAAAGAAGTCAGCTTTTTGCATAAAAGTTGATAATTTTTTTTCCCGTGCTTCCCACAATGAATACGACAGGATATGGTTCAAGAATGTCTTGAAGATTTTTTGCATCCAGATTATGCACATTAGTAACATAAGCAGTTCCTGGGTATGAATAGATGAGCTTCTCTTGGGATTTTTCACTGTGTCAAGCATGGGAAGCAGGTGAAGCTGGAGGAACTGGAAGGAAGTAGTTTTGCTTACAAGACTGGCATTCTGAGTTTAGATTTTTTTTAATTTTGTTTTTACACCCAGGAACTTCATGATCTGAAGTTTGCAAGTGGCTTTTGTATGTGAGTTCATTTTCTTCCTAATGTTGCTCCTGGGGTGCAAAGGGGAGTCTTGGAGAGCTGAGGCAGTTAAGTCTTTGGAAACAGTGCAATGCTGGTAATACTGTCCGCTCTCCCCAGCCTCTGACTCACTGCTGGTGGCTCTAAGAGGAAGAAGCAGCAGTTGGTTATGAATGGACTGCTTCAGGAGAGGGACTGCATAGCATTCTACAGTTGGCTGATAAAAGACTAGAAAGAAGCTCTGCAAAAAAAGAGTGGAAAAAAAAAAAGTAAAATCTTTCCCTTACCCAGCCTTAATGATGGCCCAGAAGACTTACTGTGGAGGCCAGACGACCCATTAAAAACCCCACAATTCAGTTATGCCTGGGAATAGAGTAAACTAAGATCAGCAGTAAACCAGCTTTTATACAAGTTGGTACAAATGCTGTAACATGCCAGGGTATTTTGCTAGTAGTGCCTTTCAGGGCTGTGTTATAGCAAGTTACAGTTTGTATGGGCTATGTCCAGAGATGGTCTTTGTTTTGTGTTTCTTCTTTTTCCATTAATAAATTTTCTACTGCATTCAGCCATGGAGCAGAGGTGGTTTATGTGCTTGCCTGGCATTCTTAAGCAGTGGAGTTGGAAGTCAGACTAAAGGAGTCCTAGGTAGAACAGTCAGAGAAGAGTGTTAGCGTAGTAGTGCTACATCTGCCAAACATTGGTTAGCAAAAGTTATGAGCTAAAACTGACCCCAGGATTTACTAGCTTTCTTAGCAGCCCCAAAAAGGAATGTCTGTTCACCGTCTTTCCAGTTATGCTGCAGATTACCCTGATCTGTGCCTTTCAAGATTTCTTTCATGATCCTTCCCTTCTAGGGACTTTCCCTGGATTGCTTCAGGAGAGATCCTGTCCTATTTAAGAATGTTGTCTCTGGGCAGGAGGCAGAGATAGCTGTGCCCTTGCACATAACTAACTTCCAAACCCACAATTCAACCTCATGATGGGCACATGTTGAAGTGGGGCTCTGTGTACAGGGCAATCCTCAGATAACGGCCCAATTCATTAGGCAGCATCATGAGCACCAGGTCTGGACCACAGTGTCAGGATAACTGCTCTTTTCTTGTCCTCCTTTCTCTTCTTTCTCTCCCGTGGTTGGTCCAATTTATGATTGTGGTGGGTTGACTGTGGCCAGCTGCCAGACACCCACCCAGTTGTGCTCTCACTCCCTTTCCTCAACAGGTCAGGAGGAGAAAATAAGATGAAGAAAAGCTCATGGATCAAGATAAAGATTGGGAGATTGCTAATTAATTATTGTTACAGACTTGACTTGGTGAAAATTAATTTATAATCAATTAAAATAGGTTGGCTAGTGGGGGGGG
>VYZX01023521.1:20462-43538 GCA_013401335.1 Brachypteracias leptosomus
ATAGCACCTTCCCTCTTTTTTTTCAGGCACAACTTCACTCCCAGCACCTCTACCTCTCTCCTGCCCTGAGCAGTGCAGGGGATGGGAAATGGGGATTGTGGTCAGTCAATAACAGTTCCTCTCTTGTACTCCTTCCTTCTCACACTATTCTCCTGTTCCAGCATGTGTCCTCTTGGTGAGCTGCAATCTTTCATAAACCTCTCCACCATGGTCTCTCCACAGGCTGCAGGGAGAAACCTTGCTCCACCATGGTCCTCCCCAGGGCAATCTCTACTTTGGTGCCTACAGCACCTCCTTCTTCTCTGACCTGGCTATCTGCAGGGCTCTTTCTCACATTTTTCCTTGCACAATTTCTCTCAGTTGCCACCATCTTGGCTTCAGGGCTCCACTGTGCTCTGCCATGGGTCTGCTGGAGCTAGCTGGAACCTTCTGTATTGTGGAGCCCTGACTTCTCACAGAGGCCTCCCCTGCAATTCCCCCCACCAGCACCTTGCCAGAGACACCCAGTGCAATGACTTTGATTCAGGTGGTCAGCAAGTCCCTTCTGAGGGGCTGAAGTCAAGTTTTTGCTCTCTGTAACCCAGTAGTGATATGTTGTGGGTGCCTCAGAGTGTCTGCTGTGGCCAAGGGAGCTGTGGTCAGAGACACCAAGCATGGTGTGTGGGCATGTGCTGGGACAGACACTGCCAAGCAGGGCTTGTGGTGGAAGTAGCCAGAGGTATGGTAACAGGGTGTCTTTGGAGGAAAGGAGGGAGAGGAATGTTTGAGGGGGGTGGTGATGGGCCATTGGCAATACAAATCCTGGGGCCACAGCTAATTCATGGTGCAGGAACTGCCGCACGGAGTGCACCAAGATGTGGATGTGTGGGTGAGCAGTGTGTGCTGCGCCATGGCAAAATCATCACCTTTGCCTCAGAGTGCTTTAGTCCTGATTTTTGTGGCTTTTTGTTGTTTTGTTTTTTTCTTTTAAGGCTTCGTTGCAGGGAACCTTGGTCACTTGTGTGCATGGCCAGAATCAGAAGTCTTCTTCCTTTAGAAATCACAAATTGCCACCAAGTAAGTCACTCTGGCACTCGCTGTTGGTCAAACACTGCCAACGCTGTTACACCCCAGGGAAGGGTGATACTCAGTGGGGATTTCTCAGGGCAGAGAGGAAGGAGGCAAGGGTGGTGTTTTCCTCAGGCTGAAAAGATGGCAGCAAGAGAGGAGCTCTTGAACAGGAGAAATATTTCAGGGAAAGGTGGAGAGGAGGCATGTGTGGCTAGAGGAAGGTTGAGCTGAGGCTTTTTGGATTTCCTGAAGCTGTGGGATGTGGGAAGCACCGTGGGTGACAGACTTGGACGGAGATGAAGAAACAGCCCAGCGCAGGGTGGGCACCGGCCCAGGAGGAGTGCTGGCCACCCTTCTGCGGGAAGCTGTCCTCCCCTGCGCTGGGCAGCCACAGGCGAGGTGAGCTTCAGCTACCAGCTCCAGCACAGCCAGCACCAAGCTCTGCCAGCTTTGCAGAGCTGGTCCCATCATTCCCGTACACCAGGGCCCTGCCAGTCTCCCGTGCCCCACTGGCAGCCCTTGCAGAGCTGGGGGCTCCCAGTCTTCTGCTGGAGAGTCCTGGGGGGTTGCACAGCCTTTGGTTAGCGTGCATACCTGGGCATTGCTGCTTTCACATCTTCAGGAACCAAAATTGCCTTTGCCAGCACGTCTTCTGGCTTTGTTTTAGGTAAGAAACCCAGTGTTTTGGCTCTTTTTCTTTCTAATCAAGAATTCATCAAGACAACTGCAGTTGAGCATGTTTTAAAGTAACATGCTAATAATATGGGCTCCTGTTGAAGTTTTAGTTTTGCAGATGGTTGTGTTTTGTAACAGATACCACCATGAACCAAACTCCTAGATCCAAATACCTCCCAGCTTTTAGATCTGAATCCTGTATGTTCAGAAGACTGCTACTTAATTATTAGTAAACCAGAATATTAAATGGCATCAAAGTGTGGCCATGAGCTGGAGGTTTTGTCAGTGAGGTTTAACCTTTGCAGTTTCAGAGCCAAAACTTTGCATAAAGGAGAAATTCTAGGGTAAATGTAAATAACACACGGGTCTGGAGGATTAGCTGTCTCTTGTCCAGAAAAGCCACACCTTGTAATTAAAGAAGAGGCTGTTAGTATGTGACATAGGAATGCAGAGGGTGTGGACCATCTCAGATTTACAGGCTATCAAGTTTATGAAAGAGACTAAATGCTGTTTAGTGTTACAAAGGTGGTAAGACCTTTGTTCAGCATTGCCCCAAAAATTTGGCAAGCCTCTGACGGGAAAACACTTTGCAAGTAAGATCTTGCTAGAAAAAGAATCTGTAGGAAAAATTCAGAAGGGAAACTCCAGCAGCTTCTGAAATGACTGCTTTTCTTCATGCACTGCAATGGGATGATGGTGTATAGGCTGAATGTCAATGTGTGTGTGCAAGCTGTCTACTGTGAGCTGGAAAGTTTGAATATGTTAATTTAACTTTACAAGTATCCATTAAAATAAAAGTACACGAGTGAACTTTAGTGCCAAAATAAGTGCAACAAAAGCATTTCAGCATGTGAAAAACAGTATCTGCAGTGAAGATCTGAATGTAAGCACAGTGCTGAGGAAATCATTTTGGTCATGTCCTTTCCAGTGAGTTGCTATACCTCAAGATATTTATAGCTTTGTAGAATTATGAATATTAACACTTGTCATCTCACATCCAAAGTGTCATGTTAAAAAAGGGATTTGAACTCTAGAGATTAATGCAGTGAAAATTATGACAACATTTGGCTCAATGAAAGAAAAGCTTTGAGTTAACCATAAAAGGTTCAAACTGAAAACCACATTTATTTATTTATTTATTCATTGCCAGACCACCATGATGACTCTGTACTCCATGCCATTGTGTCCACATCTCAGATCTGGGTAAAACTGTCCCCAGGACTCTTCTACAGATCAGTCATTACACCTGTCACTAAACTTAGTGAGTTTTATAGTGGGTTTAGTACTCATGAATGGGCTAGAGAAGAGAATCAAATGCACTAACAGAGTGCTAGAAAATAATCAGAGACTTACACTTGCATGGCTCTATTTGCTGGAAATTTGCACCAGGTCTCCTATAATGAAGGCAACCTAAAGAGATTTCATTGCCTGACCTTCCTGCCTGGTGAATATGCTGTCTTTTTCATTCTTTTGTATGGGTGAAATTTTCACTTTTCTGAAAGAATCACATAAATCCTCTCCTCTCAAGGCAATTGTATTTTTAATGGGATAAAGAAACATTAGCTACAGTGCTCTGAGTGAAGGGGAAAGCAGCTGATTCAGATATCTGGAGTCTGGAGAGCACCATTATAATTCAAAGCTTGACCTCCAGTTGGACAGTGTTTCCCTTCCATGCTAGGACTGGATTTGGTTGTGTCATTACAGACACACCATTGTGAGGCCAGATTTTGCCCAGCTGCTACACGGGTACACAAAGAGCTGAGAAAGCTGCAGGGAGCCTCTTCGTTGTGTGTTTCTGGATAGTGGCCAACCTACCATCAAAGTTTTCTCATTCCTTGAAAAAAGCACAGGGCTTGCACCATCCCCCAGCAATGCCATGACCAAAAGGTATCTGAAGAAAGATGGGAAGGGTATTTCCAGTGTCCGTTTGCGGGACAGGCTGTACCAGGTGGGCTGGAGAGGGAGTTCTGCAGTGACAGAGAGGATCAGCAGTGCCTGAATGGGAGGGTGTGAAAAACTATCTCTCAGGGGTAAGACGTAAGACATGATAGAGCTTTTAATGGGTGAGCTGTCATCAAATTTCTAGTAATCTTCAGCAGTGTATTTCAGTACCCTGACTGATTTTTAGATACATTTGCAAAAACTCCTGAAACTCATCTATAAGCTGGCCTGCCTCTGACCAGCACAATTCTTTGTGTGTGTGGTAGTTTGCATCAGCTACAGCCTAATTCTTATGTAAAAATTCCATGGGAAAATCCAGGAATGACTGCATAACTGATTTGGTATGGCACTGGGCTTTAATTGTTTTCAGATTTCAGTTTTCAAGGCCAAGAAACCAAAACCCTAAATAATGTTTCATTTCTACCCCTTTGCAAACTGAGTCTCTGTGGAATGCACAACTGTAGCACTCAGCGCTGTACATAGAAAAGCACTTTCAGTGTCCTGCAGATGTCTGCTCAGTAGCTTCCATATGGCAAATTACTTGTTATTGGACTAGACTCGGCTCATGCTTGTGCAATTCTGTTGCAGTTGGCGAGGAGGTAAGGCAATCATGGCTCAATCTGGCCCATTGGGTCAAATAAACTCTCCACACACTCGAGTAGGGGTTTCAAGCTGAATAATGTTGCTGGAACAATTTCCAGCCCTTGCTCATGCTGACAGAGCCCTGCCTTCCAGAGCATTGGAAAGGCTTATGGGCTCAGTAATAGGTTAAGAGTTCTCTGCCACCTGAGCACTGGGCTAGGGTGGAAACTCTTGGATATTCCTGGCACCTGAGAGGCCTTTATTGGCCCAATGCAATAAACTGGTGGTCTTAGTGAGGCGAAGGACCAGATAATTACAGAAACAGAATCTTCCTCCAGAAACTCTTCTCCCTGTCAAGGCTGAAATATTTTGGCAGGGACAGCTTCCTCAGTGTCTCTCAAGCTCTGTATTTTTTGTGGCTTAAGAGAACACTGCATTCACTCGGGGTTTTGAGCCACCAAACTACATTCTGTTTTCTATTTATATTTTCCATGTTGGTTTTTTGGTGAGACTTCTGCGTGTATGTCTGAAACAAAGACCAAAATTTGAATTTAAAGTCTGCCACCCAGTCTTGCCAGTACTGGTGTCTGTGCAGCCTGGCTCCATGCCCACTTGGTTTCGTGCTGGTGGCACTACGATATGAGGAAGATATGCTTTGTGGTGGTGTTGAGTGATGGCTGGAAATTTTCTTACATTCAGAACCTCATTTAGAGATTTGATGCAAATGTGCTGGCTCCAGGTGAGTTGCACTTGCCTAGTTCAGGTGAGGTTCAGCTTAACAAATGCAAGTTCATCAGAGCACACCTGAAGATACCTTAAGCTTTAAAGATCCTTCTTCTTATTTAATAAAAAACTTTGCAGTAAATCAAAGTTTCGTCCAATTAGAAAAGCTGAATGTGACCTAAAGTTTCTAGATAGGTACTGCAGTTAAAGAAGAGTTCAAGCAAGGCATTAGGGCACTGGATAGCTAAGGCGGAAATTTAGTGATCCTGCCTTGTCTTCTTTGACAATACAGATGGGAGGGGACACATAAATAAGGAGGTTTGTTCTTTCGGCTACCTTGTTTTGGTTCGGAATTTGTAAATCATATTTGTAGCTCAGCTAATTTGGAAATGGCAGGGAACCCCGGTCTAGTTATGAAGAGACACTTGCCATCTGCAGTCTAGCAGTACTTGCCAACTATATGTTTGGGACACAGCAGTCTAGGCAAAAGTGGTATCATCTGACCCTAATATATCTGTTTCTCAGTTTATGGTGTTGTAAGCATGTCAACAGAGTGGCTCTCAATCACGACACATTTTGAAACAAGGAAATTATAGCACTAATCTAATGGCTGATTTTGTTTTTCTGACCTACTTAATTAAAAGTGTCTAAAAATGGAAATGCTGTTTATCTTAACGTGGAGACAGAGCTGGCTTTTTTTTTTTCTCCCAACATCTGTGTCCAGAAAGGAAGAAAAATCCTGTTTTGACTGGCCTTCCTCCACCAGTCTTTTTTTATTTTTTTAAATTTCTTGTCTAAAGCAAAGTAAGTTACATAAACATTCCACCTCTTTCCATAAATTGGCTGCAGGTTCTGAACAATAGAGTTACTGTGAAGAGAAGAAAACCACAGACACACCCCACAACTGTTGGTCACACAGCCAAAGAGAACTAAAGACGCATTCTTTGAAAGTACCAAAAAGGAAATCCATGGTCTTAAGGCAAGACCTTTTATGTTATGTTTGGAAATGTTTCTCATTTCTCTCTTTCTTCCCCCACCCCCACTGCTTCTTTAGCTTTCTTAGTTCAACTTGTTTGAGGGAGTGAAATGGCTCTAGACAGAACTTTACTCTTTGTTGAGATGTGTTGATAGTATTTGTCAGTACTCACTAACCTGAGACTGGACAGTGAAAGAAAACTGAAAAGTGGGATTTTAGAAAGAGGAAAGAAAACATGTTACTAATAATGCCTTTGAGGCTTCCACAGTATGAAAAAATACTTTGCTTGCAAGAAGAGAGAGGCTAAGACAGAAATTTCTGTTTGAAGCTGATAGTTTTCAGTTGTAAAAGTAGTAATTCTCTTCAGAGAACAATAACTCTGTAGAAACAATTGTTTGCCTCTCTGAAGCATCTCAACACACTTTCCAAATGGGAATTCACACCCATCATAGCCTGTGTTCCCCAGCTGGGCAAGCTGATGCTCTAGGAGGTTAGATGGTCCTGTCAGAGTCACACTACAGCAATAAATGCACCCTGAATTACTCTGCTGTATCCACCAGCCTGCAGAGCCTTCTAAACACAGAATACCAAGTGGTTTGGCACTCCCTGTTGATATTCCCTCTTGGAGGTTCCAGGATTATCATCTCAATGAAGGCAAAGTTGCTGCTGATCTTACTGGGAGTTAAACAAGCATAAAGTCAGCAGAATCCTGCAGGCACCAAGAATACACAACAAAGCAATGCTTATAAATCAGCGACAAGGTGTCTACTTGCCTTCTGCTTACTGGTACGTGCTCCAGATATAACAGCAGCCCCACATGCAGCTGTAAAACCCAGCTGCTCTCTAGCCAGCAAGAGGGCATGGCAGAGTTTGCCGGCTCACCTTCATGACAGCCCACGCTCAGGTGTCCCCTTCAGCAGACCCAGCTGGGCTCCAGGAGCCACCCCACTCTCCTGAGGGATACCAGGGCTCCCTGCTGCACAGCAGCCCTTCCCAGTGGAGCCTCTTCCCCTTGTGCCCTCATCTCTTGCTCCAGAGATGCAGCACTCAAATTATCTGCAAGGAGTGAGCCTGTGTTTCTGAGTGCATCTCCGTGTGTGTTATCGAACATGCTTTGTTCAGTAAAGCAGCAGAAGTGAGCAAATGTTATAACATGTAACGAAGAAAATAATGACAACAGCTGCTCTTCTGTTAAGGTACTAGTAGAAAGCATGTTCACTTTTCTTCAAAAAAAGAAAACCCAACAAATCATTCAGAATAAACTTCAAATGCAAGGAAATTAAACAAAAAAAAAGGCTTCCAAAAACTGAAGATTAATTTTTAGAACCTCGGATGGTTCTCTGCAGTTTTATTCTGCAATCATAACCTGCAGTTTTTTGTGTCATGGCACTACTGAGCCATTTAGACAGGATTGGGCTTCTCTAAGATATACCGTGTATATACATAAGCTGCTTCCAGGCCTCCAGCTCAAGACAGAACACAAATGAAGGAGTAGAAAAAAGAAGAATTATAATCACTTGCATGCTATTAAACTGAAATATATACAGAAGCTAATCTGGTTTTAGACCCTGCAGTGGCTGGTAGGTGCAGTATGCAGGATGTGGACTGAAAAAGGTTAATTTTTTCCTATTGCCTGCCAAGTCATTTCTCTACTCCACCCTTGGTGTCCAGCTTTCCAATCCCTGAGTCAGTGTCTGAAGTCAAAACAACCAGCTGGGCCTCACTGAACCATTCACTGTGGGAAAGCTCAGCTCAAAATGGCTGCATTGTTTCCCTGTAATTTTATCCTGGGTGTTTAATATCCTCAGCAATTCACAGAATTTTCAGGATGATATTTTGACCCTATGGGAAATGCTGTAATGCTAAATGGTGTAAAGCTTCTGCTCTTATGTTATAAGGGAAAATATTATGAAAGAATAAACTATCCATTTATTATCTCTGTCGATATATTTTACCTACCACTTTGAACAGAAAGCTGCAGGATTGAACTACATACACCTTTTTTTCAGAATAATTCCTTAAACAAGAATTGGATAACCTGCTAAGATGAAAGACACGACACGGAAATGTACCTGTCATAAAGAATGTGTCACAGTAACATCTACTATATGGAGAATAGTTTTTTCTAAGATTTTCAAATTGTCTTACAAAATCACTCATGGGCAAAGCATGCAGTATCTATTAATGTCTAAAAATCCTTACGTAGGAAAAAAAAGAAAAGAAAAAAATGTGATTAGGAGTAGGATTACAGGGCACAGGAAGAATCTGAGAACAAGAAGACACAAATTAATTTTGGGGATGTTGTCTTGCAGCAACACTTCCAAAATTTTTAATATCATGGTACAGCAAACAAAAGCGGTGTTTGAAAATAATACAGGAAGATCTCCAAATGTAAAGAAATAGAAGATATCGCGCTTCAGCATGAGCAATGTGTTGCATTCTGAAGGTTGGGAGGAAGGCTCTGCAAGTATTTGCTGCATGTTGGGCAAACAAACGTGCCTCCCACTGCAAAGCCTGTTTTAGCAGTACTAGCTAGTCTCACGGGGGCACTTGTTGAAGCAAGTGTCAAGGCAGGTCTTGCGGGCTGACCTCAGCTTTGGCAAGGAAATCCCAAGGGAGAATCCTGTTAGTACAGTCTTGTTCTCAGCTGTGAACTGAAGGGCAGAAATCCTACCTTTGGTGGAGAGGTTTTAATACCGGGCCAATATTGCGACAAGGTTTTTGAAGTCAGTTGCATGGTGAGGACCTGTTCGTGTACCTGTTGTACAAATTGCTCATGTGTACCTGGGATGGCAGTGGACAGGCAGGCTGAGAAGGAAAAGCAAGACTCTGCACAGCCAAAGTGGGCAAAATCCCTAGGGTTTGATTGATTTAAACCATCTGATTCCTTAATTAAGAAGTTGATGTCCATGCAGTATCTGTGATGATCAGCTGATGATGATGATGATGTAGGAAAATCACATACTGCAGAAACTCTGAGAAACTGTAGCCTTCTGCTGCTGGACGTTGATCCCCAGTCTATGCCTGTTTCCACCCCATTCCATAGCCTTGTTCTTAGATATGGTCTTTTTTTAGTGGTGGGCATTTTTTGTCTATGAGACATGTAAATGTCTTTTATTTAACAATGCACATTTCTAATCTAGTCTTGGGGGTAGGAGCCTGGGTCTTGAGATATCTGATGACTGGGTATTGTTTTGTGTGCTCAACTCGGAGAGTTAGGCAATAAGTATCACTGATGGACAATGTATATACTTGTGTATTTAAATTAGGTTTCTGCTGTTAAACATATGACTGTGAAAGATTTGGTCCTCCCATTTAGGGGTTTTGCCCCCTTAGGAAATGGAGCCCATTTTAGAAAACATAGATACCAGACATCCAGTTAAAGTCTTCACTATTTCTTAGTTTACCTGCAAAATCACCACTGACTCATTCCTCTGCAATTCAATGTTTGCACAGTTCTCTTCCGCATTGCTTGTGAGGGCATCCCTCCTCACCAGCCTGAAATTCAAAAGATCAATTGTGTTACAATTGCATGAAAAAAGAATGTTGCAATTCTGACCACAGCATATTACATCAAAAGATCTGTTGCTGATCTGTACAAAGAACATGAAAGCCCTTCCACAGCTATTTGCTTTGGAGTTGTCCATGGCACTGTCCTTGGGCACCACGTGAGGAACATGCAGGAGCCATACAGGCGATATTTGGGCTTTTGGCTTTCTTAGGAGCAGTCTGCCAGACAGATCACAGGGATTGTGCAACTGAGAATTCAAACTGATTAGACATGTGTTTTTAAGTGAAATTGGAAATGAGGAGATCAGTGAAGACAGATGCCGCATTATGTATAAAAATCTGCAACTTGGTTAGGCTGAGTTTCATACAACAATAGGTCCTTATAGAGATCTTAATAGAGGAGAACTTTCCCTTCTATTGATGTTTCATACTTCTCCTGTTCTTTATATTACAATAGCCTCAAGTCTTCTTACTGTCTAAATCCAAGCAGGTCTCATAACAAGACTTCATAATAATGCTTTGTCAGCTAGTGTAATCCTTAAATCTAAGTAGCCCACTATAAAAAATACAGCAACACGTAAATCCTTGAAACTTGTCTAATGGCACAGCTGACACAAAGTCACAGCTCAAGGGTATGATCCAACCCTTGGAGATAAGTGAGGTAACTAGGCACACTGCAAGGACTAGGAAGAACATCATGTGATGACCTTAGGGCTATCACCCTACTGAAAGACATACTTGAGATCATTGCTCAGTCAAAATAGATTGGCATTTGTACTGCCTTACAGCTTCTCATTTCTGAAAACCCCACCTTTTCTAGTGCAAAGTTGCAGCCTGTGACCCATAGTCACAGGCAAACGTCCCTGCCCTTTCAAAAGATGCTGTGTGTGTGATAGGCTGTGGGCCTGTCTTGTATATCTCCTTGAAATCCTGATACCAAAGCTGTGAGAGATGTACTCCTGAGAGAATCAGAAAGTTGGGGGGGGATGTCTGCCAAAATACACACAAATATCCTTACGTAGTTCATATTTCTATTAAATCTTTATTCCATTTCCTTGTTAGTTGGACCAGGCAAGTTTGTGATGCCCTCAGCTGTACTGTGGTCTGCTTGTATTCCTTGCTGTATTAATTTTTCTCCCAGGTATATTATTTTCATTAGAGAGAGTTTTTACTTTTGCTTGTTTAGCTTTAGCCAGAAACGTCAGTTCTTTCTACTTGAAGTCCCCAGTCATGCACTTCTACTGTTTTTTTCCAAAAGAAAACATAATCTTTGTAAACCTTGCTACCTTATACAGAAACAAAAACATGTATTTTCCAGTAAAATGTCTCAGGTGCCAAGCACAATCCAATTGGCAATCTGAAGAAACTGTGTCCCAAAAAGGTTGGTGAATATGTGCAAACATGAACTGTTTTTCTAAAGGCACTTGCCAAAGCCCTTCTAACACACCAAGCTTAGAAAAACATTTGGCATCAAGCCCTTCTTCCAGAATTTCTCCATTTGTAGACGGTGGAAAATGTTTTCTTTTCATGTATTCAGATCTTCTGGGTCAAAGCACAAGCAAAGCCTTCTATCTTTAGTTCAGCAATGGCTGGCAAACACACCCACTCTTTTAGCTTTTACTCATGATACAAGTCTTTGTTTAGTTGGACCATTTCAGCTTCCTAGCTCCTCCCTTGAGAGGATATTTTCCAGGGCAGGAGGCATAGGGTGGATGAGATCTTTTGACTTTTTTCTTTACCCTAGGGTGAGTATCATCCTCTGAACCAATAACTCGCCACTCCTCCTCCATGAAGGAACTTATGGCATTCTGTTACAGATATAAAACCCATATGCCACATACTGTGAACAGGTTCAAAGACTGAGAATGAGGATTTCTCAAAGCCAAGCAGGCATGAGGACTCATGATGATGAGGGAAGAAACAAAGTAAAGTTACTCTTTTGTGTCACTAAGCTATCTCAGCAATCTGGCTGTGTTCTTGGATGTCTCTGTTCCTTCCCATCTGGCTTTCAGGTCTTCCTGTAGACTTCCTGTTAAATTTCATTAGTTACCTATTATACACCATATCATGCTGTGTGGGCTTTTCCTCTATTGCAAAGTGTGAATTTATTAAGCATGGTACAAATTTTGAAGCAGGTCACAGTATGTCCACAGTAAGCTGGTAAGTAGGGCAACAGAGCAAACCAAGTCTGTATGAAAACTTCTCCAGCTATGATTTCCAGGCATATCTACCCCCAAGTTCTGAACTGCAATAGAATATTGCTTGCTTTTACAACTCCTTCATGAAGAATGTAGTGTTGGTTTCTGTTAGAAGCCATTGACCCAACATGTGGCCTCTCAGATTAGACGGAGACTAGAAAAAAATCAAGTAGTATTTGTGACTTTTTGCTGGTTTCATCTCTTGCTACTCACATTCAAGTTATTGCAGAAGTTATGATGAAAAACCCCACTGGTGTATTTCTGCAGAAGCCAGGGTACAATATTAATAATCTTTTATTGCTAAAATCTTTATGCAAAGCAACACATTTCTAGCATCTCATCACATTTTTTTTGCATAATTTCCTCATCCTGGCAGAAACAGTTGACCAAGAAAAGCAAAGAAAAAATAATTTGGGTTAAGTTCCAAAGAACAATTCTAAATACTTTATACTTTTTGTAAATCATATATTGGTCATACATCCCACGTAGTCTGAGGGCAATTTATTCTATTGCTTAAACGTCAATTCATTTATAATTACAGCACTTGAATATCAGCAACATCTGTAGGGTAAAGTGATTCTGAAATATTTCACCAAAATCCTTGATGTTTTAACTGTCCGTCCACCCCATAAATAAACAAGGATGCAAAGGCTTTGATGCATCATTACCCATTCAATAAAACCAAGGACCTTTTTCTGTATGGAAGGTAAATCTTCCTACCTATTCATACCAGCTAATAAGGCTTCTTTACCAATTAGGCTTTCAAGGATTCAATTTTTTTTTTTTTTCTCTTTGAATTGCTGTAATTGCCCAGAGCCTTCAAGTGCTTAACTCTAGACTAGATGAAGGCCAGGTCTGCTAATATGCTAATTATGTCCTTCCATCAGAGTGAGTTACTATACAGGCAGGAAACAACATACTAGGCAAGTTTACTGGAGGTAAACTTGTCCCATGAACATAATTTCTGGGTAACAGTAGAAATAGTTACTCAAAGTCAAAGTTATTGCTGTGTGCTCTGACTGATAGTAAATTAATAGAAAGTGATTGGTTTTTTTTTTTTCTGTTCATTTGTGGCTGATAATGAAATGCAAAGTGTCTTCCTGAAGGGTCTCTTCATAGCTGTGTAGAAACATAAGAGATTGTGAGATACAGTCCTTCCTTCCTTCCTTCTGATTTACACCCACCTGTCATTTCTGGCAGCTGTTTGTCTAATTTGTTCCTAAAAATCTACAAGGATGGATATTGCACATACTCCTTTGGTAACCCATGCCAGTACTAAGCTATATCTTTAGCAACTGTCTGCTCCCCAGTGCCCTGAAACAGGTTTGGCTCTTCAATTTGTTCGCTCTCCAAACATAGCAGGACACTGGTGACTCATCTTAAAGCATGCAGATAATACATGCTTTTCAGGGAAGAACATATTTGGATGAAGAGTCTGTAAAACTGATGTTTCTTCCTTTTTCAATTAAACTGTTTGGCAAAAATAGATATTAACTTTGCTTTCCTGTTAAAAAAAACCTATTCAGGAACTCTGCAGGAACTGGCCCCACCCAGCTTGCAATGACCAGCTGGTTGTCAATGACTCTAAGTTCTCCTTGGGCCAAGCTTATTTTTCATATCATTGCAACTGTCTTCCCTTGTGTGCTTGTGCTCTCTTGCGCACAGATTGCTGCCAAGCTGCCCACTTCGTCCTTCCCCAGTGCTTGAGCTGGGCGCAGGGCTGGGCACCCATTGACTCTGCCCAGCTGTGCTCCTCCTAGAAACCTTGGGTAGATATGGACAGGATAGGTCTCCCAGACTCCTTGCAATTCATAACAGAAACATAAAATAGAGTATAACAGAAAAAGCAGCAAAAGATAAGAGAATCTCTACATGCCTGCCTTTTTGTCCAGTAGCAAACAGGGGCTGGCTGTTTCCTGCAGCTTGACTGGAGTCTGTGTTTCTCATCTATTTCCCATAGTAGTTGCCTGTCAACTACCAAATCCTTAAAATGAAAGTCACTTTTGTTCCTTTGTTTCAATTTCAGGGGCCTTTGTTATATCCTGAGTGTGGAAATGTGAATTTTTGGCTCGTAACTGAAAACTCAAAAAACCCCCCAACTTTTCCAGAAATTAAACCACTACAACTAAAGGATGTTTGAAATTATTCTTTGTATGGTCTTTATATATGGATTGCTATGTGACCATACTTTAAAACTATTTTCTTTTAATAAGCTCACTTCTTTTTGAATGGAACGGAGACAGAAAACTCTCAATAGGGTAAAATTTACTCAGATATTTTGTCACAAGTGGCTAGAGGAAAATTCAAGTTCCTGCAAAATACTATTTTCCCTGGAGACTTCTCTCTGCCACTGCCAGCTAAATAAGTAATAGACAAAACAAGTGCTTCAAATATCTTGTTTGGGGGTTCTCTCCACAGGCAATATGAAATACAATGGGCTTGGGAATTTCATGTTAATTCCTTTTAGAATAAGTATGATAAAACTGTGGGCCACTTAGCAAAACAGGATTTTCCTTAAGTGCACGTACACTTCCAGACATCTCCCAGAGAAATTGAAAGTCACAGGAGAGAGAGTAGCATAGTTGGTGGGGATGAACTGGGCAATACGTGGCCTCCGTTGCCCCATGTAGCCTCTCTGGAGGTACATCCCAGGGTGGGGGTGTCCAGCAGCCCCCAGTAGAATCATCCCCAGGGCAACAAAGATGGGGCTTTGAGATGACACTTCAGTCACCACAATAGCACCTCAATGCAATGCAAGGTGTGGCCCATAGAAATGTGTATGTAGACCCTGGATGGCATGTTCTGACACTTGCAGGCTGCAGCAGAGGTGTATGGGACACATTAGGCTGCTTGACATTACTCCCAGCACCCTCTGCCCCTGGCCAAGATGGTTGCTAGCAGAGGAGGGAGAAAGAGAGAGGATACCTGGCATCCTTTTGGGCCGTTTCCTCTTGCATTGCTGCCTGTGGCTGTGGCAGGAATGAAGCAGCAGCAGCTCTGCATTTGGCAGCACCTGAAGGGGCCAGTGTAGCGAGAGGCCCCCAGTGCAGCTCTGCAGATCAAGGTGGCCGTGCCAAGGGGGAGAGTCTGCTTTGAAGGTTGCAATGGAGAAACAAGAGAGGAAGGAAAAAAGAGATGTTTGGTACAAAATTGAGAGGGTCTAGGCTAAAAGAGTGTCTCCTGTGAAAATGGGTAGTGTAATGAGAGAGGAGGGAGTCACTTTTACTGAACAAGCAGCTGGGCCAAGGGTGTGATGAAAGAGAGTAAATCCAAACCAGAGGTCTGGCTGCAAACTTTGATCCTCCACAGAGATCTGGTCTTTTTTCTCTGCAGACTCAAACACTGAGGAGCCTTGTGTAAAGAAAGAGCCATTTCCATTTTTTCCTGGAGATCAGGAGACTATAATATTTGCATGGAGAGAGACCTCTAAAAACATTTATGGGGGCACGTGTTTGTTCATTTGTTTTTCCCAGTAGGGCTACAGTTTCCATTGTTACGTGCTGCGTTCAGGGTTTGTGATGTATGGCAGTTGTACAGTTTCACTCCAGCAGAGTTTTATTCAAATATCAGATGATACTTTAACTTAATGGACATGTTCAAAATCCTAGAAGCGTTTTTCCCCTCTATATTTTAAATTGACATTGCCATGCATGTGTGTATCCTGTGTATGCTGCTGTGCATATGCTTTTCCTGTTTCTTTATGCATATCCTGATGATACGCTATGATAGCACGTTCTGGTAATAGACTGGAATAATAAAAATACTGGTTTTTTTTCTTTCTTTCTTAGAAAGAACCACACTCCATTAGCAAAGATGTTGAGAGCTTATTCTTTACTACAGCTAGTCCTTTCAGGCGTTTATCTAACAATATCATCAGTTCTTGGATGACATTCCCTTCAGTCAAGCTATATGCTTGCCTTTCTAAAGTTAAAGCTTCCTCAGTGAATGCAGTCTCTGGTAGGAATCCATCAGTTGGCAAGTTCGTTAAAGGTGTGATGCTATCTGCAGTTCAGTTTCATGATTTTCCATGTGCTGCAGTACTGCACAAGAAAAGCAAAGCAGCAGGGGAAGCGTGCATGTTAGGGGGAAAATAGCATAGCAGAAAGCTTCCTGATTCTCAAGCAAGTGGGAATTCCTTCTGATAACATGGGATTACAGTGGATTTGCAGCTAGGACATTGGGTTTTAGTAAGTCGGTGAATCAAAGCTTTTTCTTCCCATTGTGAGCTTGTTGAGTGATGTTTTCCTGCTCCATTTCAGATGGGAGGTTGGAACTTGATGTAGGACATTGCCTGCCAAATCTTGTAAAGTAACGGTGACTGCAAGGCACAGGGCTAAATGAGAGGGACGATATACACTCTTTCTCTACTGTAGAGTAGAGAGGGGCTCTGTGGGGCAAGCATAGACCTGGGAGGCACAGCATGTGTATGCAGGATCCTGGTCCTAGCTTCATACTACTGTCTTTGGGGATGTGTTATGAGGCCTAATGTTAAAGCACAGGCTGTGTATATTTGTATGGCATAGTGCTCTGAGGTACTTACCCACCATCATCCAGAAGGCAGATGTGGCTAGAGAGCATGCAGTCTGCCTAGGATTTATGGTGAGATCTTCACCATCAACTGTGCACAAGAAGCTCCCTGTGCCTTTTTCTTCTCTGATTCCCAGGACAGAATAGTCCTTTTTATCCCATTGCTTAACTCTGGAAAGTTAAACTAAATGAACAATACAAAACTCAAATACAAAATGACATTATTGTTAAGTTGTGCCTTTAATTTAAGAGCTGCATGCTGTGGCAGACCATGACAACTCTTTTGTCCAAAACATTAGATTTAGTGAGAATGTGTCCAGGAAGGAGCCAGAGGTCAATGGTGTTGATGTCACATTCACTTTGCCTCTATAAGAGAATTAATTAACTTCACACAGGCAGAAAAGTGAAGGATTGAAGAGGTGAATGAAACCAGAATGAAAAGCAATTGCACATTTTCTCATGTTTGTTGCAAATCTGATTGAGTAAAAGACAGGCCATATTTCTTCCCCTTTGAACGTAAGAACAGCTGTAGTGAGTCAGACCAGAGATTTGCCTGTTCCAATGTCTCATGCATGATATGGGCTAATAGAGCCCTGGGTAAAAAGTTTAAATACTAGACAAGCATACAGTCTTGTTTGACTCAGTGTACCCTTCCAGTTTCTGGCAATCTGCAGCTAGAAATTTCTTTGGCTAGCGATTGTATCCATATCTCCATGCTGAATAGTTTTTCATGAAGTTTTGCAGGGCTCCAAGTCCCTCCATACGCAGAGCTGTCTGTGCTCTTGGGGATGGGACATGAAAAGGCTGTAGAAATACTAATAACCAGTCAACCAAGAGCTGGTACTTACCAACTCTGTGTTGTGGAAAAGACTTTCACTTCTTCGGTGTTACTCATGACTCCCAGTTCTTCAATGCTACTCATGACTCCTACAGATGGAAGAAGAGAATTGGGCCTTTTTAGTATATTGTATATTGTTTAACAGGCAGTGCCTGTGCACACAGCAAAACCTTTAGATTTAGCATGCACTGTTTTTTCATGAGAAGCTATTAGCCTCCGCCTGTTAACTATAAGTTTCTTTCAGAAACTAAATTAAAATTAAAGGTCATGAAGACTGCATATAAAGTCTGTAATTGGTATGAAATGAGGATGAAGTGCACTTTCCAACACTTCCTAAATGGCAGCTTCTGGTACTTCTCCTGACCAAGGATTCAACGGAAACAAAATTCTGCAAGGGAAACAACACTTCGTAGGAGTATCCAGGGTACTAGGTATGCATGTACAAGACTTCTTACCAAAAGTGTATCTGCTTAATTCATTTACCCTTTCTAATGGGAGGGACTCTAATTGATTTTGATGAAATAATCAAATCATTCCACCAAGCCAAATACAAGGAGGAGCAACATTTATATTCCTTAATTATGCAAACTTTCCTTTTGGCCACGTTATATGTAATTCTGCATGTGCCCAGAAAAAAATATCAGATAATCCTATACGAGCCTCAAAGCTCTCCCTCCCTGATATGGGTCTTTCTCAGTTCATAAACTCTTCAGGTGACTCTTAGGGGATTGCTTGTACACTGTCATTATTATGGTACAAGAGCTTGTACCCTTGCCAAATTCCCAGAGATTTCCTTTCAAATTAGATTGCGTGATCAGATTCCATTGAAAATCCTCAGTCTCTGTATTAGCATAAGCTCTGTTCAGGTCTGAAATATAATTTGGTCCTTTATAGAAAAGCAGAATTTTCAGAAGAAATGCAATGCTATGATCTAATGATTTAGACTCACTCTTTTTGTAAAACCTAAAAAATTGGCAGTATTCTCTCTTTGGTAATCCTTTCTCGGAAAAACTAAGCTTCTTAATAAATCTCAGTAGTCATGGATGGAAATCCACCAACTGCAACAGTGTTTATTGACCTTTCCAAAGTGTTAGATTTAATTAGACTTTCATTAGTACAACCGTACATAAATTAGTCAAGTCAGCTCTTCTCTATGTTTGAACTGATGAGCTTCTCAGCTTCATTTAGTCTTGACTGGTTTTATGCTTTAGAGGACATGTTTGCATTTCAGTCTGCAGTTTGTTGTGGAAATACCTGAGCTGACTCATATACTGGGATCCATTTTAATTGCAGTGGCCTGGAGATGGGCAGAGGGCTCCTACTTCTTGGCAGGTTAGTCTGCAGTTTGACTGTGTCCAGAATTTGAGCAAGCTCATTTAAAGCCAGCATAGCCATCTCTGCACTATGCTATGGTTGTAGTGTGGACGTGCACCTTGGAGGTTTAGTGGTGCTTGCTTCTTTGCTCATATGTTTATTCAGTAAGCCTGCTAAGGCAACATCTTACACCAAAGGAGATAAGAGTGGGGTCTTCATTATATACTTTTCTGCTTTATTCCATGCTTTCAGTGTCATAAAGCAGCTGTAGTCAGGGCCTGGAGGGTGTATGGTTTTCTCCAGTGATGTTATTAGAGCAGTGCGGCTATGGAAACATGACTACAACATTTAGGAAGTCTTTGTCTATTCAGTTTCAGTCTTATGGTGGACATGTATCTCTCCACATCAAGGAGAGCACGGAGCGGGAATCAGAGAAAACCATCTGATGTCACATTAACACAGGTATTCAAACCTTTAGTTGCATTGCCAGATTTATTATGACCTGTCAAATTGCTTATAGTACTTTTTCAGGGTATTTTTCCCCTTAATAACACTGTCTGAAGTTGTAAGAATACTTTTCCATAAAATACCTTTCCATATTTCTAAATACAGGCTGTAGCCATATGCCCACACACTCAAATACATACAAATTGATATTTCCACAATGGTTTATTTAATTCTAGTTGTGCAAACATAGTGTAGTAAAAGCTACCAAAATTTATAAAGTACTCAAAATAAAATGCTTCTGTTAAATTATTTCTATTATGAACACAGAACTACAGTACTTTGAGAGACATTTTCTTTCTACTGAAAATATTTATGTGTGCATGTTGGAGAGGGTGTATATACGTATATAAAAATACTCATTAATGTATATAGTGCTCAGAATGGTAATGTAGAGGTCCATTTGGCATCTCTTCCTCCAGAAGATCATACTCTTGGAAGTGCTGGGATGTATGTTTTAAAGTCCTCAGAAATTTCTCACCACAATTTGTCACAAGTCAACCATGTGAATGTGTACATACAGTGTAGATCCCTGAGAGCTATTCAGCTTCCCTAGATGCTCTTCATACACTATGAAGCACTCATTTAGTTTTGCCTAGCTTCTTTCTTGGAGGCTTTGATAGTGAATTAGTTAAATCTGTTGGTATTTGGAATATCATTTTTCAGAAAGGATGTTAGGAAAAACTGCATTAGGAGAGTCTTGGATCTCTGGAATAGGTTACTCAGAGAGGTGCTGAAATCTTACTTGAAACTTTTCAAGACTTCACAAAGCCATGGCTCTGCTGAAATACTGCCTTCCTTTCTATTGGTGTTTTCTATTTTTTTAAGCAAAATACTTTGCTTTCCCCTCAATGTTTATATACTATCATTTTTGGTATTTCATGTAGTTTAAGACCAGACTTGACCAGTGCAATAATTTAGTCTATCATCTGCATTACACAGACTACAGAACTTTATCAGGATTTCCTGGTGAAAGCTGTCTTGTAGTTAACTGACAGTGTAGACTGTAAAGAAGCAATTCAGTCTTGCTTTAAGAATTTTGGTTGGTAGTGCATGCCCCAGTAATGTGGAGGGTTGACCCAAGAGAGAAGTATCCTTACAGCTGCTAATTTGTGGTTCATTACTTAAATTTTTCCAGTTAACTTTTGCACATTTGGTTCTCCAGTACGTAATATGGTCTCCCTCTGCAGTGTTTACAATCAGAATTAAGACATTGTTTAGTACATTTAATTCCATTAATTTCATGTTATAAGAATCTTAATATTTTTACCATATGATTTTAAGGTGAGTACAGGATCCAGAACTCTGTTACAGTCTGTGTTGATGCAGGCCTGCAGAAGAATAGTTAAGGGATGTTGCTTCTGTCTACTGTTCTGGTATGAAGCAGTAAAGCAGAATTCTTGAAAAAGCATTTATATATATATGTATTTTAAACAGCTGTGGCCTCAGCAGGGACTTCAGGGTACATTCTTCAGAGCAAATCATCAGTTTAGTTCATTTTCTACTACTCACGCTGAGCAAGATTAAATTGTACTCCTCAGCTATTGACATTCCTTTTTAGACTGAAAACTTCAGAGGAGAGAGCATGACTCTTGTTTACTTATGAAGTCACTTGCTGCCCTTTCACATGCTGCAAGATACATAATAAGAAGTGTGTTTTGCAGAGGAAAATCTTCAGAATGATTCAGAAAACTGAATGATTATAGATTAGTAAAAGTATGCAATAAAAGTAACAGTAAAGAAAACATTTCAGAATGATAAACAGATTTTTTTATTCCCCACTTGCTCAGCCATTTCAGAAGTGGGGTCTTTTTTGTGGCATTTCTTCATTTGTCTGAACCAAAATGCATGTAAACATAATTTCTGATGTGATTCAAATGATATCCCCAAATATTACTATTGTGAGGATGACCATGGCACACCTGAAAACTGTTCAGCTGCACAGTAGATTAATCCCCAGATTTCTAAAGTTAGCCTTAGGTTTGTTGAGGGTATCATCCCATACATTTGTTCACCTAACACCTAAGCTAAGGTGAAGTCAAACCCAAGGCTATAATACTGGAACGTTTAAAAAACCCACCAGCCAGAACAAACAATTAGACCGACAAGAATCAGCTGTGCCATGACAAGTACTGTAATGCTGAGAGGGTAAGGACAAGTCCACACATGGATGTGATACCTCGGTGAGGGGTGGGAATTACACACTAGTTTTCAGAAAATCCCAGTGTTGTGTTGCTGTACCATGATGAAATAATGAAAGCTTGATGAAAGCTTCTGATTACTTTTTTCATTGGTTAAGTGTTCTGTCATTTGATACCCTGATGGAGAGATTTTTGGAGGGAAGGAGTTGAGCCCTGTGAAACCTCAAAGCACTTTCTTTCCATTGTGGGCAGCTCAGTTAAGCTCTCATTAAACTCAGCTTTTTCTAATTTTGTAATTCACCTCCAGACATTTGCTTTTGCTCCAAACACAATATTAGCTGTAGATGTTTGTCTGTGTTTGTGGCGTGGGTTGTTTCATTGCTTGTTGTTGTCTGGATTATCCTTTTCTACTGTCAGGTATCAATTAAATATTTGATCCTTCCTTGGCTATAAAATAGCTTGCTAATCATCAGGCTAATGCTCTTGAATTCAGGACTTGATTGAGGTTTACTGGTGAAAAATGTATGTAATTAGATATGCTAGAAGCAATGTGTTCTTACTACAACTTTTGTTTACATACAATGATCCATAAGCTAAGTTTTCTGGCATTGAAGACAAACTTAGTTGGAGTGAATTTAATTAAGCCTTATTCTTTAATCCACCAGCATGTGCTTCCCTTTTCCTAGAAAAAAAAATCTTTTCAAGTCAGTCACTCAAAATGTATCAAGTGACGAACTGCAGATAGTGAACTGAGGATTTGTTTGAGTTCATGCTTATTACAGCAGTGTTCTGGAAAGTGTTTGTGCTTAGGCTTTTAATAAACTCCCTCTAGAGATCAATTACCATGATTTGTCTAGTTACTATGGATAAGAGGGTTTGGGGGGGTGATTGTTTTTGTTGTTTAGATGTTTTGTTAAACTGAAAGAGTCTTGAATGCTTTTATTCAGGCAGAATAAAAAGAGAATGGGAAGCAGAACACAGGGAAAATAATAATTGAAATAGTCTTAGTAAAATGACTCTGCAATGTTATCAGATCTTGTAGGACAATTTTGTCTGTGTGTTTTAGACTTGTTCACAGGTAGCCCAGAATGTAGGTCAGCAGGAGGAGATGTGTAAGAAGGAGGATAAGCACCGATAAGTTAATACTCTTGACAAAGTTTTCTCACTATAAGGTTTCAGTATAATCAAAACCAGTTTAGCATTTGAGGAAAAGCACCATGAAATGGAATAATGGAATTAGCTTTTATGTTTTTCCAGGAACCTAAACCACATTTCCTGTCACAACTGTATATTATTAATATAAGGCATCTGCTAAATCAGAGTTGCCCTAAAATGTGCACAAATATCATATGTCTGGTTTAAATCATTTATTTTTTGACATTTGTGGTGAAAAACTAAAACAAGATGCTGCCTCAACCCATCATAAAAAAGAGCATGATTTGGAATACAGCAAGTTTTCAGCATCGTCTCAAAGACAGATAATAGAATTTTGTTAATTTAGCAGCCAGGACTGTTACTGCCTGTATTTTTATGTCTTGCTTCCCTTTCATTTTGTATTCTGCGGTTGCAGCAATTAGTTTTCAGCCACAGAGGGAAATGAGCAGCTATCCTGAAACTCACTCACTTTCCCAGCTCCCTTGTCCTTTAGAATTGGGAGTAGGAAGTTGTTTGTTTTCTGTTTTTTGGGGTGGTGAAACATATGTCATCTTTTCTCATGTTGTAGCCAGCCTCCACAGGCTTAAGGCAAAGGGCCCAAAATCTGATAATGAAATGGGATCATCTCAGAAATATAATGTCCAGAATATTATTTACCAGGGAACTGCTGCCCTACCCAGATATTTTTCCACATTAATACCCACTCTGAAAAAGAACATATTACTGCATTTTATTATGTTGATTACTTCAACATATACCAAGGATGACAGAGGCTTCTTTGGGATCCAGACAAGCCTGGAAGTCTGGCACTGGGTCCTGGACTGTGAACTAGGACAACGAGGCTCAGAAATTCCTGTGTAGTTTCCTCAGCCTTTTCCCAAAGGCCTGCACGGAAGGGCTCTGGATAGTGTCACAGGTATCTTTTTCTCGCTGCTGCTCGTG
>VYZX01023521.1:43563-65932 GCA_013401335.1 Brachypteracias leptosomus
ATTAGTACGCCGAACAGTAGGAGAGCATATCTGAAATCTCACTTGATTACACTAGATGACTTGCCAGAGGCCTTGGAGACCAGCATAAACTTTGGCCAGATGGAGCTGTAAGCCGAGATAACGTGAGAGCCCTGACATGGAGATCAGTTCCCTGCAGTTGATCAGCTGGTTTTCCAGCCCTCATCAATTCATTTCATGCTGACGCAAACTGTGTCTTCTTCCTCTCATGCCCATTGGTGCCACTGATGCTTGACCACCTTGGCCTTGATCTTCACTGTATCCCTTCTCCTGAATAGCTCCACCCATTCCCACAGATTGGGCCCTGAAAATATCCCCTCAGTGCTGTAAAGGATTTGCTCTTAATGAAAACATACTGAAACAGATAGTGTGAGGACCCTCTCTTCTACTTTTTTCATTACTGTAACTGCAACTTTTTCCATCCTTGGTCTGTTGTGTTCCCTTGGCTGTGTTATGTCTAATTTAGGGATTCTGAGATGAAAGGACAAAAGCACTAGCTAGTTCATGCCTGTAGTGCTGTGCAGGTTTATACCAGCTGAGCATCTGAATTTGTGTGGGCTAAAAACCCTTTTGCAGACTAATCAAGTGACATTTCGCATACGGGGGAGTAACCTACCTATCCAGCTGTACAGATGGTTTGAGCCCTGTATGCTTTGGCTGTAAAATAACTATGCTATCCAGGATCCAGTAGAGAAAGGAAGATTTCTATAACCTTTTTTAGAAGCAGATCAGAGGATCTGAAAGCCAAGCTGGATGTTTTAAGGTTTTCACATCTACCAGGATAAAGGTTTTGCAATTAAAGGTAATTAATAATTGCCTTGGTTGGTGAACCAAAATCAAAGCCTGCTCACCAAGTTCAGATTACAAAAAGAGAATGTATTGTTTGGAGTTTACTCTCCAATGGGGCTATTTTTTCTCTATATTTCACCCATCACATTATAATCCTCTTCAGAGAAAAGAAAGAATAAATGTTCTCATTAAATTCTGAAACAGGCTTTTTTTCTGACAAGTTGCTCTTCCTTTGAAGAGGCTAATATCCAATGATGGAAATTGTAAAGAATAAATAAAACAGCTTTGTAGAGAATGATTTACTTAAAATTACACTGTCAAAGAGCTTTTCATAATAATTAAATAAAATTCACAATGTTTGTGATGAAAACACTATTGAAACTGCAATCTGCTTATTCACCTGGTGGTATTTTCACGTTCTTACTTAATGAACACACTCTGTGTTTTGTTATTGTAAGGCTGCCTGGGAGAGCTGGGCTGGTGACATTGACTCTTTCCTCAAAGGCAGGAATCTCAACTGAGCGAATCAGTCCTATTCAGCAGGCTACTTGAGCATGCTCTCAAGTTCCATTAATTCAAATTATTTTCTGATCTGGAGACTAAAGGGTCCCTAGTAGATATACAAGGCTTTTGATCTCATTCTTTGCAGTAGAATTTTGGGTATAGTGTGTGTGTCGGGGTGGAACTGGATGGGATGGGAATGTTCTCCTCGGTAGATGTCTACATACAGTTCTGATTTCCCTGTGAGAGCAACATGTATTGGTATCTATGGAAGAATGGACTGCTGGATGAACAAGAGTTATATCTCTTATAGAGGACAGAGAGCAGTTTAACACCTTCAAAATCAAATTGTTCTGGTACCATGCCAATTCACATATGAACTCCCTTAAGAAGGTAGACCTGGTCAAATGAGGTTCCTGTGGACTGTTATGAACTTGGATTTTTTCTCTCAAAGAGTGATTTCATCATTCCTGGAAGCCCATCATATAAGTGCGTCTGATGAAACACACCTCTTGGCTGCCAGGTGAAGAAATACCTTTTCCTTAGTTAAGGAGTATCTGTCCAAATGAAGAAAAGCAGCTCCACACTTAGCAGATCTATTTCTATGAATGCAACAGGGTAATTTGGGCCTGTACGATGTTCCTACCTGAACATGTGAAAAAACTCTTCCCTCTCACGCCTAGAAAGAACTTGTCTTAGCTGGGAAGTAATTAATCTGGAGAAGTGTAGTCTGAAGTAGGGAATGGTTATGTACTTCTCTAGGCCTGTTGCCTGTCAAAGTGTTACTGTGGGGCAGAAAGTGTCCCAGACAAGATCATATCCAATTTTGCTGGTACTGTGCTTGTAGGCTTACACCAGTTGTATGAGGGCAGCTGAAAGACTAAATGGTGCTTGAACCAGTTTAACTCAAGTCTCCTGAACAACATGCCAATGTTTTAAACCTGCTTTCCTGCCCCACTGCTGCTGGCTCCTGCTGTCTGCCCTCCCTAAGCTGCAGAACTTCTCAGTAACCCGATCTCTCAATCTAATTTTCTAATACAGCTACTATCTAGTGTAAGTAAGGTATTAGAGACTCTTGCACTTTGAGATACCCCGATTCAGATACTTAAATTGCTATGTGGCCAATACAAGCTGTCAGCCAGCCCTTAAAATAATGTTAGAAAAGAACTACATTGCCCTGGGAAAGTGGCATTATCCTGTGATAATTTTTAAAACCTGCACCTATTCTGTGTGCTGTTAAGAAAAATATGCTACAGGCCATACCAAAGAAATATGTATCCCACAGCTAAGTCCACATGATTGATTTTTTTTAATTTTAAACACACAAGTTCAGACATGGTTTTCAAGCATAATGAATAGAGAACAATGTCCTATTTATGTGGGTGTGTGCACTGTCAAGCAGGCGAGGTTTAAGTGACTGCAGATTTTTGAAAAGGAATCAAAAAAGGTCAGCTGGAAATGGACAACATTTGCTCCTGCACAGCTTGTGACTAAACATCTGGGATTGCAGAGGACACTAGAAAAAGGTATTAGTAGTAAACAAGATTTTGCTGGTTTCTTCCACAGAAGGAGCAACACCAAAACCAAAAATGGTAACAGGTTAGAAAATGATCAAAATTTGTGCTGTGTACACTTAAGCTGCTTTTAACAATTATGTTCTTTCTTGTTTGTGTTTTTTTTCCACACTCATAGCCTCAAAAATTGACTAGTTCTAATGAAAAAGAAAAGACACTCAAGCTATACAGTAGTGGAAAACAAACCAATTTGTTGAAAATTACTGTTGAAAAGTATTCTTCGCTAATAGGTCACATTTATTCTCTTGAAACATTGTGCAAATTTTTAAATTCTTCTGAGGCTGTAGTGAATGTTTTTCATCTTTACAATAATGTTTTGAGGAATCACAGATAGCAGGCGTGTCAGAAGGGGAACATAAGTATCCTCCCAAAGCAGTTTTTACCATAATATCATACTTCTCTATCTATTTTCTCTCCTCTTCAGAAAATAAAAAAAAATAAATTACTTGCTTTCAAGCTATAATAACTTAGCAATTTCTTCATTTATGCCCTTCAAGAAGGTATATATCATACTTAGAGTTGTTTCATCTGCCTCTTTTCTGCTGATTCCCCCCGTTTCAGAAAATGGACATAAATGAGAGTAGCTATTGATGTGAAGAATACTGATGCATTATTTTAACATATTTATTCACTGTAAACATTCATTAGTTAAAAAGGAACGCTTTTCTCAAAGCACTTCTCAGTACATTCTTAAAACACAATTACCCAAATAGACTACTCCAAGAGCAGGCATCGCCCAGGCATTAATAACCCAGTAGCTGAAGGCTTGTTGGCTTTCTTACCAGAGCCATTCTCCCAGCTTCTCTCACTTCAGGAAAGCAAATGTGCCTTGCAGCATGCCCTGAAGGATGATAAAATCAGACTATTATTGGCAATAGTTAGTCTTTGGAGGGGAAGCATGAAATATTGCTCCGAGCACAAGACAAAACCTGAGACTCCTAATCCTGGCTCTCACTATAATTCTCTCCAAGGCTTTGGGTAAAACACTTGTTCTCTTCACCTCAGTTTCCTTATCTGTAAAATGGTGATAATATCGCTTTGTCTTGCTGAGTAATTTTACAAGATGTTGGAAAATTAATGCTTGAAAAACACTTTGATGATAAAAAGTGCATTTTAAATGTGAGATTTAATATGGACAGCTAATAAGAATGGTGTTCTGCTCTCTGTTATAAAGTAATCAGGACAGATTAAATGCTTAAGTCATACCACAGGACCTACAGCTGTGTTTTTAGAGCGGTCCACAATAGCATTTCCATAGAAGAAGCTATAGAAAGTGGAAACTGAAAATGCTTACCACTGTTTCCTTGTGGTAAGCATGTTGCAATAGAAATGGTGAAGAGGGAGATTGTTCAGAATATTTTACTCAATAAAATGTGTTTCATCTGGAAACAAACTGACAACTCAGTGGAGAGTCCTACTTGGCAGTTGCCTCTGGGTGTAGGTCAGCAGCAGTCCTGCAGCTCAAGTGTCTTTCTTTTGTGTTGCAAAGTGGCCATAGATCAGGTGGTAGCAAGTCCAGAGCAGAGCAAAGCAGACCATGGGAGTAGCAAAACATGGCATCAGAAGGCAGAGTTTTCTCAAAGGCCGCACTTTAAAACAAAAAGCAATTGCAACCATGAGTGGAATGGAAGACCTTTATTGTTTAGCATTGCTCTCTATGTGCAGGCTGCAACTCTGAATGATGAAGCTACTTGAGCCAAGTCCATTGTCTGACCTTTGCTCTAGAAACTCCCTTCTGGAGAAAAGGCTGATGGGCTAATTCCAAAGAAGGACCAGCATCTAAAACAGAAATTGGGTAAACTGGAGGTACCTAACTGAACACTGCCACTTAAAACCACTTAATGTCAGTGATGTTGAAATGCTCTAACATTTCCCTGTTTGACCCAAAATATATTCAGGCATCTGGAGTTCTGCTTTATTTCTTGTCCAGACTCACTGTGTCCCAGGGAGTGCTGTGAAAATTTGCAGGGTGTCTCTGATTTTGTGACTGCCCCTAGGACTGCTAGAAGCATGCTTGCCCCAGCAGCCAGAGCAGGTGCTGCTCTCCTCACCCTCAAGGCAGCCATCACAACTTTCTATTTAAAATACAAATGCTTAGGCCTCTTTGGCACAACCTAAAGCTCAGAGCAAACCTCAGGATGTAAGTGACAGATCTTGCATTCTCTTCAGCTTCAAAGTTTCCACCTGTCTCCGTAACAGAAGTGAGCTCATGCAAAATAATGTGATGGGGAAAGAGCTCTCCACTTGTCCATGTAAGGGGCTACCACCTGACAAAAAATGGAATGCAAGATACCTGAGGCCAAAAAGAGAAAAAAAGTGCAAGTGTGGTGCTGTACCTAGTATCTGGGACACTCATGCGGGAAAGGATTTTTCTGGGGTTTAGTCTTCCATAGAAATGTCTTTGTATTTTGTGTTGAATCTCAACTGTGTAAACCGCAATCCAGAGATTATGACTCTCAATTGTCTCCTCCAGGCAGCCTAGAGGATGGTCTGTCTTGTAGGTCTTGCATTGTTTGTATGGGCTGGTCCTTACTCAGTTCGTTTTCCATGTCAAAGAACTAAATAAGGCAGGAATATTATGGCAGTTCATGGTAGTTGTGAGGTTTGAAACCTATTCCAAATCTACAGTAGTTAATGAAGACATTGCATACTGAAAGCAGCACCTTGTCCTGGGGCAGCCATTTGATGTATTTGCAAATCGTGTTGCAGTTATAAGCCACAGTTGGCAATGACCCACTTTTTTATTGTATACAATGTTACTCAGTTGATTTGTGCTAGTTGCAGAGCAAAATTTTGGCATTTCAAATAGCTGTAAATATTTATGAGTTAAATGCAATTTTTTGCTAATATTCTAGCACCATTACATGAAGAGATTATCTGCAAAGGGTGAGATGTTGCTGGAATTTTGCACAGGCATCAAGAGAGTTCTTTTTCCTATTGAAAGGCATAATCTCAAGAACAATCTAAAAATGCTTCAACTATGACAGAGCACTTCGTATCATTTATGTACATTTATGGCCTGTTACATAAACACAGAAGCAAAATAGATATCTGCATCCTATAGTCAGTTCTTTTATGACTTGGAAGCCCATCCTGGAGTATTACCCTCTCTTCATGAAAAGGTGAAACATAAAATGGAGACAAATTAGGGGGAAGTCAATGCACAAAGCAAGAAAGTTTCTCAGATATAACATACAAAAGCATTTATTTTCTGAAATATCCTTAGAGGAAGTCTCCTCCTGATCAGTAATATAACATTATCTCAGTTCTCAAGATCACAGAATCACGGAATGTCAGGGATTGGAAGGGACCTCGAAAGATCATCTAGTCCAATGCCCCCTCCGGAGCAGGATCACCTAAACCAAGTTGCACAGGAACGCGTCGAGGCGGGCTTTAAACGTCATCTTTGTATTCAGGTAGGAAACCAGCTATAAGCTTTTTATTTACAACACAATGTGGAAGGATGTACAGACTGATCTAAGTGTGCATACATGTAAAGGGAACGGAACCCTGCAGCCATAGGGCCACAAATGCATCAGATAGCTAAGGAGCACGCATGTGGCCAAAAATATAATTGCACTGACTTGAGTATTCAGTGAATTTTTAATATCTGTATTGTGGTAGGGCTTAGAAGGAACAAGTGGCAATTTAGACATCATTGACTAGGCCCCACACTCTCACAGAACAAAAAGACAGTCGCTGAAGAGAGAGCAGCCTGGATCGTACAGGAAATATGGGCATTGCTCATGAAACTAAGATGTAGCAAAATTGATTCATAAAAGATATCAGAATGTATCCAATCCACTTAGAAATGCTTGCAAGAAATAATATTTCTACCAGAAATACACCATAAAAGACTGAGGTCTCTCTCTTTGCTTGACTACTACGAGGGAGAAGTTTCCAAGTCCTCTGCTGGTTCTGTCTGAAGAGCTGGCTACTCGACAGGGCTGTATTGGCTCCATTTGTGATGTGAACAGTTAGCTCTGTTGAGTCCTCTTAGTTCCACAGGCCTTAAAAAGACAAATATTCTGCCAAATTGAAATAATCACCTGGAATTTATTCCTGATCTTTCACAAGGATATGGCAAACAATAAGGGATAAATCAATAAAATACAGGCTGTTGTGGTAGCTGAAATGATCCTTTCCTGGCTGTTCATATAGCAAAGTGATGTGAAGAGATGGAGAGTGTAGAAAATTTGCTCAGTAGGCAGTGAGAGGCCATTCTGTCTGAATATTTTTTGCCAATTATCATATAGTAATCTGAGATGTATTTTTTTGCTACATTTATTCCATTCACTGAACTGATTAAAAGGCAAGGTTTTCAGAAATATAGCCATAGATTGAATATAGATGTGCACAGATAGGAGTAATTTCTTATGCCACTGAAAAAGATGTGTATAATGTGGTATAATAGAATGAGATTTGCATCTGATTTACAACCTCAGTATAACCAGATTTAAAACACCTTTTGGATCACATTTTGCCAGCAACTTGCCCTGTTGGAGGTCAGGTGAGAGACTTGCCATCGTTTGTAAGAACGTAAATGATAATTGGGTAAACTGGCTGTGATCTGGCCTTTTTGCCTGAATTTCATTCTACTCTTACTTAAAAATTGTAAGAAAAGTAGTATGTGAAACAGGGACTTTTTCGAAGAATCCCTTCTCCCATGGACCATCTGTTCTGCCCAAGGAAGACTGGGATACTGAAATACTGAGTTGTTTAAATACTCCAGTAATGGATTATCTACTTCCTTGCTAGGAATCACAGGAAGTTTCAATATGATGGCTAAGATATGTAGGAGTTCACTTACCATCCCATCATTTCACACTTAAAGAGGGTGGTGAGACATTGGGACAGGTTGCCCAGAGGGATTGTGGATGCTCCATCCCTGGAGACGTTCAAGACCAGGTTAGATGGAGCCTTGAGCAACCTGGTCTAGTGGAAGGTGTCCCTGTAATGGCAGGGGGATAGGAACCAGGTGATCCTTGAGGTCCTTTCCAACCCAACCCATTCTATGATTCTATGATTCTAAGCAGTATTGTACAAAAAGAAAAAAAAACGACTTTGTGTTTAATAGCTTACTACTGAGAAACTAAGACCCAAGCATGATTAACTAAGACCCAGACATGCTCAAGGTACCACAGTTGAACCTTACCCCAGCTACAGTAACTCTACACAAGTAGACTCTACATCCATGGTGAGGGCAAGGCTGTACGTCTTTGCTTACAATACTGCTTTAATTGGATGGAAGAATGGGTAATCAGTAAAGAAATCAATTAAAAGGCTCTGACTAGGAGCCATGGTTTTCAGGGCTTTAGTAAAGCAGAGCAGGTAGTGTATGGATGAGTAAGCCTCTGAGATGTTCACTGTGAATCCAAAAGTGAGCTGCTTAGTTACAATACTGTATTAATTTACTGTATTTTTTCCAAAAGTAATTTTATGAATCCCCAGTCAGAGGCACGATGGTAATTTTCCAGCCTCAGAGCATGAAACAAGTTCTCAAAGATTCAAGGGATTCATTAAAAGGAAGCCAGGAAAATGATTGTATCTGCATGTACAGAAACACTGACTTTGAGATTGCAAGGATGTCTTCATAAACAATGTCTGCATAGATACGGCTAAAGGTGATGGGGAAAAAAATGCTTGGTACTTCACAAAGAAGCAGTTTCAGGGTTAGGGGTCAGAGGAGAGAGGAACCTGTAAAAATGGAGCTGTCTGCAATGCTGACCAGCTTAGCGTAATGTTCACTTTGTATTAGCCAAGCCAAACAAAACAAAAAGCGCAAACTTGCACATTGTCTTCCCAGAGTCCATAACTTCATGCCTGAGATTTCCAAAGGGAGGGTTCACATTAACCTCAGTTGTGTCATATTTACCTTGGCTATGGGAAGACTTGCTTGGCTCTCTTTGTAAATACCACACCTTTTTTATTTCTGACTCTCTCCATTTTAATACTGCTGTTTTGCTACATGGAGATTTCTTGTCTTGCTTGTGATTTCTTCTAAATATATATCCTCCTGTCTGAAGAGGAAATTAGAAATTTCTAATCTGCAGACTCTCAATGGGTGCTGATCATGTCCCGTCATTCAGAGGTTACATGCAAGGGGCATTACTGTGTGGTTTCCAGTGAGTGAATGAAAACAAGAGGCTTAATTCAATGCTGTGAGATATCAACCTGTGAGGGAAAGCTCTAGGGAACTACTTGTAAGTCTCAGGGGGACTTTATATTCAGAAAAGCAGTGAAAAGCCCTATGCTTTAGCCTGCCTGAGGACTCTACTGTGGGATTCATAAATACTCATTTTGTAACCACATGTAAAACAAATGACAAGTTGAAAACATGGCCTTACTTTCCCAGCTGCAAAATGCCTCAGTTGCCCACCTCATTGCCTTTTACACCCCCCACTGTGCCTTGTTCCTGGGGTCATGACAAGGCACTAGAAATTAAGAATTCTGTAATGAGCTCACCTCAGAAGAGCTTGCAGAGAAAGGCAATAGTAAGGGCCCTTTTAAAAGGTCACCTGCTACCCGTGTCCTCCTTGATTCTGGAATTGTTTGCTTAAGTTTCAGATGATCACACCTACTGTTGATGATGTAAGAAGGGGAGACTCACCAAACAGCATTTGAACTTTAAACTCAGGTGCCATACCAGCTTCAGAAGAGACAGAACTAAAAAAAAGGGGACATGAACTTCTGCCACAGAGGGACTCTCTTCTAGTGATGCTTGAACTGATCCGCAAGAGGTTGGCACTACACCCTCCACTGTTCAAGGCTGTGGTGAGAGGACTTGATACAAGAACTCACTAGCTCCCAGTAGTGAAGACAGACATGGACTTCTTTGGCAGGTTGTTGCCTCTGCACTCTGTAGCCATTCTGGTGGTGAGTAGTAGTGGTACAAACCTTCAGGGAGAAGCAGTGCCCTGAATATGCCTCGGAGAAAAACCTCTACCATCACAAATAATCATTCTGCCCAAGTTGGATTGCTTTGTTTGACCTCGGACAAACCTGTTGCATGTGTACACAGCGTCACATCACTTTCTTCCCAAGGGGCAGATGCCTTGAAGAGGATCCCAGGCCTGTGCAGCTGCTGGGACACAGAACAAGAGATGCTAAAAAACTTTACCTCCTTGCCGATCAAATGAGAATTGGGGTGTTCTGCTGCCACTTTTCTAGGGGTTTTGCTTTCAGGTTCCTCCACTGCCTGTCAATGACTATAGCAGCAGCAGAACTTGCTTTTTGTGGCATCTAAAATAGTGAGGGTCATAGTGATACATGGGTTTTGTGCCAGCAATGTTCAACAGCTTAGTTTACAGCTAGTCTTGTAAAGTCATTCATTAAGATTCTTGTCACATTTTACTACATAAAATCCTTTGAATAAGGGTGGAAAAAAAAATACAATCTAATGGAAAAGTCCAGGCAGTGAGATCTTCTAGCTGGGACAGTTGTCAGAGTTTGCCGGTGTTCCTGCTCCATGGGCTTGGCAGTGACCTTTGTGGAAAGGTAGCTGTTCACCTGGTCACAGAACATACATGAGCTCCTGGATGTCACCATATACCTAATGACACACATGTCCTGTTCAGTGTAACCTGATGTAAAAACTGTAACTTGTTACATCTCTTCCCTTTCTGAAGCTGCAGACTGTTTGTGTTATGCAGCCACCTAGAGGGCTCACTGCCTGTACCGACTTCACGCTGTTGGCTAGAAACCACAAAACTGTTGGAAAATATAAGCTCTGCTGACCCTTAGTGGCCATAACTTAGCTCTAGTGCTGTGGGAATGTTTTTACAAATTCAGGGCTGCTGTTCTGGTGTATTTTATTTAGGTGAAGGTACTGGCTAACCTGCTGAGGGGAAAAATTGGGGAAGCACTGTCATAAGAGAAGACGATCTGGGTATTGTAGAGGAGAATGTACCTGATCTTGAGATTTTATGGCAGATTTTACAATGAACAAATGCACTATCTTACATCTAGGGGCTATCAAAATTGACACTGTGAGATGAAAGTGAGTTATTGCCTGGCAAAGAGAGAAGGGAAGAAAAACTGGAGACAAAAGGCAAAATGATTAAAGGCCACCACGTCTTTGACAGACAGATGTGATTCTCAGAGACACCAGGAGATGCATGTCTGGTTCAGTCAGGGAAGGCAACCTCTTGTACTGGTAAGACTTCACTTGGAGTAATTTCTCAAGTTGTGTTGTGATGACTGTAAAACCAGTGTCCCTGCATTACTGTATCTTGCACTGCAGCAAGAGGAAAAAAGTCTGTGAGAGGCTGTTACAATCTGCTAGAGATGCTCTCTACAACTATCTGAAAGGAGGTTGTAGGAAGGTGGGGATCTGTCTGTTCTCTCAAGTAACAAGTGATAAGACAGGAGGGAATGGCCTCAAGTTACACCAGGGGAGGTTTAGGTTGGATATTAGGAAAAATGTCTTCACTGAAAAAGTTGTCAAGCCTTGGAACAGGCTTGTAAGTGGTGGACTCACCATCTCTGGATGTGTTTAAGAGTCATGTAGATGTAGTGCTTAGGGACATGGTTTAGCAGCGGACTTGGTAGAGTTAGGTTAATGGTTGGACACGATGTTCTTAAAGGCCCTTCTTTTCAACCTAAAAGATTCTGTGGTCTCTCTTTTGATCCAAATACAATCCTTCATTTCTACTTTACTGTCAGTTCACACGACATCTCCTGGAATAACTTTTTGGGGTCTGGTATGTTGAAGAAGATGTGTTTTCACTCCTTCTGGTACTGTCTCCTAGTGTCATCCCCATGGCTTGGCCAGCTCCTGTGGAACACTGAAGCTGGCACTCCTCCCTTCACGGGACACCTTTATACCGGTGATACTCTCTTATGATCCCAGCATCCGCAGTTTGTGATAAATGCTGCAGAAATGCGGACCAGAACGATAACCACCATCCCTACATGTGTTTAAAAGCTGTGTAGATGTGGTGCTTAGGCACATGGTTTAGCAGCAGCCTGGGCAGAGTAGGGTCATCGTTGGAGTAGATGATCTTAAAGGTCTTAATAATTCTATGATTCTATTGTAACTTCTTAGTCGGATGGCTCCTGGGTTTACACACGCCAGCTGACAGGGTCTCAGCAGATCTAAGCAGACCTGCGTTGCACGCTTCATGCCCGAAGACAACGGTATTTTCAGCAAACGGGCTCTGCTACACCTCTCCAGCCGCCGGGGCCCGCCCAAGTCCCCCCTCCGCGGAGAACCTGGCGGGGCCGGGGGCGTGGCGGAGCCNTGCCCGCCGCGGGGCTGGAGCCTTGGCTCGGTCCGCCTGGAGCCGCGGCTGCTGCTGCTCCCGCTCCCAGCGGCGGAGCCCTCCCGCAGGTAAGGGTGGAGCGGGGTCTTCCTTCTCTACTCTCCTCAATCCCGGGGCGGCGAGAGCAGGCGGGGTCCTGCTCTGGCCCTAGTCTTGCCCCGAGGGCTCCGCCGGGCCCTGGCCACACCGAGCCCTCGGCCCCTGGGCCTCCTTAGCTGTGGCGGCCGGGCAGGGCTCCCCTCCGCTCCCGGTAGCTGCCGGCGGATCCCGGCCGCGTCCCTGCCCTCGAGCCCGCCCCGCCTCCGTGCCCCGGCAGCGTGGGGGCCTGAAGCGCGGTCCGTGTCCGCTGCCCGGCCCGCCCGGCTCCCTCTCCCAGCGTGCCCTAGTGTGCCCGGTGCAGGGTGTCCCGCTGCTCGGTGCCCGTCCGGCTTCCGCGGGGAAACCTCTCCCGTCCTGTCTGTCCCCGCAGGGAGGAGGCCGGCAGGGTCTGCTGGGGAGCGACTCCCGGGCCGATGCTGCTGCCGGCCTGGGAAATGTGTCTCTACGGGGCCCTCGCCGTGGGCTCGCACCTCTACGGTTTCTACGAAGTGCACCAAGTCTCTCAAAGTAAGTCTTTGTTGTGGTGCTCGCTCCTGAAGCGCTTCCCACCCGTGGATGTTCAGCTTGACTTGTGCTCTCTGGGTTGGTTTCTACTTTGTTTTCCTGCGAGGAGCACCTGTGCTCTTCCTCGCTGCAAACTGGCCCAGTGTGAGGAAGCAGTAGCCAAGTGCCAGCTGGGCAGAGAGCTTTGTCCCAAGGCTTTTCTGCCTTGAGTGCTGGGAAGGAGCTTGGCAATGGTGTCCTGGCACTCCCCTGTCAGGGAAGAGGTGAGGGAGAGCTCAGAAGCTCAGTTACTCATATGAGGGAAGTTCAGGAAAGTTGAGTTTGAATTGGGTTTTTTCCTGGCTGAACACCTGCAGCCCATTGGAGATGGGTGGTTCAAAAGCAGCTGTGCCACCTGGTGATGCTTGCTGAGGACTGAGCCTGGTGGGTGCTGCCCTGACTGGAGCTCTGGGTTTCCTGTGCTGGTTTATGGGCTCAGTGCAATGACTGTGTTGTCTGTGCAGCTTTGGGAAACAAACTAACCCCAAACACCTGCCTGTGTCCTGTGTAACATCTTGATAGCTGCTCTGGTTGCTTGTTTTTTGGTTCAGTGGAGCTGTATAGTGCAGAGGAGGGATGGGTTTTAAACAATTTTAAAACACAGTTTGTAGATGAAAAGAAGCTGTGTTCTAGCACATTATTATTTTAAGGGAAATGAAGAAGGTATTATCTAGTAGAAGTATAACTAGTTGTAGAGGCTCATTAGGGAAATGTCTGTTGCATTTTGTTAGGCTTTAATCAGCAAGGTGTTCTACATTAATAACTCCAGGTGGCTTTCAAAAGAGCTTTATGAGAAGGACAGGAGTGTCAGAAAGGCGCTGGCAGTGCAGTGAAAGAAGTACTGGGTGAATGGGTGCAGGGCTGTGCACCATATGTGCAGCACGTCTTCTGTGGCGGTGGCAAAAGGCTGCATGGAAATAGGCTCTGGGGGCAGTTTCTCTGAGCAGCTTTGGCCTTCTCTGGATGTATTGGTCACTGTTGGGTCTGTGCATCCATTCTGTTATGGTGGGAGAAACCAGGCAGCTGTCAGGGGAAATGAAGATTAGTTCGGGTCCTGTGTGGGAAGAGGTTGGTCACTGTCTGTTCCTGTTGCAAAAGGAAATCAAAGCACAGGTTCTGGGCAGTTCAGTGGCTTTGCATTTGCTCTGAGTGGCCTGTTTGGGCAGCTCTCCTGGTGAGCAGTGACATGGTGATGTGTCCTACCCTGGCTCCAAGTGACCCTATTGGTGGAGGCAATGGGGGGACATGTTGCTCTTGAGCAGCAGCGACCACATCTCTGACTTTCCCTGCTCTGGCTACTGTGTCCTTAACAAAAGTTTGTTCTTCTCTGCAGAGTATGAAGCTGCAATGGATAGAAGATTTGGGCTGGAACCGGGGACTCTCTTTCAGGGCCTCAAAAAGGTAGGATGAGTGACCTGTACCAGCATCTTTGATTTTGTGTCAGTAATGCTGACATCATGTCTCCGTACCTTTTGGTCACTTGAGTTTCTGATGTACCTTTAGAAGTTCATAGTAACTTTGCAGATTTGGATATTCATAGTTAATTTTAGTCTGTTTTTCTTGCTGAGTGTGTCTACATCTAAGAATTTTAACCAATGTTTTGTTTTGTTTCTTGATCTCTGGTCTAAGTTTTCCCCCTTTTCCTGTCATCTGAGTGGTTTGGATAATACTTAACATCAACTAACATGCATTTCCTCTTGCTTGGCTTGTAGTCCAGCATAGAGGAGAACAGATTTTTGAAGCATAAGGGCTTAAAGAAACATGACTGATCTTAAAATAACTAAGAAGAAAACTAGTACTCCTATCCCAAGCCATAAAATAGCCATGTCTTCCACCCTCATGGTTGCTTTTGACCTCCCATCCTTTTGAAGAAGTGTAGCTAATGCATGCAAGTAGTATTGAGGATTACTTATACAAAACCAGGAATGCATGTCTGTGGAAGTATTTTGGTGTTTAGTCCTACCACTACTGCTGGTAAGGGACCCTTGACATGTGCTTTCAAGAAAGCCATAAAGCAGTCGTGGAGATGAACTTTTAGTGGGCCTCTGTATGGGACATGGGGCTACCAGATGATACCTCTTACCTAATTTAGACAGAAACCCCATGTCATAGGAATCTCCAGCTGACCTGACTTCTTCTAATCCCACCTATGCTTTTTTGAGACAGGGAGTGAAACTTTCCTTCCAGCAAATTGCCTTTTCACCGAAGCTCTTGGTTTTCCAAGGCAGAGCAGAGTTGCTCTCTGAATCCCTCAGGAAGGTGAGGGGCACGGGCAAGGAAGGCAGTGCTTTGCTTCTCTGTTGCCTTCCTTAGCTCTTTGTTAAAAGTTGAAAAAAATAAAATAAGAAAATCATAGCTAAACTTTGTGTGAGTTAAGTATAGTCCCAAACAATTTTTTTCTTTCTGAAGAAAAAGAAAGGATCCTAAAATTAAAAGCATCAAGGCAAGCAGAGGTGTGGATTTCTTGGGCTTGAAGAAAGAGTCAAGAATGGTAGTAGAAGACTAATTTGTTATTTCCCATGAAGCTTCCTGACAGGGAACCAAAGCAAAGTTGTATTGGACTGGGAAATCCTGGGAGTTGGAACCCTTGTTCCAGGCTGCATCTCTGTATAGTCACCAGCCTGTTTCCTGTGTCCTGGGGAGAAGGTGTGTGTGTAGGGGTGCCTCACTGCCTGCTTTGTTGTTAGAAAACTCCTGTGGTGCTGATAGGGAAAGGCAGCAATCACAGTTCAGTTAGACTTAGTGCTCGTGTGGGGTCTAGGAGTCATGACACCATCTAAAGCTCTTTTTCTGAATTTCACACCACTGGAAGTCAAAATGAAGCTGATGGAGCTCACTGCTGTAAATCATCAGAATGTGTTGGTGAAACAGGATTCCAGATTTGGAATTCTGTGGTGTTGGGTAACAGACTTAGTGTGTAATGTAGATGTTTTCTTGTCCTGTAAGAACATGCTTTTATGTCCACATACACGTATTGACCAGTTCCCTTGATGCTTCAGGACCCCATGGACTTTGAGTGGAGCTACTGGATTGAATGGGGAAGGGAACGTATACTGTGGCTTCTGGCTGGTCACTTGCTGGTATCACAAGTGTCCAGGCTCTTGGTGGAGAAGGTATGTATGAATTTTCCTCACAGCAGGGTGGTTTCTGTGGGTTTCAGTTTACTCTGGGCATGGGAAATGCAGGTCTGAGGCTACCAAATGTGGAAAATCCCGTACTGTGGGGTGAATTATGTGAGTAGGTCTGTAATGATGCACAGGTAAGAATGAGTAAGTTAGTTGCCTTAGGTCTTTGTTTGGAGACTTCAGCCTCCAACCCATGAAAGCCTGTGCTTTGTTTACCATTAACCAGTGTCATTTGACCTGCACACAAAAGGGTGTAGTTATTCCTTTCTGAGACTAAAGTGGCTTGGGTTTGGCATGGTTGCTAAATGGCTGCATGATTGTGGGAAATGATTGGCATGTGGTGTTACAACTGCTAGTTTGGGGAAGGAAAGGAGGAATTTATGTTCTCCCCCAGTTCAGGGAGGCTCTGGATTTGACACACGTTGCTACTGAAATGCCTTCCCTTCCATCTTTCTGGATACAGTTGAGTTTCCCTGTATTGTTTCATATATGTTCTTAACCTCATTGACTGCATTTGTTTCTACTATAGACTCTGTGTAGGACAGCATAGACACTGAGAAACAGTCAAACTAAAAATTGTTTGTTCTTCTTCTAACAGTATAAACCATGGTGCTTGATGGTTTATGGAATGGCTGCCTGCTGGTTGTTGCTGGGATTCAAGGGCTTTGCTGTCATTTTGCTGCATGCAGCTATTTCGTTTGCTGTGGCTCAGTTTCAGCTGTCGCTCCTGACGTGGCTGTGCTCCCTTATCCTGCTGTCCACTTTACACATACCGGCTGTGGAAGAAGCCAAGGTAATGTCAGAAGCACTAATTATGCATCAAATTAATTACACTCGTGTTTGTCCATTATGGCAGCTGTCTTTGTGACAGTACTATCCTTTCAGTTGATGTAAGTAGAGGGTGGCTTGTAAAAACCTTAGGCAGTAAAGCTTCAGTGACTTGTCCTGGAGCTTCTCCATTTAGAAAAGTTGTATTTCTCAATCATGCTGGCCGGGGCATTGAGACAAAAAGTACATGCCTTGATATGTAAGTGGTGGTCAGTAGAGCTGGAGTATGATAAACTTTACTAGTGCTCTAGTAAACACATCTCTTGTTCTTTGGAGCTGGAATCATACCAATTTAAGGTGTCATGTTTTAGGTTCATATCCAGGAGTTGCTTAGTCAAGCCTGACTGTACCTTATTGGTGACTGCAGACTTCTACGTGGTTGTTCTTGATGATCTTAGAGGTCCTTTCCAACTGTAATGATTCTGTGATTCTATGAAAGGAAAACTGTTTCTCCAGTGCTTTGATTTGTACCAAACAAGTTGCTTGCTCACAACTGGTTGGTGCAAGCTCAGTTTTACTCTTTCTCTAATGGCTTTTGCTGAGCACTACAAATTTTAGAGAAATTGCTGCTCAGTTTTGAGAAAATGTCCTTGTTGCACTTACTTGAGCTAAGGGGAAAAATTGACATATGTTTTAAGGCTTGTTGTGCTGAAGTTCAGGGGGAGGACAGAGGGAAGATGACTGGGAGATCTCTTCATGTGGTGTGGACGTTTGTGTTGTACTGAGAGGAGGAAATGGCCCACTGCAATACAAATGTAGTCAGCCAAACTACATTTGCTGTTTCCAAGTTTCTTGTGATGATGTGCTTCCGT
This sequence comes from Brachypteracias leptosomus, assembly GCA_013401335.1. Taxonomy (NCBI): domain Eukaryota; kingdom Metazoa; phylum Chordata; class Aves; order Coraciiformes; family Brachypteraciidae; genus Brachypteracias; species Brachypteracias leptosomus. Next base: position 61,116 of record VYZX01023521.1, read on the forward strand.
TGTTGGAAACGGGCATGAGAGTGAGTGTCAGACTTGGTAAGGGCTAAGTAGCATCTTTCTAGCCTTGAGCTTTCTCAAGAGTGACTGATTCTCTTCATATCAGAACTGCAGCCTTGGCTGTCGGTAGTTTTGCCAGCTGGTTTAGATATTGTGTTACTGGACCAAATCTGAGGGAGGTAATGACATTCTTGTAAGAAAAGCTCTCCTGCTGCCATAGTTCTTCACAACCTAATATGTTTCTGAAATCAAGCTGTAGTCTCTCTATGCTAGTTGCAGAAGCTCTGGAGGCCCTTTCTCTATCAACAGCCAGTGCTTGTTGTTTGTGCTGTGTAAGTAGTGATGTTCACTTCAGATGTGCCAAGTGCTCGTCACTTTAGTTGCTCCCTGCTGCTGGTTACCCTGAAAGTTTGGTTCTGGATGGACATTGCTGTCCAGACATATAAAAAACATAGCATTGCACCATTGTGATCTGGCCTTGTTTTGTCTTGCAGAGAAAGTGGTATGACACTGAAAATGAGTATTACCTGCTGCTGTTCACTGTGTCTGTCCGCTGCCTCTTCTGCACTAGCTTCAGCCTGGAGTACTGCTGGCATGGACCTGCCCAGAAGACATCCCACTCATTTCTGTGGATGCTGGCATACGTGTTTTATTATCCCATGTTCCACAATGGACCCCTTATGAATTTTGATGAGTTCAGTAAGCAGGTAATGTGGTTTTTAAGATCACATGGTTACAGATTTTCAGTGTGTCTGTGCCTCAGGTGAATTGGATGAAGAAATATTGAATCATAAAATGGTTTGGGTTGAAAGTGATCTTAAAGATCATCTGGTTGAACCCCCTGTGCCATGGGCAGGGACATCTGCCACTAGACCAGGTTGCTCAAAGCCATGTCCAACCTGGCTGTGAATACTTCAGAGAGGTGGCATCCACAACTTCCCTGGGCAACCTGTTCCAATGCCTCACCACCCTCATAGCGAAGAATTTCTTCCTCTCATCTAATCCAAATCTACGCTTTTTCAGTTTAAAACCATTACCCCTTGTTCTATCACTACAGTCCTGATAAAGAGGCCCTCCCCATCTTTCCTGTAGGTCCCCTTGAAGTACTGGAAGGCTGCTGTGTTGAAGTGGATGGTGATATCTTTTTACCTGCCAAAGCTAGGCACAGATCCTGTACTTTAAGGAATATATTAAAATGTGATAGGTTGATTTTTTTTTTAATTATTTTTTTTACACCTCATCTTAAGATGTTTTAACACCAGTCATGAGAAAATGTTAGGTAGACAGTTTCATCCAGTTTTCCTTGAGTTGATCTTTTAATGGTGTGTTTCATAATGTAGTTTACAGGTAAGCCTCAGTTTCTGTTTATTTTTGAGATTGCTACTTGACAAAAACTGACGCTGGTGAGACTTTCAAATAGAAAGTATTCCTAACGTTAGTCTTTGTCTGTCATCCTTTTCTCTGAAAGTACAAGGGAAGGCTGTAGCTATAAACCAGTCCTGAGTATACATGCTTGTATGCCAGCCATGGCATAATACTGAAGTCACATAAGGTTGGTAACTAACATTGAGAATGTATTTAGTCAAAAATATTGCCGAAATAAGTCTTTATATCTAGTGCTTGGGTGGAGAGAGGTTGATTAGACTCCAATGTTGGAGAAGGTGGAAAGAGAGCAAAATGATTTGTGAAGGCTGGATGGTTAATCTTATCTATCAGACTCTGATCTCTATTCCTTTCTGAAATAAATATTTTTCCCTCAACGAGTTACTTTGGAGGAAAAAAAACTACAGAAAAATTTTCATGTATGTTCTGACTTCAGTAAAAGCTTCGATAACTGATTCTGTAATATTTTTCCTCCTTAGTAGTGATTTGAAATTTGTAAATTTTTACTTAGTCACCTTAGAGGATAAGAACTGTTTGGGTGTCTAAAACTATCTTCTGTGTAATTTTGAAAATATCAAATAGTGTTATAGGAATGTGAAAACTGGACAATTTAAGCTTAGCATTGGGAATTTGACAAGGTCCTGAATATAAGATCAATCTTCCTTCACAAGTTCTAATTTACAGAATGTTTTTTGCTAACATCAGATTCATCCCTTCAGCCAGGGAACCAATGGCATGTGTTGTTACACTTGCAGAGTGTTTATGATTTTAGCATGCAGCTGCTGGACTGGATTTTTGTTTCCTTTCCTCCATCAGGTGGAATAAAATAACATTTTCAACAGTAGCTGGCTTTTAACTCTGAAACAGATTTGAGACAGAGAAAACTGCTGAATTTGTATTGGGAATTCTTGAAGACTCCAGTTTTCCCTCTTGTTGATGTGAAAACAGCTGATGATTTATTTGGAATGCTTTTCTTCAGACTTTAGCAAGCTGAGCAGCTCCTTTAATATGAAAGACCTGCCTATCTCACTGAACACTTTTCATGGTGCTTTGCAGGCTGCTTTTCAAGCCTGCTTCTACATGGCAGGAAACCCCCACATATCCACGCTTTATTGCTTTCCTTACTTTCTTGCATGCTTGAGTAAGAAGTGAAATCACCACTCATGATGTTTATTGCAGACATCATTGAGATGAAGTGGATTAGTGGATGTTTCAAACCATAGAACTGCTGTTTCAGTTTATATATAGAAGCATAGGAATGGCTTGCTTCTATTTGGAAATTTAAGTGGCAGCAAATAGACTGGGCTTTATGAAAGTGAAAACTGAGATTCTGGTGGACCCCTGGATGACAAGTCCTATGCTCATTTTTCTTCAGTAGCTTTGAAAGAAGCAAGGCTGAATGTTGTTATCCTGGGCTGGATGTAATAGTCTGCATGGAGTTGCATAGAAACTGAGGTGATTTATTTTTTACTGTTTATTGGTGTGTAGCTTCTGAAGTGTGTTAAATTGCACCTATATTCTTGTACTCTTAGCAAAAAGAGGTGTTTTGTTTGTCAAGGAATGCTTCAGAAGACCTATGAGACTCCAAGTTAGAGAGCAGCTTGGGGATGGCTGGTAGGGAAAATTGGGGACGTGTGTCTTGCATTGAAACTAAGCTCATCAGAGACCTGTGTAAAGACCACCTGCATTCCTGGTGTGAGGAGAAAAAAGATTGAGAATGGTATGCCTGTATTTACAGTAGGTTCTCATTTGAATATGATCGGACCTGTTTGGTTAAAGCCATGAAGAAGATGGAATAGACTGAACAACCTTTATGTATCATTGTTTGCTGAAGTGCATTGTCAGAACCTGAGCAGAGTATATTGCCTTGACAGGTGAGGCTGGAGTTTTGAAGAGTTTTGAAGTTTGCAGTGCCGAGCAGTTGATTCAAAGTGCATAGTGCAAAGCATGTTTATTGCTGCTGTCAGAAAAAACCACCCGTAGAACCCATTAACTTGAAGCTAAGACTGAGCTGGGGGGTCCTGCTGAGCACACTGGAAAGCAGAAGTCCTGGAGGTGGGGACAAACTGCTGTATGGTCTGAAGAGTAAAATACAGTGCTGGCAGTTGGCATCCATTGCCTGGGAAAAATGAGAGTCTGACGCTTCATTCAGGCCTTGTTGAATTTCTGGGTTGAAGCAAGGCATAGCAGTTCTAGTCATGGCTTTGAAGGCCTGGTGTGCAAATCTCTGCAATTAAATGGTAGATTTCAAGCTTTCATCTAGCTGGTACAAATGAAATTTCAAAGTGTCCTTCATTTGTAAGTGAGCAGAGTGAGCTGCAGGTTAGCTGTACTATGTGCTTGCAATTATGAGGAGGTTTTGTCCGTGCAGATGGGTTGGTTGCTTATCTTGTAAATTCATTTTTGGTGGCCATGTAGAGACTGGAGAAGGAAATGTTGCACACACAATGATAGATGTAGAAAACATGACTAAATTTTTAGGCAATTCTGTTTCTGTTACTTGAACATATTGTCTTTTACTGAAGAAAGAAGGTAAAATAATTTTATACCAATGTTTTTACTATAGTTAACAGTGTCAGGGTTTGGGGCATCTTGAGAAGCCTGTTTAACTGCAAACCTTGTCTTATTTGATATTTAACTTGCACTTAACTGCCATTTGCTCAGCATGTCATGTAGGTCTTGCTGACCTTGGCAGCGCTACAGGAGAAAAATGAATCAATCACACGCAGCTGGTAGAAGTTGGAGGCATTTTTAAGAACAAGCATTCATTTTTTATATGTGTGTTAGAGTTGCTGCTTGGAAAACCTTTTCCTTCATAGCTCTAGTTTCTTTAAACTTTTAAAATTATCACTAGAGGTTGATCAAGTTACAGGAATTAGTCTCATGCCTGCATTCTGCTCAGTTTAACGGCACTTGACCTTTTCTGCAACATTGCCTTTGGTGCAATGTAAGTTCATGTTTGGCTTCTGGTTGATTTCTGCTGCTTACCGAGATTGAGGATGGAGAGACCATTCTTCTCTCAAGAGTATGTCAGAAACTTCCAAATGGTGTAGTCAAATGGTCCCCTTAGTAATGAATAGGAGATGAAATTAAAAAAATTCTCGGGATGAGTATTTGACTAAAACAGTTATATGCCACATAACCTCTTTGGATTTCTTCTTTAGATGAGGAGACAAGAAGCCTTCAGTTTGAAGACCAATCTTGGCATCTTAATTGTGGGAATAATTCGTATTTTCTTCTGGTGGTGCCTGGCTGAGCTGATGATTCACCTCATGTATATCTATGCTCTCTACAGCAGTGCTCCACCTTTGGAAGCTGCATCATACTGGGCCTTGGGTGAGTATAGAAACAATAACAGAAATTTTCCTTCTCCCCCTCAGTCTATTTATGTGCATCTGTAGGCACTTATGAATAATGTATTATAACCAGTCACTATC
>VYZX01023521.1:73736-86494 GCA_013401335.1 Brachypteracias leptosomus
TTTAAATGTAACCTTGACTCTGAATCTTTTGAATTTATTCTGGAGAAAAGATAACGTTTTTGCAATACTTTTGCCCTTAGGTGTGTTTTTAATATACACTTGATATAGCTTGTTTCCAGATAAGATAATGCTTGTATGTGAGTTCATGTTGCTTTAAATCAAACACTAGCAAGCAAATTATGTGATATTGTTAATGAATTTGAGAAATTTAGCATTGATCTTAAATTTCTGTTTTTATTTCATGTTTTTGATTCAGGTGAAGCAGTGCACTTCTGGCTGTTTTGTGCTCTAATGGGGCAGATGCAAAGCAGCTGGAATGTCTCGGGTGTGCAAGGTGGTTTTAAAGCCTGTGCCTGCTGCCAGTGTAGCCTGGCTGTTGTGTGGCTGTGAATCTTTCCCGTAGTTTTCCATGTGTGGCTAGAACTCTCACATAGCTGGGATGAGTTGAAGACCAATGAGAACTTATTCTGCATGTTTTGAGAGAGACTGTCGAGTTGCTGAGGTGTTGTGAGGTATTGTGAGCCTTAGATTTGCCATTTGCAGAGTAGCTAGTGCATGCCAGGCAATGACTGGAGACGTGATGTCTACATTTGTATAAGATATTAGTGCTATTGAGCTGTCTGCTAGTTAACTGCAATGAGAACTTAGGTATTATTAGAGATGATGAAAATGCCTTTTCTTTCCTTGCAACTTGCATATTATCTCAGAATCACTTGTATATTATCTCTTTCATCACTGTATTTGAAATCAAGTGTATTGATTTTTGAGTCCCAAGGGAGTGGTAGTCTGTCTGTAAATCTATTTCCATCATTGCACAGCCAAAGGATATTGAATTTTACCAGTGCACTGACAGCTGTGATTCATAATCGGTTTGTGTGTGTGTCAGCATTTGGCTCTCCAATGACATTTGTCAGAAAAGAAATGAGAAACTGAATGAGATGAGAATTAAAAGCAGAAAGTTGGCTGTATAGATGATTTAGCAGTAATCTAATGTGTAGCTAGTTGGCTAGCATCCAAATTAGGCTTCTGATTGTTTGTTTGTTTGTTTTCCTCTGGGGAAGAATGTTAGTGAATGTTTGATGACTGCTTCCCTGAAGGAAAATACTATGCTCTTCATGTCTAGGTAATATATTCAAACATCAATTTTTATCTTGTATGGCACAACTGTTTCTTGTGTCATGCATGTGGATCATGATATTAAAATGAAAAATATTGGACTGTAGCAGCAAAATGCTGGCCATGTGTAGGCCACCAGGAGTTTTGCAATTTACATTAATAATGCCAGAATTTCACCCTAGGTTGTTATATATTAGATGAATTTTAAATGTTTAACTTCTTGGTTTTCATCTGTAGTATACTCATTAGTCAGCATTAGAATGTAAAATGGATGTTTTGCCAAAAAAAAGTTATTTAGATGTTCATGGACTTGTACTGCTGGAGTCAGATGGAAAACTTGGTCTCCAAGGAAAGTCTGCTAGAAGGCTTTAAAATTACATTAAATATCTAAAGTACTCCAGTCAAATGACAAGTTAGTAAGTATCAGTGAGGGAAAGCAGAACACTGGAATGGAATGAGATGTAACAATTGCATTTGATAATTTTTTTTTTTCTTTTTCTTCCAAATTATAATAACTTTCCCTCCTTTGGGGTTAGATTTTATGTCAACTGTCAGATAGAAAAGTTCACCAAAGTTAGTGGAACCTTTAGGAGTGAACTCACCGGTTTCCATAAATGTGTTTTTACTGATTACTCTGATTTTTACTGAATTTTTAATGATTATTGGTCAAGTACCATTTTACTCAGCAGAAAACATTTTAGAATATTAACATGAATCATCTTACTTTATGATGCATTCTAAGATTGTTACTCACATGAGTGATAACTCTGAGAATAACCAGTATGATTTTTCATCTCATATCTGTGCAAGACACCACATTTTGTGCCATACCCCAGGGTTAAGCTGTGAGCAAACACTGCTAAAATTTCTTCTTTGAAGATCGGGCAGCTAAAGCACCTTCAGGAGGCCACTGTCCCGTGGGCTTAAAAACTGAAATATGCCTCAAACATTATGCCAAGTGAAGTTCTAGCCTTCTATGCCTCAACTACAGTAAGAGGGATCTTGTAGAGATTGTTTTGGGGGACACAAATAATGTGACAGTACATGGGATATTTGTGGAGCCATCAGGATAAGCTGTAGAGATAACTGTTGCTTACACCTGTTCTGGAGGAACAAGTGAAGAGTGGTTGTTTAGGGTTTTTTGCAAAGATAAAGTTTATTGTCACTGTGTGATAAGCGTTCTTTCCTTCTATCAGTTATATTCTGATTTTTCAGCTCAACATAAGTCAGTATTGTTTTATCACAGCAGTCAATAACCACAGTTCAAAGATTTTATTGAAAGCGGAGCTACAGATGCTTACTTATTTGGAACGATGTTACTAATTTGTGTGTATGCCTGAAGTCATAATTGCATGTGCTTGTGTCCTATAACCATTGCAAAAGTGGGTATTCTGTATCCCATCAACCAATGATGCTTTGCATTAATTCTTCAAATAATGAGGTTTTGGAAGTAATCAGTATAAACTGCTTTTAAAAGTATTTCAGGACTTAAGGTATGATTTTTTTATTTTTTCTTTTCAGGTGGCCTGGCTTTAGCTCAAGTACTATTTTTTTATGTGAAATACCTGGTTCTGTATGGTGTTCCTGCTCTCCTCCTTCAAATGGATGGACTCAAACCTCCAGCTCTGCCTTGCTGTGTGAGCCTGATGCACAGTTTCACTAAAATGTGGAGGTTAGTCATTATTGCTTTTCAGACCGTTTATTACTGATATATGGCAGTCAGTGTATAAGAACATGCATGTGGTGCGTTCATGGTTACATACATGTTTGCTTTCATGTCCTCATGCATTTTCTCTCACCCCCATGGTTCATCTTCAGTACTTTCTAAGTGAACTTCAGTTTGATGGTTGCTTTTTTCACACTGCAGAGAGTAGAGGCAGGCATCCCTTTCATCATTTTCATCCTCATAATTAATAGAAATAGACTCAGCCTACTTATCTTCATTAACTCAGCAATTATTTTTTTCCAGATATTTATGAAAAGATTAATTTTTCAGTCTTGGTCTAAAACTCGTATCAGCTAGATATTCTTTCAGAACAGGAAAAGAAACACTTGATTAATCACCATATGAGGAAAGCTGTAGTTACAACACTTTAATATGTAGAGTCACGAGATAGAGAAAGCCTTCGACACATTAAAAATACTATGAAAAATTATAATTGTTTATAATACAGGATGAATTTCTGGATCCCCTTTGCTTTTAAAGAGGTTCAGCACAATATTTCAGAAAAATATCATGTTCGAATCTTATAGTTGCTTTAAATCAGTGTTCACTGAAGTATTTTCCCTGAAAATGTTCTCCCAGGTGGATTCTGCTTGCTGTTGAACCTGTGTGTAGCAGCATCCCTAGTTCCTTCAGTCTGGGATGCTGTACTCTTGACTTATAGAAACATTATCTAAGATTAGACTTGTCAGCTTTTTAGTGCAGAGACTTGTGTTGTATTGGTGCAGAGCCTGGCACAATGGCGTAAACCCTCTTTGGTGTCTGACTGCTTTGTAATATGAAGAAAGCTTTTTAATCTTAGTCATAAAACCAGCAGGCCTGCTATTATCAGAGCTTTATTGGATGGGATTTTAATTTTGTTGTCAGCTTGAAGCTAGTTGTAATAAGAAGGCTTTATAGTTTATAATAGTTAGCAACTGTAGATATGAAATGCAGCAGAAATATAGTGCAGAAGACAGACAACCTGTTAAATTATTTGAACTACTAGAAAATGTGGTGGTTTAAATTCTCCCTCAGAGTTTGAACTGAACTTATGACCTACAAAGTTAATATAGAAATCTGTGGGTTTTACCGGGCTTTCTCTTGAGAGCAGCATCCTTTGGCCTGCTGGCCCTCGCAAGTGAAGTTGCAAACAGCAGTGGTATTTTTTCCTTCTCTCCTAGTTATTATTCTGGGGAGCCTGTGTATTGCTCTGGAGGTGTCAAATGGAACTGAACTTCAGCATAAATACTAATGTCAGCACTGTCAGGTAGTTCTAAGAGGCCGTTCAGAAGTACTCTGTGCCTGCAAAGAAGTGTGGTGTATCACAGTAAAAACACTGGGTACTCTTAAAAAAAAGAAATTCAAAACTCTTGTAAGAAAATTAAGACTAGTATCAAAGCAGAAAGTTTAATTATTTCACAGAGGGAAAAATGTCAACTGCTATATTTACCATTTGCCCAAGTGCTTAAGTTGTGTATCAAATAGTTTTATTCTTTCTGGCAGTGAATATCTCATAGATGGGATTTGTTTGATTTGAAGGTTGAAAAAATCAATTCATGTACAGCTGACTTGATTTCTTGATTTCAAAGCTGTGGATAGTCACATTTCTTATGGCTGCTGGAGAATTATGGATTATTCTGTTATCCAAGAAATTTCATGTAGCTTGCCCTCTGAATCCCAAAATTATGATGCCCTTATGCCTTTACAGTGAAGCTCTTCATTCACAACCACCCAGAGGCATTGCAGTCTTTGTGTTTTGATGTGTTATGTAGGAAGGTCAGGGGTAGAAGAGGGGATAACCTCAGTTTCTAAGCTATATGACTGTCCGTGTGGAAATGATGACTTTAGCGTAGAGACTAGCAAAAAATGGTGAATGGTTTCTTTAAAGTGCTAAATACTTCTGTAGTTTGTGAATATGTGAACTTTGATAATGTTTTTAGTAATATTCTCTTAAAAGTTGGTCAAATATAAACGTTAATAACACAGTGCCTACTTTTAAGCTGGTAGAGTAAGGGGGTTTGTACTGGGCTCTGTTCTCATAACATGGTAGCCTGGTAAAGTTTAATAAAGGCTTCTATGGCCAGGTTGGGAAATCAAATGGAGTAGAATGAGCCAGATGGCATGGAGTACACCATGGTAACCTGCTGGCTGGCATTGGTGATGCTGCTTGGAAAAAAGTGCTTGTGTGTGCTTGGCTTGCTCTTACCCTTCTTGCTGGTGTCTGCTTTAGGATGCTCACAGAAACAAGGTATTATGCTAGCTAAGCTTTTTGAAGACCCAGTATTGCTATTTTTATGTCCCAAAACAATTAGCGGTGCAGATTTTGAGGGAGAGAAAAAAACCATGAATGTCACAGTGTAAGGAATGCAAATATGCTATCAAGGAGTCTTCCACCACCAGCTGGTGTCCTTTGAGCACATCAACAAAGCTTCTTCTCTGATCCAGCCAGTTCAGTGTCACTTACAAGCTGTACATGTTGGCATAATGCACTGTAGGTGGAAGAGCTTTGAGTGGGGAAGGTAAGAAAGATATCACAGTGTGTCTAAATTTCTCTAGAGCTGAAAAGCAAAGCAGGTATTAGAAAAACAAATTGGGTACTCTGCCTCCTTATTTATGGTACTTTGTCTTCCCCACCTATGGAAATAGTTCCTTGTGTATGTCTGTCAAAAAGGACCATACAGGGTATTTTCCCTTCCTTTCATATGTTTTTCTGAGAAAAGGCAAGTCTAATACTGATGTTATGTGTGAATGTGAGCACAAGAGATCACTGTGACCACATGCAGTAATTTTGGGATGATGAATAGCAAGCAAAACCTTAAACATCCCTTATTTCTGGCTTAAATGCTTGATAGTATTTACATCTTACTGTATATTCTTAGTTTGTGGTGAGGACTGGAATAGATTTTTAAACAAGAAAAATGGATTTTCTGATCTATAGAGGGAAAAAGTAATTAAGGTCTATTTTCACCTGTGCTTCTCATGCTCTCAGCCCAGTTTATCATGTACTTCCATTTGGGCTTCTGATTTTTGTGTTGGAATAAATCATTTTGGGAGTTATTAAATACATCAAGACAAATAAGCTGATGAAAGGCTTTATAAGATACCATTAAGGAAATTTAAATAAGATCAGAAATGGTGTTTCTGTCAATGCTTGATTTGGAAAGCTTGCCTCCTTAAATTCCCCTATAGCCAATGTCTGGCGACCAATTGTCCAGCTGTGACTGTGCTACAGGATGACATCCCTGCCTCTGGGCTCAAAAGTGCCTTTTCAAGTTTGGGAGCTTATAACAAACTCCTATGGAAGGCTTTTGCTTTCTGTTTGAGTATTGTACTCTCTTTTGCTGTGGTGTTTCTGGGTAAGTTGATATACGGTCTGAAATTTGAGATAGCAAATTTTCTCCCTAGATTTTTTCCTTTCTATGAATTTATTTCTCTGCTTATATAATAGTAATAACAGCAAATCTGTCATACAACCTGTCATTTGAAGGTAATTACAGAGTTGGGGGGAAAAAGAAGGATATTAAATGATGGGTCATAAACTCCTTCCACAGCAGGTATCCTCAGGAGTCAGTTAAGTTACAAATCCTTGAAAAATTTGCATGAGGGAAAGAGGCGGCAGACAGGGAAAAGGAGCTCCACATCTCCATGGCTGTGTGAAGAAGCGATTCAGTGCAAATCACCCAGAGCCTGGTAGAAATTTGAATGGTACATCCAGGTCTGTGGCCTGGACCTGCTGCCCACCCTGCTGTGGAATGGGTTGCAGTAGTAACAACAGCTGCTTCCCAAAGCTGCAGGAGGACTTTTGCTGGGGTTCTGTGCCTGGGGAGAAGGTACTGTCTGGGGATCAGAGCAGGGATGCTGGCCCAAGGCTCCTCGTGCAGTGGACAAGAGAATCTCATTTTAAATGCTATAAATGGCCTAGCAGTCAGCTTCAGGAGGATCAGGTATTTTGAAGTGGTTTGTTTTGTATCTATGCTATAGTTCTAGACAACTGTTTTTGAAAGATCTCTACTCCATGCCTCTGGGATTTACCCAGCAGCTGGGAAGGACAAGTTTATCCTTCTTTCCCTTTCTTCTGGAGATTAGGAGTGTCATGGCTGGTGTATTTCCAGCCTTTGATATTTTCAAAGAAAAAGCTGTTCAGTGTGTTCTAGACAGTGTATCAGGAAAACCAAAATGTCTTTTAATGATCTAGCTTCTCACTAGTTTAATCTTTAAAAATGTTAATTCTGCAACATTTCTCTTTAAAAATCAGAAGGCACCTTTTCCCCACCCTATATTTTTGGAGATGATCTCTTAACTGTGAAGAAAGATTACTTAAGAGGATAGTTTTAAATAGAATTAAACCCATGGGGTTGAAATGGCTTAGTGCTTATGAGTAAGGGGAAATTGTATTGAGATCTATTTCTTCTGTTGTAGAAGAGATCCATACTGCCAAAGTGTGCAAAAATCTAAATACATCAATTCCCATGAGCCATGTTAAATCATCTTTTGCAGACTTTAACACCCTGAAGTCAGAATATCTGGTTTGTGTCTCCTGTCTGGACAAGTACACCAAATCAGACCCCAGATGAGTAGTAAAAATAACATGCATAAGAACAGTTTTGTCATGGAATGCTGGTGTTTGCGTGTATTTGTGGATGACATGCTTTAAAAAGCTTAAATACTAGTTTTCATTCTTTAGAATCTTTTTACATGGTCTTTTGAAGATGCTGGTTGAGAATCCCAGAAAGGAAGGGGCTATTTTTTGTCTGTTAGTGTGTAAGGAGTAGTGTTGAATGTAAGGCAGGTCTTGCTGTATATCCTTGCCACCTACAACTCCTGAGGTACTTCTAAGCAATATGCCCCTGTGTGAAATGCACAGCTACTGTGCAGAGTAGCAGATGGAGTCAGGGTGGTCTTTTAAGGAGGAGAGCCCTCCTTAGGTCTATGGAGTTATACAGAACCTTTAAATGTCAGACCTGTTTGCCAGTATTAGAATATTTAACCTGCTTGCCCAAAAGTTGGGCATTTAATTGCAGGATTAGTGCACATTTTTTAGTAGTAGAATAATAACACTTCCTGATTTACTTGTATTTTTCATTAACTGTTATGATGCTTAAAGCTGAACATTGATCTATGACATGTTATTTTTAGCTAACAGGTCACTTGAATATATGAAAGGCATTTTAGTTCTGGGCTGTTTAGTAATTCTCTCACTAATAAAGACAAAAGATTTAACTGCTTTTGACGTCAGCCAAATTAGTACATGCTACAGTTCTTATCTACTATACAGTTCAATTTTCTGGTTATATTAAAGCTTTAAAAGGCTCCTTAAATCTCTTCAGTAAGGGAAAAAAATATTATTTGTCTCTTTAGAGTATAAAAAGAGTCAATAATGAAACACCCTAGTCCTTTTTGGGTCTAAATGGCATAAATATTGGAAATTTATTTGTGTAGTGACTGCTTTGTTACTGTAATTTGAAATTCCTGTTTTTTTTAACAAAGAAACTAAGCCCACCTACTGCTGATCACCCATGAAGCCCATTCTTCACTGTATTTGACATGGGCTCTGCATAGATAGAAACTTACTGCTGCTCACGTTTGGCAAACAGGGCTCTGCCTGTTCATAACCACTGCAGAAAATGAGTAATGGCTATTAATAACCTTCATTGTTCTGTTTGCATGAATGATAGGGATCCCATAGTAATTGGACAATTGCACTGCATTGCAAGAGTCTTACTTGAGGAAAACTGAAGGAGAATTTACCCTACGGGAGTTTGCCACTAATGGACATTAGGTTTCATCCACTCTCCATGAGCTACCACATGTTTTTGAAGAATCAGGGAAGGTATAAAATTAAAGAAATATTTCTTCTGAAGGGTTCTAGGAGAGATTAATGGAATACAAGTGAGATTTACTCTTTTTAAGAAAGTGTCTGCTGAACTGTATCACCAAGTTCCAGTGTGATGGATACACAAGAAACAGAACTAATTGCTTGTCTTAAGGCCACCTGAGTAAGCAGAACATCTTCCCTTATGAGGAAAGGGTGAGTGTCAGGAGGATGAAGCCAGGCTTTTCTCAGTGGCATCTAATGATAGGACAAGGGACAACAGGTGTAAGCTGGAACATAGGAGATTTCACATAAATATGAGAAAAAACTTCTTCACGGTGAGGGTGGCAGAGTACTGGAACAGGCTGCCCAGAGAGGTTGTGGAGTCTCCTTCTCTGGAGACATTTAAAGTCCGCCTGGATGCATTCCTGTGCAACTTGATTTAGGTGATCCTGCTCCGGCGGAGGGATTGGACTAGATGATCTTTCGAGGTCACAGAATCACAGAATGTCAGGGATTGGAAGGGACCTCAAAAGATCATCTAGTCTAATCCCCCTGCCGGAGCAGGAACACCTAGATGAGGTTACACAGGAACATGTCCAGACGGGTTTTGAATGTCTCCAGAGAAGGAGACTCCACAACCTCCCTGGGCAGCCTGTTCCAGTACTCTGCCACCCTCACCGTGAAGAAGTTTTTTCTCATATTTATGTGAAATCTCCTATGTTCCAGCTTACACCTGTTGTCCCTTGTCCTATCATTAGATGCCACTGAGAAAAGCCTGGCTTCATCCTCCTGACACTCACCCTTTCCTCATAAGGGAAGATGTTCTGCTTACTCAGGTGGCCTTAAGACAAGCAATTAGTTCTGTTTCTTGTGTATCCATCACACTGGAACTTGGTGATACAGTTCAGCAGACACTTTCTTAAAAAGAGTAAATCTCACTTGTATTCCATTAATCTCTCCTAGAACCCTTCNTCCAAGCCCTAGCATTCTGTGATAATACTACATTAACATTAGCAATGACTGATGTCTGATCAAAGTTCTGCTTGTCTCTCTGGCCAGGAGATTGCAGGGGTAGGGGGAAGTTGCTGTCTAGAATCATTAAAACTTTCCTTAGGCTTTCTAATATAATGCAAGCTGTGTATTTAAATTGAGATGAAACAACCAAATGTATGGGATTGTGGATCCAATTTGTAGACTAGAGGCCACTAGCAGCTTGAGAAGTCTTTTTACGTGGTCCACAAAAGAACTTTCTTCTTGCAGCTACCTTATTGTAGATTCTTTTTGCTATGCAGGTCTCCAGCCTCAGCCCCCAGCTAATAACTGAAACTCTACAGATCAAGTCTTAGGACTTGCTGATATTTTCTACTTGGAGGTGAAGGTGTCTCTAACAGTGTATACCAAAGTTGGACTGTATCCTGCATTATACAGGCTGTCCAGAATCAGTCCAGGTATTTCTGCTTCTGTTGAAATCAGTGAGGGTTTTGCTGCTGGTTTTGACTGAGTCAGGATTTTGTTGTGTATTTACACCATTCCCATCAGTACAGGAAGCCCTGGCTTCTCTCTGCAGTGCTACGCAGGAAATAATTTGCAAGCAAAATGTTTAGAGTTTGCTCTGTTCGACCTTAAAGTAGTCGCATATTTACTAAGTACCTTTTTTGTGAAGTAAGGTGAATGTTTATGCGTTGGACTTACTGATGCTGAAGGGCTCTACAGCACTGAGCAGGAACTCTGGGTGGAGGCATCCGGCACTGGCTGAATGGATGCAGTAGCGGCTTTGATTATTCTAATAGTGGAGGAAACCAAAAGGCAACTCGGTACTTGTTCAATCATTCCAGGAGTAAGCAGAACAGAAATTCAGAGTGTTTTATCTAAGCATGAAGTGTTAAAACCTCTTGACACTTGCTTAAGGACATACTGAAAATATGATAAAGATATATACATGAAGATATAAGTCCCGCTTATTACTGAAACAAGAAATTGCTTGTCAAAGACATGATATAAAAGCATTTGACAGTCTTCATATTTTTTATTTCAAATAACGGATTTTTCTTCTGTACTCTTAGCTGCACTTTTACATTGGGATGAAAGAAAGCTGCTGCTACTAGTTTGCTGCATTGCAGATGGTTAAAACAAAATCAGAGCTCACAAACAAAAGGCAGTCCATTGAAGCTCGTGATTTAAGCTTAAGCAGGTTCTTAAGATCTTGATGTTTGAAAGAACATTGATTTCACTTAAGCAGAAATTTTCTTATTGAGTCACTTTGTTTCATTGTATGTTGCATGGTAAGAACTGAGATGTTTTGGTTTTGCATAGGAAATTACAGGGTTTGTTGTTGTTTATCTTGAAGGAATGCCAAAAGAGGTCCATATATGTATTTGTTCCTCATTCCAGTACCATATCAGTGGGCAGACTGTAACATCTGTATGTGGGTGGAAATCACCAAATGTCTTGCACTAATTGAAAGGCTGGAGTGAAAAATGAGTTCCAAGAACATACTTGTATGTGGCAAAAGAGTCCCCACAAAATGTTACAATGTGACTTTCAAGGCTCAGTGTCTAAAAGTATATTCAATAGTTTAGGGTAAGAGATAAATTCAAATGGGTTGTTGGATTGGATCTCATTTTTTATAATGCATCTTCCCATCTTCACTTTGAAAACTAACAACCCTAAACAGTCTGGGCTTTTCAGATTAATATTTTTGCTTATTTCTACTGCGAAATACCTTCTGTGACAACTTAATTGTTGTTCTTCTATTTTAAGTTGTGCTTCTGCTTTTGAAATAGAGTATCCTAGCATGGTGGCAGTTGCATTGTTTAGGAAGAAGTGTGCTGATTGTCACTGAAGAGACAAGCTTTGCTATGAAGTTTTAATTTTCAAGTAAATGTGCAGAAAACAGTATGTCTGAATCCATGCGAGCTATAGATAGGCAAAAGTCTTTTAAAAATATGGATAGCTTTCCCAGATCTTTAATAATGAAGATGATGATGTATCGATTGGTAGCAGTCACTACTTGAAAAATACTTACTGTACTTGGTAGGCATATCTTCTCTAGGGGATTTGCTTTAGCGAAATTTTATAGTTCATCGAGACATTAAAGAATAGCACTTAAGAAACCTGCAGATAGACTTTGCTATTTTCTTAAAAGAATAACTTTGCTTCAGGGAGTAGTCATTCTTCAAGCAAAACTATAAAATGGTTCAGACTTACATTGCACACTTGTAATTTTTAGTAATCTGGAAGGTTTCATCTTCGAGGGATTGCCAGCTGGGGAGTTTGCCACAGGCAGCATTGGAAGAAAGATGAGCAGAAATAGAAGGATCAGAAAAGTAGTTTAGAAGGATTAAATGGTGGGACATCTGTCAGGGGAATTCTCTCCTTTACACAGTCTTTTGGGCGTTCCTGCTCCAAGACATTACTTGAGGAAAAGGGACAATCAAGCAACTTAAGAACATTGTGTCAGTGAAAGCAGCTGTCATTAAATGACCTCTAAGTCTCCAGTGCAAAATGTTCTGGTGTGAGAGAGACTCTTAGCAGGTCACCAGCAAAATGCCAGATTTATTTGCAAAGACTGCTAATGGAAGTCTAACAAGACAGTTAAATAGGATGGGCTACTCTGAGGATATGTGAATGAGTTACTTTCTAGCATCAAGTTTAGCCACATTTTTAAAAGGAAGGGCTGCAAACTTGTTGAAACGTTGCAGCAACTACAATGCTTCTTTTAAGAGATGATGAACACCCTCAGTGTAGAGAATACTGGACCTATAATAAATAGCCCACTTGTTTCATTTCATCATCAGCATAAATGGCAACTACTCTAACTGATTTGAAGAGATTTAAGTGTGATTATTATATTGTTTGCTCTCATGAAATGTGAGGTAGTGTTGCTGGCTTGAACTGCTTTCCTTGTTATAGAAATTACACCATTCCTCTCAATGTTCAAAAGTATTCACGCACCAGTGGCAACATGACTGTTTTTAAGGTGTCTGGGATATTTCTGTCTACAATGCAATACAGTCTCTGGCCACAGTATCACATTTACCTGTTTCCATCTATGTTACTGATTTTGAATTCTTTACAAGAAGAAAACTGTCTACCTAGGTCTACTCCCCTGAAGGTAGGGCC